>SJXQ01000585.1:221311-308763 GCA_006408695.1 Aepyceros melampus | reverse complement strand
CCTCCTCCCGGTTTTCCTCCAGCACTCCAGTCCCAGGTAAACGTCTCCCAGCGGGCGAAAGGTGCGCCGCTGCTCCCGCCCCTGCCTTGCAAGCAGGCCTCTCTCCAAGCACTGCGCAGCTCCCCTCCAGGGCGCCCTCGGTCCATTTTCCGAAGCCTCGGGTCGAGAGGGCTTGCTTGGGCGCCAGAGACCTATCCATCCCTGCGCCCCGGGTCCCGCCCTGGCTCCAGCTCCCACCTGGCCTCCGGTCCTCCGCCGCTGCAGCTGCCCGCAGACGCGCCGCCGCCTCCAGTTGCTGCACCGTACCCCGCGCCCGCAGTTTTCACCAGGGGTGGGAGAGGGGGAGCGGGGAGGGCCCGGGGTCTCGGCCAATCAGAGGCTGAGCGGCAGCGAAAAAGGGTGGTGGAGGGAGGAGGAGGCGGCCCGAGATAGACATGAAAGAGGGGACTTCTGCAGCAAAAGGGGGCCGTCATCCTGTGGCCTGGGAGGGCGGGGTTCTGGACCCTGGAGATCGGGCTGGCGTCCCTCAGGGAACGCTAGCCGCCTCCCAGAGCCCCGCCAAGACCGCTCCCCTTTTAAGGCTTTAACCCTTTCTTTTGACCTAGGTTTTGGAAGCCTGCGCGAAAACCGAGGGGGTAAGGAATGGTGGATGGAAGCCAGCTGCTGGGCCCCCTTAGGCAACGCCTATGCCTCCTCGTTTCCGTTTCAGCTAGAACTCATCTCCGCGGGAGCAGCCAGTGAGAGGTTTTTGGTGTTGGAATATTCCAAGTTTTCTCCAAAGGAAGATAGTGGAGTGTTTTTCCACATGGCAACAGCCCTTGAGGGCAGCACTTGGTCTTTCCTGGTCCCCAGCCCTGCCCCAACTCCTCACCCAGCCTAGAACACCCATCTCTTAGGAGGCTTTCTGCTCTGGGGCACTGTGTCCCTCAGCTCTGGGGCTGGCACTTCCTGGTGCAGACAGCTAGAAGGTTCTTCTCGATTTCATGTTCTCCTCTTACCCCTCACACCCACCCAAGTCCCTGGCGCCGTGTGCTTGGTCTTCAGACAAGAGGCGGGGTGCTGCTGCCCTTTATAAAACACTCTGGCCGGTTCCATCCATGGCCACAATCTGCTGGGATCATCTCATCCCATTTCATGGCTAAGAGGTGGAGAGATGGCCAGTCGACCTGGGCTACGGAGCCCCAAGTCTTTGGTGCTGAGCTGTACTCCACTGCTGCATCTCAGCCCAGGGGAAAGGGAAAGTCTGCAACTGTGGGAAGGGAGAGGAGACAGAACCACTAGCAAGAATAGCAGCTACCACGCTTTTAATCTGGGGCATCTGTCCTTGCTCCGTTAATTTGAAGTCACCAGAAGCCCTTGGACCGTTTTTTTTTTTTTTTTTAAATAGCCAGTGCTGATGACTTGTGTCTCCATTTTTTTTTTTTTTTTTTGGAACAAAGGTTTATTTGATTAATTTGCCTCCTTGTGGCCTTGTTGTGAATTCTGGTTGGGACATCCTGTGGGCTGACCCTGCTCCACTCCCCCCACCCCCTCAAGACATTCTCCTATTTCTTTGCAGAGATCAGTGTTGGCACCTTCTCTGCAGTTTCCATTACTGTAATGGTACTGTTGGAAGCCATCCCTGGGCTAGCAAATGGGGAATTCTCCCTCCCACTCCTTCTCCCTCCTTTGGAGGTTAGGTGGCCTCCCAGCACTTAGAGTGATGGAACTTTCTAACTGGAACAAGCCTCACAGATGGTCTAATCCACGGAGCCTTGGCTCTGGGAAACAGCAGGAGCTCCTGGAGCACTTTATGAGAAATGTAGCTGCTCCTGCCCACCTGGGATTTCTCTAGCCTTGTAATAGGGCTGCCGGAGTCTACATTTCACAGGCTCCCAGGACGTGGGAACTGCAGACCATCCCCTTTCATAGATGAGATGACCTGGCTTCTCATTGTCTGGAGAGTAATTTTTTAAAAAGTGTTTATGGATTTAATTTTGGCTGCTCTTTGTTGCTGGGCACAGGCTTTCTCTGGTAGTGGTGTGTGGGCCTCTCATTGCGATGGCTCTTGTTTTGGAGCACCGGCTCTAGAGACTGAGAGCTTCAGTAGTTCCAGCACATGAGCTCAGTAGTTGCAGCTTGTCGGCTTCAGAGCGCAGGCTCAGTATTTGTGGCACATAGGCTTAGTTGCTCCGTGGCATGTAGAAGCTGGAATCTTCCCAGACCAGGGGTTGAGCCAGTGTCCTCTGCATTGCAAGGCAAATTCTTAACCATTTGGCCACCAGGAGAGCCCTGGAGGGTAATTTTTAAGTGCCTGGATGTCCTGCCCCTGGCGGCCGACCTCCGTCACCACCTCATCTTTCCCATTCTTCCTGCTGCATTCTGGACACGCTAGCCTCCTCCTTGGCACTCCACTCTGTCTTCTTTCCTGCTCACCAGCTTTCTGGTTCTCAATCCAAGGATCTTTCCTATCAAAACACAGTTGCTTTAGTTGGTTTTTGCTTCAGCCTAATCCTGCCTCTTACCCCCATGGGGTTGGAGATGGTTCTTTTTTCCTTTGGGCAAGACATGAGGATACCCACAGGCCCCTTAACAACAGAAAATATCTGAGCTCTGTCTGGATAAGACCCTGGATGCTCTGTTTCTCACTCTATGGCCCAGTCGCTGAGTGTTGCTGGATGGAAGGCCTGGCTGTGCTATTTTGATAAGGTTTCAAGGACCTGGCCTATTTTTTGGGTCCCCAAGCACTTTACTTCAGGGAGGGGAGGGGAGTGTGGCAACAGTGTGTCTGCTAAACCAAGGTGTCTGACTGGATGGAGTGAACGGCTCAAATGATCAATTTAGGGGCTGGGATGGAACACAGGGTCCTGATGGAGAGGAGATTTAAAAATTCCCATTTTCTAATGGGACAGGATAGGAGTGCTGAAAGCAGAAAGGAAGGGTTTATCCACCCAAGGCAAGATTTCCCAATTTACTGTGGCTGCCCTGCGGGTCCCTTAGGTCTTTCCTCTCCCATCACCTCTGGGCGCCCCATTTGGAGATACATGGAGTAATTCTTCTCTCAAAATGCATCTTCCTTTAGGCTAAAAAGGGTCTACCAGCCATTCACTCTATTTCCTGATTTCATCCGATTGTCTTTATAAAATCACAAAGGTGGCAGAAGCCATCTCGTCATTTTGTAGCTGGAAAATGAGGCCCCAAAAGGATAACGATCTGTCAAAGGTCAGACAAATATTTTGAAACACAGCCAAGACAAGCTAGACTGCAGATCTTCTGATTCCAGGTACAGTGTGCTCCACTCCTTCCAGGGCGGGTCTTCAGCCTTCTGCTGGACTGACTTCACTGGTCCTGGATGAAATGGAAAAAACAAGGACGTTGTGGAGTACTCTGAACATACCTGTCAGGCTGCTACATTGTTTTGATCGCCTTCCCTTCACTCTGTTGAGAAGGGAGAATTCCCAGATTCCCATCCTAGGGTTTTGGAGATGGTCAAACACATAAAATCTGTTGACTTAATAAAATAGTCACAACCTAAAAGTTAAGAGTTCTGTTTTATTTGGTGGGAATTTTTAGGACTTCAAGCACGGGAGACAGCATCACAAGTGACCCCGAGAGAACTGCTCAGAGGAGGCGAGGGGAGGAGTCAGGTTAGAGAAGTTTGGCAGGCAGTCTGAACATCAAAAGATTATTGTTAATTAAAGAAAATCAGAATTCCCAAGTTAAGGAATTTAGCTCTTTTCTGTGTATGGGAAGGCCCAAGAATTCCCATCCTAGGGTTTTGGAGATGGTCAAACACATAAAATCTGTTGACTTAATAAAATAGTCACAACCTAAAAGTTAAGAGTTCTGTTTTATTTGGTGGGAATTTTTAGGACTTCAAGCACGGGAGACAGCATCACAAGTGACCCTGAGAGAACTGCTCAGAGGAGGCGAGGGGAGGAGTCAGGTTAGAGAAGTTTGGCAGGCAGTCTGAACATCAAAAGATTATTGTTAATTAAAGAAAATCAGAATTCCCAAGTTAAGGAATTTAGCGCTTTTCTGTGTATGGGAAGGCCCAAGAGTCTGGGCTCACTCATTGAAATTATTGCTTTCAGGTGCATCTCAGCTATCTGGGGCCAGTAGCCTGTGTTTTCACGTCCTGAGCGTCAGGGCCCACCATAGGGAGTGGCTGTAGTCTGACAGCTGCTAGATGGCAGGTATTCTTTTCCTTCCTGAGTGCCCTTAGGGCTCACTAGCTCACCTTGGAGGGCTGTGATGGCTGATGACTGAGGGGCTTGCCAGGTAAAGAAGTGGTAGTGGTCATGGAAGAGAAGCCACCTGCCAATGCAGGAGATGATGCAGGCTCAGTCCCTGGCTGATCCCTGGAGGAGGAAATGGCAACCCACTCCAGTATTCTTGACTGGATAATCCCATGAACCGAGAAGCCTGGTGGGCCATAGTTCATGGGGTGGTAAATAGTCAGACATGACTGAGCATGCATGAACTTGATGTCCTTGTTTACTGACATGGCAAGAAATAGTCCATGTCTGACCCTGGCACTGTACAGATGTGATTGACTGCTGTTTATTAGTCACCTGTACTTACAGCCCAGAGAAAGACACCACATGCCAGGCCCTGCCCCTCAGGAGCTGCACTCGAATAGTAAACAAACAGGAGCTCTGGGAGGCTTTGTGGTATCCGAAGGGTGGAATGCTCATTTCCCGCAGGAGGATATGATTGGCTGGTTTGAATAATTCTGTGGACTGGCAGGGAACTGAAGCTGATTCTCAGAGATAAGAAGGAAAAAAGATGGTTAATTGACTAGAGGAACTTATCAACAGAAACTAATAACTGGGAAATAGAATTTGTGGTTAGATCACTTGAGCCCCCCACAATTTGATCAGATGTCAAGACAACACATACTGTTGAGTTCTAATTTTGGTCTAATTGAGGCTACACTGGCCCTTCCTTGGGATGGTAGGTATCCAAAGGGTGGAATGCTCATTTCCCGCAGGAGGATATGATTGGCTGGTTTGAATAATTCTGTGGACTGGCAGGGAACTGAAGCTGATTCTCAGAGATAAGAAGGAAAAAAGATGGTTAATTGACTAGAGGAACTTATCAACAGAAGCTAATAACTGGGAAATAGAATTTGTGGTTAGACCACTTGAGCCCCCCACAATTTGATCAGATGTCAAGACAACACATACTGTTGAGTTCTAATTTTGGTCTAATTGAGGCTACACTGGCCATTCCTTGGGATGGTCTATGCTCTTGTTCTAAGGTTATACCTTTCTACTTTTTTGAACCAATGGTGGTAGATGGTGTGTTTTTAATTGTCCCTTCTAGGCACAAAAATAAAAGTGGTATAATTTTCTGTTGCTCCTTAAACTTCTTTGGAAATATGACTAGTCTGTGAAATTAAAAAGTCTTGGAACTGCTTGACACTCTTCTGCCTCTCCTAATCTCTAGTTGAGGTCAACTCCCAGAGTGAGGTCACGCCCTGAAAAACTGCATGTTTGGTTGGAGAGTATGACAAAAAAGGGAAGTTTCTCTTAGAATGCAGGGCAGAGGTCCAAGCTCTGATGAAGATCACATTTTCAATATTTAAGAACCTTTATTCATGAATGTTTGATCAGATAATTAATAGTAATGTGTATCTTTTTGCCAGTTTTTCTGAATGTCCTTTGGACATCTAATAACAATGTATAAGATACAAAATTTTAAATATATTTGTGTAGGATATAAAATAATATAAATTAATGTAAATATAAATCTATTATATTTAAATTATTAATGACATCATTCAAGATGCTCCTATTCTTATTTTTTCTGCACTTGATAAAATATTCTCAGAGAAATGTTAATGTATCTCACTATGATTATATATTTTTTCTTTTCCCTTATATTTCTTCTGATTTTTACTTTATGTATCTTTGTTTCTTTGTTGTTAGGTATCCAATAGTTTATGATATCTATCTTTGTGAATTGTACCCTTTATCATGAAAAATACTCATATTTATTTCATTTAAAGAAAGGAAAAAAATTATTCAAATATTAACAGCAATATTCATAGTTTCCAAAAAGTGGAAACAACAGAAAAGTCCATGAACTGATGAATGAATAAACAAAATGTGTGAAATTAATCAAATAATTAAAAGACATTATTGCTCTAGGCACAATGTTTAAGGCACAAGGCTAGACCCTAGGAATACAAAGATCAATAGAGCACAGTCTCTGCCTTGGGTTGTCCAAGTGGGGATATGAAAGGGTAAATAGATAATTAGAAAGCAATAGAGGAAAAGCATGGTAGATTCTTACATTACTGACCTTCAATGAATCATCCATCCTGATTTCCATGCCTCCTTGTGATCCCCTTCTGCACTGACTCTGGACTTGGCCATGTGGCCAATGGGCTATCAGCAAATGTGATGCAAGCAGAAGCTTCTTAAGTGTATGTTGGGACTTGCCTTCTTGGAATTCAGTTGCCACAAGAGAAAGTTTGAGCAAACACACGGAGAACCGAGATGCCTCAGTTTATATCAACAACCATTTGGGATAAGCTAGCCCCAAGTTGACCTGCCACATGCTCACAAACACATGTGTAATCCTAACTGATGCCACTTAGAACATCATTAGTGGTAGAGGACAGACTGTGGTACGTTGCTCAGTTGATGGCTCTCCAGGGAGTCATGAAGTGAAGTGAAGTCGCTCAGTCGTGTCCGACTCTTTGCGACCCCATGGACTGTAGCCTACCAGGCTCCTCAGTCCATGGGATTTTCCAGGCAAGAGTCCTGGAGTGGGGTGCCATTTCCTTCTCCAGGGGATCTTCCTGACCCAGGGATCTCCCGCGTTGTAGGCAGACGCTTTACCATCTGAGCTACCAGGGAAGCACCTCTTCCATATTGATTCTGAGCTCAGCCACATGACAGGTTGTGGCCAATGGGATCTGAACAGATGTGATTCACGCAGAGACTTCATGAGGGCTTGCCTCTTGGAATTTAGCTGCCATGTGAAGAAGCCCAGGCTAGCCACATGGAGAGACCTGAACTCAAATGCTCTAGCTAACAGCTCCCCTAAATTGCTAGGCACTGAGTGAGTCATTCTAGATCATCCAACTCCTAGGCCACCTGTAAACCAACTGCAAATGCGTGCGTGAGCCCTGCAAGTCTGTATGGAGCGCAGATGAGCTGTCCCTGCTGACCCCTGACCAAACCGCTGATACCCAGAATTGTTATTGTCTTTAGTTACTACTCTGAGTGGTTTGTTACACAGCCACACATAACAATACACCAGGTGAAGAGAAGAAAGGGCATTTAAGATCGAGGAGAGGGGATAAACAAAGGCAGAGACTCAAAGCAAAGTGGATGTGGGAAGACACAGTGGGGTTGCCTGTGCCAGGCAGCTGGAGGAAAGGTGGCAGTCAACATGGATTGCTCTAAAAATGGCTAAGCTCAAAAATGTTGTCACAACCTGAAAGTTGAGAGTTGTGTTTAAGCAGTGGGAAGTTTTAGGACTTCAAGCCCGGGAGGCAGCATCTCAGGTAGCCCTGAGAAACTGCTTTAAGGAGGTGGGGAAGGAGTCAGGTTTTAAAGAAGTTTACAGCAAACGGGGCAGATAGTCTGAACATCAAAGATTACTGTTAACTAAGGAAAACCAGATATCTCCAGGAATTAGCACTCTTCTCTCCAGTAGTCATGTATGGATGTGAGAATTGGACCATAAAGAAGGCTGAGCACCGAAGAATTGATGCTTTTGACTTGTGGTGCTGGAGAAGACTCTTTAAGTCCCTTGGACAGCAAGGAGATCAAACCAGTCAATCCTAGAAGAAATCAACCCTGAGTATTCATTGGAAGGACTGATACTGAAGTTCTAATATTCTAGCCACCTGATGTGAAGAGCCAACTCATTGGAAAAGACCCTGATGCTGGAAAAGATTGAGGGGAGGAGGAGAAGGGAGTAACAGAGGGTGAGATGGTAGGATGGTATCACTGACTCAATGGACATGAGTTTGGGCAAACTCTGGGAGATAGTGAAGGACAGGGAAGCCTGGCGTGCTGCAGTCCATGGGGTCACAAAGAGTCAGACATGACTTAGCAGCTGAACAACAAGGAAAACCAGTTATCTCTAGGAATTTAGCTCTCTTCTATGTATGGGAAGATGCAAGCGTCTGAGCTAACTAAACTCATTTGTTTCATATGCATCTCAGCTATCTGGGGCTAGCATCCTGCATTTTCATATCCACCCCAACCCTCCCCCTCCCATTTGTAGGGAATGGTGGCAGCTATATCACAGGCATTGTTCTCTGGGGGCACTCCCCGTTCAGAAATTCACATTTGGAGGGCTGGAATCTCAGATGGCTCTGACATTCTTGTTTATAGATATGGCAGGAGATATTCCATTTCATAAAAAGGTAGTGTGGGTGTTTAGAGAAGTAGAAGGGATCTTATTGCTGGTGCAGGTGACAAGGGAAATGGTATATAAAAAGGAAAGAATTTCCCTGTCTGGGTTGCTTTGGCCAGGTTCGGGTCTTGCATGAAACATAAAAAGGCAGTGAAATGGCTATGCTTGTGCATATCCAACAGCACACCTGGGGAAAACCAGCCACTACTGTGGTGCCAGAGCTCTTTGGAGCCCTGAAATGGCACCCGATGGTTTTAGTGTGATAGACACCTCTTTGAGGGCCCGTCTGTGTCTTATTTACTGCTGTATCTCGAGGGCCCCCGGTCCTAGCACAAAATAGATCTCATTAATATTTCTGAGTGAATATGAAAAGAAATAAGAGGGACTTTCTTGGTGGTCCAGTGGTTTAAGAGCCAGCCCGCCAGCGTAGGGTACATGAGTTCAATCCCTGATCTGGGAAGATTCCACATGCCATGGGGCAACTAAGCCTACTAGTCACAGCTACTTAAGCCCGTGTGCCTAGAACCCATGCTGTGAAACAAGAGAAACCACTGCAATGAGAAGCCTGGCCACTGCAACCAGAGAATAGCCCTAGCTCTTTGCAACTACAGAGAAGCCTGTATGCAGCAACAAAGACCCGGCACAGCCAGCCAAAAAATAAATACAGATAAAAGAAAAAGAAATAAGAGCAATCAAGTATTGTTGGTGCTGTTTATCAGGCAAAAAAAGGAAGAAAGTCCCAGGAGGGTTTGGGAGAAAGTAGTGGTTGTTTCTCTGGAAAGAAGAAGAAGGGCATTTATGACAGAAATAAAGGCATGGAGGCCTTAACAGTGTCTGGGAAACTGCACTGAAGTTCCTTGGAGTTCGAGCATGGAGTGGGCGGAGTGATGGTGCCTGAGATGTGGGGGAGAGAGAAGAAGCTAGATGACGGAGACTGGATTTATAAGGCTAAAGTTTTTAGCCTTTATCCTGTTAGCAGTGGGGAGCCATGGCAGGCTCTGAGGCCAGGGAGAAATTTGATTAGACTTGCATTCTGGAGAGAGGGGTGGAAACTGAAGTGATGGTGTGGGATTGGAAGGATGCACAAGAATGGATGCAGCTCAGACAGGAGCATAGGAGTTGGGCTGAGGGGGATGAGGGCCTGAAATGAGCTGTGGGGATGGATGGGCAAGGTAGGGCATATGAAGGAGACGCACTTGGGAGAAGTCACAGGACCTGGGCATTTCGTAGATGTGTTTGAGGTCTGACAAGAACTACCAGTGGTGTGGTTGTTCTTAAAGAAGAGATGAAGCAACTTTGGGGAAAAAGGTCCTCTAAAAAATTATTTATTTTTAATTGGAGGATAATTGCTTTGCAGTGCTGTGTTGGTTTGTGCCATACATCAACATGAATCAGCCATAAGGTGTGCATATGTCCCCTCCTTCTCAAACCTCTCTCCCCTCTAGGTTTTTACAGAGTACCAGGTTGGGCTGCCTGCATCAGACAGCATATTCCCACTGGCTATTTATTTGACATAGTTTAAGTGAACTCCGGGAGTTGGTGATGGACAGGGAGGCCTGAAGTGCTGCAATTCATGGGGTTGCAAAGAGTCGGACACGACTGAGCGACTGAACTGAACTGAATGTGTATGTTTCACTGTTACTCTGTCAATTCATCCTTCCTTCTCCTTCCCCAGTTGTGTGCAGAAGTCTGTTCTTCCTGTCTGCATCTCTGTTGCTGTCCTGCAAATAGTTTCATCAGTTCCTTTTTTTTTAAGCTTCCATATGTATGTGTTAATATGTGATATTTGTTTTTCTCTTTTGCGGCAAAAGATCTTGAGTTCCGTGTCAGCCCTGTTGGGTCTGAGATCCTGTGGATAAGCAGCGGAGAGGTCCAGGCTAGGGCTGAGGAGCATGGTCTGACTAGAGGGCAGATATTTGGTAGGTGTTGGCAAATAGGGGGTGATGAGCGCCAGGGAGCATTGCAGGCCTAGCAGAATACAGAACTCAGGAAGGACCTGAAGGAGCACTGGTGTTTAAGTCACGGAGCAATGTAAGAAGGAGTGTCAGAAGGATGAGAGAGCCAGGAGAGAGCCACACTCCAGAAATGGGGAAGTAGTCAGTGGTGCAAGTAAAGGCTGAAAGGTATTCAAGAGATTCAGCAACAGGAAGGTCGCCTGGGAAGGACAGCTCTAAAAGCTGGTGGGAGCTGATGTCTGAGGTCGTTGTTTAAAAATATGTTTTATTGTTAGGCATGGAAGGCCAGCCGTGAGGGGATGACTACTACTGAAAAGGCAGTTGGCCATAGTCATAGATTGCGAGAGGACTGCACGCCACTCACAGAGGCAGGGGTGGGGGGAGCCCACTGGGAAAGACTGGCGCTAGTCAGGGGGCAGAGGAGAAGGGGAAACTGTGGGCGAGAGTTTTTCTTGTGGTTTCTATGGGAAGGACTAGATGAGGTAAGATTAACAGGTTTAGGGTTGGCTAGTTTGAATCACCTCAGTGGGCACTCTGGGGCACGAGGGTGTTTCCAGTTGGCTCGTACCTGGCTATGAGATGATGAAGCCAGGTGGCTAGTGATCTGGAGTGCGAGAGCCTGATATAGTGGGTGGTTGAGGGTGTCAGTCAGTCAGTTCAGTTCAGTCGTTCAGTCGTGTCCGACTCTTTGCGACCCCATGAACTGCAGCACACCAGGCCTCTCTGTCCATCACCAACTCCCAGAGTTCACCTCAGACTCACGTCCATTGAGTCAGTGATGCCATTCCGCCATCTCATCTT
Organism: Aepyceros melampus; assembly: GCA_006408695.1. Taxonomy (NCBI): domain Eukaryota; kingdom Metazoa; phylum Chordata; class Mammalia; order Artiodactyla; family Bovidae; genus Aepyceros; species Aepyceros melampus. The sequence continues at coordinate 297,646 of SJXQ01000585.1, read as the reverse complement.
CTGTCGTCCCCTTCTCCTCCTGCCCCCAATCCCTCCCAGCATCAGAGTCTTGAGGATGTGGGTGCCCTCAAATCTGATTGGTTAATCGAATTAGCTTGGTTGATTAGATTGGTTGATTGAAGTGGTTGTTTTATATTTGAAAGGTGCACTGGTGCGTGAATGGTTTACTACCTCCAGGAATTGGTGGACCGTGGGAGGAGCAGTTACCCCAGATATTAAGCATCAGAATACAGAAAGTAAAATACATGGTTAATATAGTCATGGGTTGGGCAGTGAGTCAGAAAGACTGAGGAGGTAAACTTTGTATGTGAGGGGCTACCGGGGGCTTCCTCTTCTCTCAGTGGTGGTTGGGAGTGGTGAGGTGGGTTGTTGGTTTCCAAAGCAGAGGGCTGGAGTCCCCCAGGAATGTCAGGACCTGCCCACTAGTGGGATCCTTCTCATGCCCATCTCCCGGGCAGCAGCGCCTGGCAGAGATGTTTGAGAGCATGGGATGTGGGGTTACCTGGACTTGCAGGCTCAGTCTCGGGGGCTTGGTCTTGGCTGAGCTCAGTTTGCTCAAAGTTGGGGCAGGCCCAGAAAGGGCTGTCTGAGAGGTGAGAACAGCCCCTGCTGAGTCCTGACTCAGTCTCTCCAGTAACGGGAAATCGAATTAGCAGTTTTTTGGCAGGTACTGCTGTGCCTAGGGATAAACAAGACTCATCTTTGTGGAATGTGAGCAGAGTTAGCATTTTTCTTTTCTTTTATTTTTTTATTGGCTTTTGGGGAAAACAAACAAAAAAAAATACAGTCATAGGTCCCATAGCTCCCTGAGGTCGCCTCCATCTTAAATTTCCGCAGCCAGGACACATCTTGGGCAAAGCTGCCTCGTAAGCAAACTGTTGTCTCCTGCTTTGCAAGCTTACTCCTTCTGAAGAAGCTGACAGTATCCAACATCCCATTGCCAGCTGGCTTCAGCCAATAGAATTGCGGCATGCAAATAAAGCATCTGCTGCTGCTCTGGGTCAGGCTATACTGCAAAGTAGGAGGGATTTCCTCTAAGAGGGGGAAATTCAGCTCTTAGATGGGGGAAAATGAAAAAAAAATCAGAAATATATATATTTTTTATGTTGGAGGCATTTCTGCTGCTCCTTGGCAGGAAGGAAAGAAGGAGAATGTTGACAGGTATTCTTTCTTCTAAAGTGCACTGTGAATAGGAAGGTATGTATTAATATTTCAGCTTCTCTGATGAGCGTATGAGGGCAGTCCTGGAGTCCATGTAATGGTGAGAGTGTATATGTGTGTGTAGGGGGGTGGTGGGGAGGCAGTGGTGGTAGGTGGAGCTCAGTTCACCTAGGCATGCCCTGAGCTTCACTCTTCAGCTTGCCCAGGAAGATCTCTGTCCATCCACCCTTCCAGGAGCTATTGGAGAATAGATAGACCTGAGTGGAGTAACTCTGGGTACAAAATCCTTCTTAGCCCAGATCCTGGGAGTTATTCTTTCTTGTTTTCACCCCCATAACCAGACTTTGAATTATACCTGTAAAATGCTTCTTGGAGCCAACTCTTCCTTCCCATCCTCATTGACACAGCTCTAGTCTTGGGACTCATCTTCTCTCGCTTGGATTATTCCAGTAGCCAGTTAATGGGTCTCTTTCTTCCAGTTGTTGCTCCGTACTGCTACCCGAGTGATTTTTCCCCCCAAACCACATTTAAAAAAATTTACATACTTAAAATGTTTGTAATGCATGTTGTTGTTGTTTAGTTGCTAAGTTGTGTCTGACTCTTTTGTGACTCCATGAACTGTAGCCCTCCAGGCTTCTCTGTCCATGGGATTTCCCAGGCAAGAATACTGGCATGGGTTGCTATTTTCTTCTCCAGGGGATCTTCCTGACCCAGAGATCGAACCACATCTCCTGCATTTTAGGTGGATTCTTTATCACTGAGACACCAGGGAAGTCCTATTGTAATGCATGTATAAAATTATACCTGTAAAATGCTTCTTGGAGCCAACTCTTCCTTCCCATCCTCATTGACACAGCTCTAGTCTTGGGACTCATCTTCTCTCGCTTGGATTATTCCAGTAGCCAGTTAATGGGTCTCTTTCTTCCAGTTGTTGCTCCGTACTGCTACCCGAGTGATTTTTCCCCCCAAACCACATTTAAAAAAATTTACATACTTAAAATGTTTGTAATGCATGTTGTTGTTGTTTAGTTGCTAAGTTGTGTCTGACTCTTTTGTGACTCCATGAACTGTAGCCCTCCACGCTTCTCTGTCCATGGGATTTCCCAGGCAAGAATACTGGCATGGGTTGCTATTTTCTTCTCCAGGGGATCTTCCTGACCCAGAGATCGAACCACATCTCCTGCATTTTAGGTGGATTCTTTATCACTGAGACACCAGGGAAGTCCTATTGTAATGCATGTATATTGTTCTAAATTCAGTTATATGGAAGAACATGGAGTAGAAAGTAAATCTTTATCAACTTCTGTCCCCTAGTCATTGCTACTGGTTGTTAGCAATAGTGTGATGTATGTGTGCTAAGTAGCTTTAGTTGTGTCTGACTCTTTGTGACCCTGTGGATTGTAGCCTGCCAGGCTCCTCTGTCCCTGGGATTCTCTGGGCAAGAATACTGCAGTGGGTTGCCATGCTCTCCTCCAGCAGATCCTCCTGATCCAGGGATCAAACCTAGGTCTCTTGCAGCTCCTGCATTGCAGGTGGATTCTTTACCACTGAGCCAGTGGGCAGGCCCCAGCAGTTATGTATCTTCCCAGAAATAACCCATGAATATAACACAGCAAATCTGTTTTTTGAAGAAGTATGGAGAACACACAGATGTAGCCTTTTATATACATTTTGCTGTGCATCTTACTTTTTAACTGAATGATATCTCTTGAAAGTCATCCTATATTAAGACATATACAGTTGACTTATTCTCTTATCAGTGATTTTGTAGTTCATTTGTGGTCATATTAGAGTCTATTTAACCAGCTCTGTGTGTGTGTGTGTGTGCGTGTGCGCTCAGTCGTGTCCGGCTCTTTGTGACCTCATGGACTGTAGCCCACTAGGCTCCCTGTCCATGGGATTTCCCAGGCAAGAACACTGGAGTAGGTTGTCATTTCCTCCTCCGGGGGATCTTCCAGACCCAGGGATCGAACCTGCGTCTCTTACATTTTCAGGGGGATGCTTTACCACTAGTGCCACCTGGGAAGCCAGCCAGTCCCGTATCAGTGACTGTTTAGGTGATTTACAAACAATGCTTCAATGAGTGATTTATACAAATGTCATTTCACATGTGTTTGGCAATCAAATTTCTTAGGATTTGAGTGCCTTTAAATATTATTACTAAATGTCTAATTCAAATTATATTGTTAAATGTTTCCTTCTTGCAAAAATGAAAAATATGTTTGTAACTTCAGTCAAGACTGTTTCCTGAGCTCCAATCCACTGATCAACTATTACTTTGTGTAGCCACTTGGAAATCTCAAATCTGATATATTCTAAATTGACCTCTAGTCTTTCCCATTGGATAAATGGGAACCCCTTCAGCACAATCACTTAAGCCAAAATCCCTGAAGTCGTCCACGATTACTTCATTTCCCATACTGCTACACTGGACCATCAGGGAAGTCCCAGTACCACTCTGTTTTGATTACTGTTGCTTTGCATATGATTTGAAATCGGGAAATGTGAGTCTCCTAGCCTGACTTTTATTACATGGATTTTTTTTTGGGCAATGTATATAGGTGGAATCATATGAAATGTACTCTGTTGTGTTTGTTTTCTTCTACTTAATATTATCTTTGGGAGCTACCTTTTAAAATTAACTTAAAAATATAAAACTTTGGGGCTTCACTGGTGGCTCAGTGGTAAAGAATCTACCTGCCATTGCAAGGGACACAGGTTCAATCCCTGGTCTGGGAAGATCCTACGTGCCGTGGAAAAAGTAAGCCTGTGCTCTAGAGCTCTTGTGCTGCAACTACAGAAGCCTAGAGCCCATGTGTGCCCTAGAGCCCATGCTCTGCAACAAGAGACACCACAATGAGAAGCCCATGCATTGCAACTAGAGCATAGCCCCCTACTTGTTCCAACTAGAGAAAGCCAGCGCAGCAACGAAGACCCAGCACAGCCAAAAATAAGCAAATAAATAAGATGATTAAACAAATAAAACTTTAAACAAATGACATACTTAAATCATTTTAAACACTCACATAGGATGAAAAGATTATAGTGAAAAACCATGCTGTCTCCAAATCCAATTCTCCACCTCCCTCCTCCAGAGATAACCAATGCTATCAGTTTCTTGAGCATTTATGCAGGGAAATTTAGGCATAAACAGGTCTCTAATTGTGTACCTTTCTCTCCCACCCCCGCAGAGGTCATAGTGAATGCTACATACAGTAGAGAACACTCTGTTAGATTTATTTTCTAATTATTTCGTGAACTGGCCTACTTTTTCTCCATCCCTATTGGCATTATTCAATTCATTTTTTTTTTTTTAATGAATTGGGGCTGTTACTTTGTTGCTGTCATTTAATCTGATGTTTCTTCATAATTAGATTCAGTTTATGCACTTCAGGCAGTAATACTACAGATTGGTGTTTTGTCCCTCTCAGTCCATCGCTTCAGGAAGCACCTTATGTCAGGTTGTGCCATTACTGGGGAACTGAATTTTGTTCACGTGGTTAGGATAGACTCTGCCAGCTTTCTCCACTGCAAAAATATCAATTTTTCTTTCCAATTTTTAAATTTATTTTACTGAAGTGTAGTTGATTTACAATGTGTTAATTTTTGCTATATAGCAAAGGGATTCAGTTATACATACACATACCTTATTTTTCATATTCTTTTCCATTATGGTTTATCATAGGATATTGAGTATATGTGCTGTACTTTAGGATTTGTTGTTTATCCATTCTATATATTACAGTTTGCTTCTGCTGATTCCAAACCCAAACTCCTAATCCATCCCCCAACCCTTGGCAACCTCCATTCTCTATGTCTGTGAACCTGTTTCTGTTTTGTAGGTAAGCTCATTTGTGTCATATTTTGTGATATTGTCTTTCTCTTCCTGACTTACTTCCCTTAGTATGATGATCTCTAGGTGCATCCATGTTGCTGAAAATGGCATTATTTCATTCTTTTTCACGGCTGAGTATTATACCGTTGTGTGTATGTACCACATCTTTATCCATTCATCTATTGACGGGCATTTGGGTTGTTCCCAAGTCTTGACTATTGAGAATAGTGCAGCATGAACATAGGACTGCATGTATCGTTCTGAATCATCGCTTTGTCTGGATATATGGCCGGGAGTAAGACTCCTGGATTATAGTAACTCTAGTTTAGTTTTTTGAGGAACCTCCATACTGTTGTCATAGTGGCTGCACCAATTTACATTCCCACCAACCGGGTAGGAGGGTTCCCTTTTCTTCACATCCTCTTCAGCGTTTATTATTTGTAGACGTTTTAAAGACGGCTATTCTGACCAGGGGCTTCCCTGGTGGCTCAGTGGTAAAGAATCCACCTTCCAATGCAGGAGACATGGGTTCAATCCCTGGATCGGAAAGATACCCTGCCTAAAGAAATGGCAACCCACTCCAGTCATCTTGCCTGAAAAACCCCATGGACAGAGGAGCCTGGAGGGCTTATAGTCCATGGGGTGGCAAAAGAGTCAGATGCCACTTGGTGACTAAACAACAGTTCTGACCTGTGTGAGCTGGTATCTCATTGCAGTTTGGATCTGTATTTCTATAATAATTAGCATGGTGAGCATCTTTTCATGCCGTTTCCAGATCCGGTTATTTGTTACTGTTGTATTGTATGAGCTGTTTGTATATTTTGGAAATTAAGCCCTTGTTGGTTGCATCATTTGCCTCTTCTCTCAGTCCGAGGTAGTCTTTCCATTTTGCTGATGGTTTCCTTTGCTGTACAAAAGCTCGTAAGTTTGATTAGGTCTCATTTGCTTATTTTTGCTTTTATTTCTATTGCCTTGGGAGGCTGACCTAAGAAAATAATGCTACAATTTATGTCAAAGAGTGTTTTTGCCTATGTTCTCTTCTAGTTTTATGGTGTCGTGTCTTGTATTTAAGTCTTTAATCCATTTTGAGTTTATTTCTGTGTATGGTGCAAGGGAGGTTCTAACCTCACTGATTTACATGTGGCTGTCCACCTTACCCAAGACCACTTACTGAAGAGACCATCTTTTTTCCATTGTATATTTTTGCCTTCTTTGTCGAAGATTACTTGACTGTAGGTGTGTGATCACCTCTTTTTACGGAGCCTTTATAAGAAAACACATGAGCTTACTTCCTCTCTCAACTCTCTCTGCCAGGTGATGATACAATGAGAAGACAGCTATCTGTGAACAGGAAGAGGATTCTTGCCAGACAAGGGATCTGTCGGTGTTTTGATCTCGAACTTCCAGCCTCCAGAAATGTGAGAGATAAATGTTTATTGTTTAAGCACCTTTCCCCCTAATCTATGAGAGTTTGTTATAGCAGCCTGAGTTGAATGAAGTGGCAGTGCTGGGGGGGTAGTGAGTAGCCATGGATTAGGATGGGAATGTCTGCATGGCTTGACGTGAGGCAAGGGTGAAGGTCCCCAAACTCCAAAAGCCCAGACCGCTCACATCTGTGTCCTGCTCTGTTTCCTAGGCAACATCACATTTGGTCCTTCCTGCTGCTAAGTCACCTCAGTCATGTCCGACTCTGTGTGACCCCATAGACAGCAGCCCACCAGGCTCTGCTGTCCCTGGGATTCTCCAGGCAAGAACACTGGAGTGGGTTGCCATTTCCTTCTCCAATGCATGAAAGTGAAAAGTGAAAGTGAAGTCGCTCAGTCGTGTCCGACTCTTAGCGACCCCATGGACTGCAGCCTACCAGGCTCCTCCATCCATGGGATTCTCCAGGCAAGAGTACTGGAGTGGGTTGCCATTGTCCTCTCCGTTTGGTCCTTCCAGCAGCCCTTTAAGTAGATAAGATGTTTCCATTTTACAGATGAGGAAACTGAGCCTCCAGTAGTTCTACAGCCTTTGCCCAAGTCACGTGGGGTGAGGCAGAAATTCAAACCTAGGTCTCCCAGACCAGAATATCATCTTGACTGTGGAGCAGAAACACAGCTGAGCTATTATCGCCTTGCCTTAAGAGATGGGGGCACGGAGGCACAGATGGTCAAGCTTTGCTTCCTGGCCCTGGAATGTAAGGATAGAACCTCAGAGGTCTGGCTCCTGCATGACTTTCTTCTATTTCATCCAACTGCTTCCTCCTAGCCAGGCCTGGATTTCCTTACCCCTCAGGTGGGGGCTTAAACCATGGCAACACACATGTCCCCCTCAGACTGGGGACAAACGCGGCCGTTCCTTTTGGGCCATGCTGTCTCCTTCTTTTGTCTCCAGCAGTTCTCGGCCCTGGGAAATCCTGGGCAAAGTGTATCATCTCTCTGGCCTCAGTGTGGTCCTCTGTGAAATGGGCTGATGGCTGACCCTCATGCCTCCATCCTAGCATCCTGTGTAGCTCAGGTCTGTATCCAAAGGCTGTGCTCAGGGTCCATCCACACGCTTCATCCTCAGAGAGGAAACCAGCTGCCTGGGATATTGTCAGTCACAGCTGCAGTTGAATAAATCATGACCAGGAGGAGGCCAGCACTCCTGATGTCGGGCTCCTGAGAGGGCAGGGGTGCTGCCTGTCTCCTGGGCCTTCCCCATCTCTCCTATCACTCTGCTCCAAACCACATCTTCCTCCTCTCCCTGGAGCCAGCCCGGTGCCCACCTTCAGGAAGCTTCCTCCAGGTGATTCTACTCTGAGCAACTGTGTGTTTCTCGTTTTTGTGTCTTGACCCAGGGCCCATTTCATTCAGTTAGAAAAACACCAAAAATTTATAAAAAGGACAAAAAGAAAAAAAAAAGTAAACAAAAAGGAAGAAAGAAAGAAAGAAAAATGTCAGCAGAGTCCCTGTCTGGGCTGCAGCCCAGCGATTTTTTGTAGCAATTGTTTTGATGTCGTAGCGATTTTTAAGGCAAGAGCACAAACACGCCAAGGAAATCAGTGTTCTTGTGAGGGCTGAATGCCCGCTGGAGTTCAGGAGAGGGGACACATCCGGGGCCCATCCAGGAGGGGGGCTGAGGGGGTAAAGATGGAAGAGGGGCTGTGTGTGTACGTGCTTTTGTTCCCATTCCAAATCCCCCATGGATCCTCGGGTATGCTCTTCTGCATGGGTTCTTCATCAGGCCCCAGTACATACAAACACTGATTTTATTTAATTAATTAGAGATAACAAGAGATAAAATCCATGGCATTTTCCAGGCCAGAATACTGGAGTGGGTTGCCCGGCTCTCTTCCAGGGGATCTTCCCAACTCAGGGACTGAACCCACATCTCTTATATCTGCTGCATTGCAGGTGAATTCTTTACCATTGAGCCACCAGGGAAACTCACACACAAGAGATAATGCATTTCTTTATTTTCTCTAAAACAACTTCAATTAGACTCCAAACCCGGTTTCTGCCTGGTTGGTGGGAGCTGAAACTTTGTCATCTTGGTGTCTTGAGACCCAAGGCAGTACAAGGATTCCAGGTCATATACAGAGCCCAGGCACCAGGAGGTGGGCCTCTTGGAAGCCATGTTTGCCCTCCACACTGCTGAGGCTCCCCTGAGCTGTCTGCTGCTGGCCTCCCCCTGGAGCTCAGGTTTGAGGTACAGGAATCCTGTACCTGGTCATTGGCTGGGGAGCGAGTGGGGAGCAGGACACGTTCCCCACTGCTGGCAGTTCCTCCTCTATACCTCTCTGGCTAAGGAAAATCTCTTTTTAGTCCAGGAGAGGCTCTTTCTGTGCTTCCCAGCATCTCTCTTCTCCATCAAGGACACTTAGCATATCCAACTGGGAAAACAGAAGCCAGGAATACAGAAAGAATACTTTGGTGTTATGGACTGAATTGTGTCCCTGCAAAATTCCTATGTGAAAGTCCTCAGGCCTAGTATCTCACAATGTAACAGATAAGGACCTCAAAGAGATAATTATGTTAAAAATAAGGCCTTCCTGATGAGCTGTAACCCAATAGGACTGGTGTCCTCATGACAAGAGATTTGAACACAGACATGCACAGGAGGGAAACCATGTGAAAACTCCAGAAGAAGGAGGCCATCTGCAAGTCAAAGGAGAGAGACCTTAGAGGAACTAACCATGCTGACACCTTGACCGCAGACTTCCAGCCTCCACAACTGTGAGAAAGTAAATTTCTGTGTCTGAGCCACTTGGTCTCTGGCATTTTGTTATGGCAACCCTAAGAAATTAATATTGTTAAGAATTTGTGTTTGGTTTCTCTAAAATATGGGTTTTCCAGGGAGCACTCATGGTAAAGAATCCACCTGCCAATGCAGGAGATATAAGAGATGAAGATTCCATCCCTGGGTTGGGAAGGTCCCCTGGAGGAGGAAAGTCAACCCACTTCAATATTCTTGCCTGGAGAGTCCCCATGGACAGAGCGGCCTGGTGGGCTACAGTCCATAGGGTTGCAAAGAGTTGGACACAACTGAAGCGACTGAACAAGCATGCATGTTCTAACAGTTCAGTCAGTTCAGTTGCTCAGTCGTGTCCGACTTTTGCCACCCCATGGACTGCAGCACGCCAGGCCTCCCTGTCCATCACCAACTCCCGGAGTTTACTCACACTCATGCCCACTGAGTCGGTGATGCCATCCAAGAATCTCATCCTCTGTTGTCCCCTTCTCCTCCTGCCTTCAATCTTTCCCAGCATCAGGGTTTTTTCAAATGAGTCTGCTCTTTGCATCAGGTGGCCAAAGTATTGGAGTTTCAACTTCAACATCAGTCCTTCCAAAGAATATTCAGGACTGATTTCCTTTAGGATGGACTTTTTGGATCTCCTTGCAGTCCAAGGGACTCTCAAGGGTGGAACCCAAAATACAGTGGCTTAAATATAATGGAAGTTAATTTTTATTTCATGAATGAACGTGAACATGGGCATCAGGGCTTATGTGGGGCTGGGGATTCACCTCTTGATTTTCTGCTCTGTCACTCCCAGGAATGTTGCTCTTATTTTTATGGTCCCTGAGAGCTCCCAATCATGTCCCTGGGCCCACACAGAGGAAGAAGGGAGAGGGAAGGAAATGCCCCTTCCTTTGAAGTGCACTTCACTTCTGCTCATACATAATGGACCAGATTTGGTCACATGGCCACATCTAACAATGAGGAAGCCTGGCAAATGTCATGATTCTGGATGTCTGTGAGCACAGCCAGAAAGTGGGGGTTGAGATACTACCAGAGTAAGAATAAAATGACATCTAGCAGTCTTTGCCTTCCAAGAAGCAAGGAAGAACAGGAATTATTGATTGGCTGGAGGAAAGGGAGAAGGGAAATGGCAAGGAGAAAATCGTAAATATCTTCAAAATTATCCACTAAACAAAGAACAGGAAAACCTGTGCAGATCCTGTCCTCTAGCTGTCCCAAATGCTCACCATTTCTAGAGAAGAATACTTTAAAATGAGCAATTATAACAAACATGACCATAGACAATGGAGTGAAAATGACTACAATTACAACCTACACTGCAATTGCTCTTTGAAAGAAGCTACATCCATTAGAAGAATTTTCCCATGAGCTACTTGGAGGTGAGAGGGGAGAACCTGAGAGCCAGAATCAGCTGGATGCTGAGAAAGGAGAGCAATACCAAAACGAATCTGTGTAAGAAATGTAGAGGAATCGGGCATGACAGAGGGCAGAAGTGAGGGCCAAGTAAGAGGCAGAGAGGTGAAAGGGACTTCCCTGGTGGTCCAGTGGTGAAGACTCTGTGCTTCTAATTCAAGGGGCCGGGTTGGATCTTTGATCAGGGAACCAGTCAGTCAGTCAGTTTAGTCACTCAGTTGTGTCCGACTGTTTGTGACCCCATGGACTGCAGCATGCCAGGCTTCCCTGTCCATCACCAACTCCCGGAGTTTACTCAAACTCATGCCCATTGAGTCGGTGATGCCATCCAAGAATCTCATCCTCTGTTGTCCCCTTCTCCTCCTGCCTTCAATCTTTCCCAGCATCAGGGTCTTTTCAAATGAATCCGTTCTTCGCATAAGGTGGCCAAAGTATTGGAGTTTCAGCTTAAGCATCAGTGCTTCCAATGAATATTCAGGACTGATTTCCCTTAGGATGGACTGGTTGGATCTCCTTGTAGTCCAAGGGACTTTCAACAGTCTTCTTCAGCACCACAGTTCAAAAGCATCAATTCTTTGGTGCTCAGACTTTCTTTATAGTCCAACTCTCACATCCATACATGACCACTGGAAAAATCATAGCTTTGACTAGACGGACATTTGCTGGCAAAGTAATATCTCTGCTTTTTAATATGCTGTCTAGATTGGTCATAACTTTCCTTCCAAGGAGCAAGCATCTTTTAATTTCATGGCTGCAATCACCATCTGCAGTGATTTTGGAGCCCCCCAAAATAAAGTCTGTCACTCTTTTCATTGTTTCCAATCTATTTGCCAAGAAGTGATGGGACCAGATGCCATAATCTTAGTTTTCTGAATGTTGAGTTTCAAGCCAACGTTTTCACTCTCCTCTTTCACTTTCATCAAGAGGTTCTTTAGTTCTTCTTGCTTTCTGCCATAAGGGTGGTGTCATCTGCATATCTGAGGTTATTGATATTTCTCCCAGCAATCTTGATTCCAGCTTGTGCGTCTTCCAGCCCAGCGTTTCTCATGATGTACTCTGCATATAAATTAAAATAACAGGGTGACAATGTACAGCTTTGACATACTCCTTTTCTGATTTGGAACCAGTCTGTTGTTCCATGTCCAGTTCTAACAGTTGCTTCTTGACTTGAATACAGATTTCTCAGGAGGCAGGTCAGGAGGTCTAGTATTCCATCTCTTGAAGAATTTTCCACAGTTTGTTGTGATCCGCACAGTCAAAGGCTTTGGCATAGTCAATAAAGCAGAAAGAGATGTTTTTCTGGAACTCTCTTGCTTTTTCCATGATCCAGCGGATGTTGGCAATTTGATTTCTGGTTCCTCTGCCTTTTCTAAAACCAGCTTGAACATCTGGAAGTTCACAGTTCATGTACTGCTGAAGCCTGGCTTGGAGAATTTTGAGCATTACTTTACTAGCATGTGAGATGAGTGCAATTGTGTGGTAGTTTGAGCATTCTTGGGCATTGTGTTTCTTTGGGATTGGAATGAAAACTGACCTTTTCCAGTCCTGTGGCCACTGCTGAGTTTTCCAAACTTGCTGGCATATTGAGTGCAGCACTTCACAGCATCATCTTTTAAGATTTGAAATAGCTCAGCTGGAATTCCATCACCTCCACTCGCTTTGTTCATGGTGATGCTTCCTAAGGCCCACTGGACTTCTCATTCCAGGATGTCTGGCTCTAGATGAGTGTGAGTGATCACACCATCATGATTATCTGGGTGGTGAAGATCTTTTTTGTACAGTTCTGTGTATTCTTGCCACCTCTTCTTAACATCTTCTGCTTCTGTTAGGTCCATACCATTTCTGTCCTTTATTGAGCCCATCTTTGCATGAAATGTTCCCTTGGTATCTCTAATTCTCTTGAAGAGATCTCTAGTCTTTCCCATTCTACTGTTTTCCTATATTTTTTTGCATTGATCGCTGAGGAAGGCTTTCTTATCTCTCCTTACTATTCTTTGGAACTCTGCATTCAAATGGGTATATCTTTCCTTTTCTCCTTTGCTTGTCACTTTTTTTTTCACAGCTATTTGTAAGGACTCCTCAGACAACCATTTGGCCTTTTTGCATTTCTTTTCCATGGAGATGGTCTTTTTCACTGCCTCCAGTACAACATCATGAATCTCTGTCCATAGTTCTTCAGGCACTCTGTCTCAGATCTAATCCCTTGAATCTATTTGTCACTTCCACTGTATAATCATCAGGGATTTGATTTATGTCATACCTGAATGGTTAGTGGTTTTTCCTACTTTCTTCAATTTAAGTATGAATTTGGCAATTAAGAAGTTCATGAGCTGTGCCATAGTCAGCTCCCAGTCTTGTTTTTGCTGACTGTATAGAGCCTCTCTATCTTTGGCTGCAAAGAATATAATCAATCTGATTTCTGTATTGACCGTCTGATTATGTCCATGTGTAGAGTTTTCTCTTGTGTTTTTGGAAGAGGGTGTTTGCTATGACCAGTGTGTTCTCTTGGTAAAACTCTATTAGCTTGCCCTCCTTCATTCTGTACTCCAAGGCCAAATTTGCCTGTTATTCCAGGTATTTCTTGACTTCCTTCTTTTGCATTCCAGTCCCCTATTATGAAAAGGACATCTTTTGGGGGTGTTAGTTCTAGAAGGTTTTGTAGATCTTCATAGAACCATTCAGCTTTAGCTTCTTCAGCTTTACTGGTCAGGGCATAGACTTGGATTACTATGATATTGAATGTGGTTTGCCTTGGAAACGAACAGAGATCATTCTGTCACTTTTGAGATTGCATCCATTTTTGAGATTGCATTTTGGACTCTTTTGTTGACTATGATGGCTACTCCATTTCTTCTAAGGGATTCTTGCTCACAGTAGTAAATATAATGGGTAACTTCACCCATTCCAGTCCATTTTAGTTCTCAAATAAATAAGATAAATATTAAAAAAAATAAGTGGAGAGGTGGAAAGTGACTTGATAGAACCCTTAGAATAGGATGCCTAGTATTTTAAATCACTTGAGTTCTATAATGTAACTCTATCCTGCAAAACTTTAGCCAAAATCTCTAAATATATAAAGGCCTGTGTGTGTGTGAATTTCACATCTGGGTCATTTAGTGCAGAACAGGGGCAGCTTTATGAGAGGACAATGCACTTGTTTATTGAACAAATTAGGCAAAATAGGGCTGAAGCAGTGGTGACTAGAGACTGCATTAGCAGTATATCCCCTTCAGAATTCTAGAGGGACAGGGATGGAGGTGAGAATGGAATTCTAGCCAATTTCATTGAATCTCAAATGTCAAAGCACATCAGCAGCATTTGCATTAAACCATTATGACACAAAAACTGGTTAAATGTTGCTTCCCAGGCTCATGTCCCTCTGCCCAGGGGAGTCAGAGAAAGTATTGCAACCCCATGGACTGGGGCCTGCCAGGCTCCTCTGTCCATGGAATTTTCCAGGTGAGAATGCTGGGGCCGGTAGCCTATCCCTTTTCCAGGGGCTCTTCCCAACCCAGGAATCGAACCGGAGTCTCCTGTACTGCAGGTGGATTCTTTACCAGCTGTGTCACCAGTGAAACCCCAGTTAAATATGCTCCCTTGGCTCATATCCCTCTGCCCAGGGGAGTCACAGAAAGTGCTGTAGAGGAGAGGACACAGGATTGCCTTACAGGAGATGAGGACTAGCTTTCATAGCGATGGAAGAGGCTTTTTTAAATAACACATTACAAGGTTATAAGCAGGGTTAATGCAATTGAATCTGGGCTTTAAGAATGAGATGGGGTTTGGATCTGTGGATGTGAGTGTTACAGCGTCTTTCCCCCCGCTACTCACTAAAGACATGTGTCTTTTTTGGAGGATTTTCTCCTTATCTGCCTGCAATGAAGATGGCTGTCTTTGCCAACTTGGTTCCTGGGTTTTTGTGAAGCAAAACACTGGGGAGAGGGGTAGAAAGAGACAGCAAGAAGCCAAGATGGGGATGTGCATTGGGAAGGGCTGAGAATCACTTGTGGGAGATGGTGGGTGTGCAAGGAGGCCCTCTAAATAGCACCTCTCTTCTTGCCTAAATCCTGAAACAATGAAGATGAAGCAGGGTGACAAGGTGTCAGGCAGATGGAGATGAGCTATCACAATATGAAGTAGCTGTTGTTGGTGAGTGTGACTTCTAAAAACATTGAATAAATTGGACATACAACATTGTATAAATAAAAGGTGTACAACTATGGGCAGGCATTGCCTCAGAGAAAAGAGGAATTAGACCTCACCCTGGTCATCCCTGCTTCTCTGTTAAACTGTTCTAACACTTACTGAGAGATACAGTGGAAAACTCCATGTCTTCAGGATCTTAAGAGGCAGACATATGGGGGGTTGTATATCTAATCAAGAGAAGAGGTAAAAAGAGGGTTCTGTAGGCCAAAAATAACAAGCTCATTAGTTGACACCTTGAGATGGTGACTGCAGCCAAGAAATTAAAAGACGCTTACTCCTTGGAAGAAAAGTTATGACCAACCTAGATAGTATATTCAAAAGCAGAGACATTACTTTGCCGACTAAGGTCCGTCTAGTCAAGGCTATGGTTTTTCCTGTGGTCATGTACGGATGTGAGAGTTGGACTGTGAAGAAAGCTGAGCGCCAAAGGATTGATGCTTTTGAACTGTGGTGTTGGAGAAGACTCTTTGAGAGTCCCTTGGACTGCAAGGAGATCTAACCAGTCCATCCTAAAGGATATCAGTCCTGGGTGATCTTTGGAAGGACTGATACTAAAGCTGAAACTCCATTTCTTTGGCCACCTCATGCGAAGAGTTGACTCATCGGAAAAGACCCTGATGCTGGGAGGGATTGGGGGCGGGAGGAGAAGGGGATGAGATGGCTGGATGGCATCACGGACTCAATGGACGTGAGTCTGAGTGAACTCTGGGAGTTGGTGATGGACAGGGAGGCCTGGTGTGCTGCGATTCATGGGGTCGCAAAGAGTCGGACACGACTGAGCGACTGAACTGACTGAACTGACTGAGAATTATGGCTCAAGAACTTTATCTGGGTGGCATTTTTTGCAGAACTATGTGTCCAAGGGCATGAGATAAAATAACTGCAGTTGAGCAACTGGCTGTCTTCTGTCTCCACACCATTGCCAAGAGCCTCCTGAAGATTTTCCATCTTCCCTGTCTGTGGAGCTGAAACACTGGTGATGGTGATCATGGTTTATTTTAGCAGTAATAATGATGCTTGCATGGTTTATTTTAGCAGTAATAATGATGCTTGCAGTACTAACAATCCTTTAAATTTATTGAATTATTTCAGCTTTCAGAGCTCCTCTCTCCTTGTCTTTTCACTTAATTCTACAATGACCCTGGGACTAGTCAGCCCAGGTAGGACTATACTCATTGTATTTTAGAGGAAACAGGCTTAGGGAGGGAGTCCATGCTCACACCACCCCCTTCTCTGTTTCCCAACTCTTTCTGACTGTGCTCTTTTGATATTTGAGAGGGGCTAATAAATAATTCCCTTTTCTGTGCCTGAATTCAGAGCCAATTGAGAGACAGAGGCACAGGGTGGAGATAGAAATATCAGCTTAATTGCTGGAGTGGACCAGAATCGTGACTACAGGGGGCTCAGAGAACACCATCAGGTGTTCACCGACCTTGGAAGGAGAGATGGAGATGCTGATCCTGGATTTCTTTTCTGAGCCAAATTCTCAGTTGAGTTAGAGGTTGTTTTGTTTGGAGATGCCTTCCAGCGAGCAGAGTACTAGAGGCAAACTCTCTCTGGAAGAAAACTTTCTCAAGTTAGGCTCAAAGGACCCTAACAGATTATTATTATGAGCTCTTGAATAAAGATCACCAAATTCATTAGAAGCCAAGGCACTATGCCTGAGAGTCACAGAAACAATGGACAGCAATGAATAGCAGATTTCAAGGACAGCAGATGATTGAGTGTCTGATACTCAATACAGACTAATTATATAAGAAATGTTTAAAGAATTAAATGCATAAAAATGCAATGCTTCAACGAATATAATTACAAAGAGAAGCATACAATAAGAATTGTCAGGGACAAGCAGATTTGAAATTAAAAAAGAAAACCAAATCCAGTCATTTTATTTAATACAACATTGTAAATGTCCTAAATGCCACGAATTGTTCCTTTTAAAATGATTAATTTTATGTTCTATGAATGTAAACTCAAAAGGGCCACCTCAAAGTGAAAAATGTAGTTGTTGAAATGGGAACTCAGTGGATAGGTTTAAAAAGCACGGTTTCAACAGAGTTGAAGAAAAAAGTAGTGAACAGAAAGATGTATTTGAAGAAGGTATCCAGAACATCTGAAAGAGAAAAGGAGATGGAGAATTTGAGAAGTTAAGAGAGACGAACTAGTATGAGATGGTCTAATAAACATCCAGTTAAAGTCAGAAGGAGAGAAGAGAAAGAAATAAGGACAGGCAACATCCAGAGAGATTCAAGTCATGTCTATCATTAATAGTATAATAAGGAAACATGAATAAATCTTTCATTATATTGGAAGATTCAATGAAAGCTTTTGATCTGCTCAATAGACACAGAATTTTTTTTTCTTGGTAAAATTAAACACCTTTTGCTAAGAATACAGTTAATAGACCAGAATTCCTAAACATGGAAAAAGGAATAGATAAAAAACCTAAAATAAGCTCCATTCAAAGAATAGCAAAACCCAGAGTAAAACCGCAAGTGCTGACAAGAATGCCAAGCAAGTGAAATGCATATATTGCTGATGGGAATGCAAAAATGGTACAGTTACTTTTGAAAAGAAATTTGGCAATTTAATAAAGTTCAGTATATACTTACTATATGGCTTAGTAATTCACTCCTAGGTATTTACCTATATGAAATAAAAAACTTATGTTTGGAACTTCCCTGGTGATCCAGTGGCTAAGACTCTGTGCTCCCAAAGCCAGGGACCTGGGTCCCATACCTGCTTAGGGAGTTAGATCCCACATGCTGCAATTAAGAGTTTGCACGCTGAAAGTAAAACATTCCGCGTGCTGTAACTAAAACCCCGAGCAGCCAAATAAATAAATAAATAAATATTTAAAAAAAAAGAAAAAAAAACCCTTATGCTTACCTAATGTTTTTCCAGTGGTTATGTATGGATGTGAGAGTTGGACTGTGAAGAAAGCTGATGCCAAAGAATTGATGCTTTTGAACTGTGGTGTTGGAGAAGACTCTTTGAGAGTCCCTTGGACTGCAAGGAGATCTAACCAGTCCATCCTAAAGGATATCAGTCCTGGGTGATCTTTGGAAGGACTGATACTAAAGCTGAAACTCCATTTCTTTGGCCACCTCATGCGAAGAGTTGACTCATCGGAAAAGACCCTGATGCTGGGAGGGATTGGGGGCGGGAGGAGAAGGGGATGAGATGGCTGGATGGCATCACGGACTCAATGGACGTGAGTCTGAGTGAACTCTGGGAGTTAGTGATGGACAGGGAGGCCTGGCGTGCTGGGATTCATGGGGTTGCAAAGAGTCGGACACGACTGAGCGACTGAGCTGAACTGAACTGAGCTGAACTTACCTAATGTAAACTATGGGCTCTGGGCGATTATGATGTCAGTGTAGGTTCATCACTTGTAACAAAGGCACCAGGCTGATGGGTGGTGTTGATAATGGAGGAGGCTGTGTATGTGTGTGGGCAGAAGGTATATGGGAAATCTCTGCATTTTCTATTCAGTTTTGCTGTGAACCTAAAACTGCTCTTTAAAAAAGTTCTCAAAAAATATATTCATGTGAAAACCTGTATGTGAATATTGATAGTGGCTTTATTTGTAAACAACCCAAATGTTCCTCAATTGAGAAAATGATGTTGACAATGAATATCAATGTGTGACAACTGTGGGCACATCCATACAATGGAATATTCCTTGGTAATAAAACGGAAAGAACTGCTAATGTAGGCAACACGATGGGTTAATCTCAAATGCTTCATGCTAAACGAAACTGCTTTCCTCAGATAGCCATGATTCCATTTATATGACATTTTGGAAAAGGCAAAACTCTGGACAGAGAACAGATGCTGATTGCCAGGGGTTTTCCAGGGAAGATGTTTTTGGAGTGATAAAAATGCTCTGTCTTGGAACTTCCCTGGTGGTCCAGTGGCTAAGACTTGGATCTCCCAATGCAGGGGCCTGGGGTTCAATCCCTGGTCAGGAACTAGATCCCACATGCTGCAACTAAGACCTGATGCAACCAAATAAATAAAAATAAGTATTAAAAGATGGTCTTTCTTGATTGTGGTATGACTGCATGTGTTTTAAGAACTTATAGACTGTTGTACTTAAAAAGAGTCAATGTAAATTATACCTCAATAAATCTGACTTAAAATATTGGAATATTTCTTCACCAAACACAAGGCAGGGGCTTCCCTGGTGGCTCAGTGGTAAAGAATCCACCTGTCATTGTAGGAGACACAGGTTTGACCCCTGGTTTGGGAAGATCCCACATGCCGTGAAACAGCTAAGCCCATGTGCCACAACTGTTGAGCCTGGGCTCCAGAGGCCGAGAGCCAC
Source organism: Aepyceros melampus (assembly GCA_006408695.1). Lineage (NCBI taxonomy): Eukaryota > Metazoa > Chordata > Mammalia > Artiodactyla > Bovidae > Aepyceros > Aepyceros melampus. Next base: position 278,477 of record SJXQ01000585.1, on the reverse strand, counting down.
CCCACAGAGCACGTGTGCTACAACCACTGAAACCCACGCCTCCCAGAGCCCGTACTCCACAGGAGAAGCCACTGCAATGAGAAGCCTGTGCACCACAACTAGCAAGCAGCCCCAGCTCACCACAGCCAGAGAAAAGCCTTTACAGTCCAAAAAATAATAAAAAAGACAAGGCAATATACCCATGTTCATAGCAGCTCAGTATTCACACCAGACAAAGGGTGGGAATAGAATCCATCAATGGATGAAGAGATAAGTAAAATGTGGTCTATCCATACAATGGGATATTATCCAGTTTTAAAGGGGAAGGGAATTCTAACACATGCTACAACATGGATGAATCTTGAAGACATTCTGCTAAGCGAAATGAGCCAGTCACAAAAGGACAAATATACGATTCTAATTTATGTGAGATGAGCTCTCCTGGTGGCTCAGTGGTAAAGAATCTGCCTGCAATGCAGGAGATGTGGCAGGAGCTACGGGTTTGATCCCTGGGTCGGGAAGATCCTGTGGAGAAGGAAATGGCAACCTACTCCAGTATTCTTGCCTGAAGAATCCCATGGACAGAGGAGCCTGGCAGGCTGCAGTCCACAGGGGTCACAAAGAGTCGGACATGACTGAGCATGCAGGCACAAGAAATGCCGTGTCTGAGATTTTGGGACCCATGGACTGTGCACACCAGGCTTCCCTGTCCTTCACCATCTCCCTCAGTTTGCTCAAACTCATGTCTGTTGAGTCAGTGATGCCGTCCAACCATCTCATCCTCTGTTGTCCCCTTCTCCTCCTTCCCTCAATCTTTCCCAGCATCAGGATCTTTTCCAATGAGTTGGCTCTTTGCATCAGATGGCCAAAGTATTGGAGCTTAAGCTTTAGCATCAGTCCTCCCAATGAATATTCAGGGTTGGTTTCCTTTAGGATCAACTGGTTTATCTGCTTGCAGTCCAAGGGACTCTAAACAATCTTCTCCAGCACCACAGTTTGAAAGCATCAAATTTTCAGTGCTCAGCCTTCTTTATGGTCCAACTCTCACATCCGTACATGACTATCTTCTCAGATATATCTGTTGCAAATATCTTCTCCCTTTCAATAAACTGCCTTCTTGTTTGGTTGATAATTTCCTTCATTGTGCAAAATCTTTTTGGTTTGATTAGTTGCATTTATTTTTGCTTCGATTTCCCTTGTCTAAGGTGACATATCCAAAATATATTACTAAGATTGATGTCAAAGTGTGTACTACCTTAGTTTTCTTCTAGGAGTTTTATGGTTTCAAGGCCTTATATTTAAGTCCTTAATCCATTTTGAGAATGGTGTAAGAAAGTAATGTAGTTTGATTATTTTGCATGTAGCTGTTCAGTTTTCTCAACACTGGAGGCTGTCTTTTCCTCATTATATTAATACATTCTTACGTCCTTTGTCATAAATTAATTGACTATATAAGTGTGGGCTTATTTCTGGGCTTTTTATTCTGTTCCATTGATCTGTGTGTCTGTTTTTATAACACATATTTCGGCATATCTTTATAACACATGCAATTTTCAATAAGGGCGTGTGATACTTTCAACTTTATTCTTTCTCAAGGTGGTTTTGGGGTCTTTTGTGTTTCCATACAAATTTTATAATTATTTGTTCTAGTTCTGTAAAAAATATCATTGGTTTTTGATAGGAATTCCGTTGAATCTGTAGATGTCTTTCTCTATCTGGCATAATACCCTCCAGGTCCATCCATGTTGTTGCGTATGGCAAGAGTTCATTCTTTTCTATGGCTGAGTGTTTGTTTTAAAGTCAGTTTTTTTTTTTGATATAAGTATTGCTGCCGCAGATTTCTTTTCATTTTCGTTTACATGGAATAACTTTCCCCGTCTCTTTCTTTCAGTCTGTGTGTGCTATATGCAATGGCACCCCACTCCAGTGTTCTTGCCTGGAGAATCCCAGGGATGGGGGAGCCTGGCGGGCTGCCGTCTATGGGGTCGCACAGAGTCGGACACGACTGAAGTGACTTAGCAGCAGCAGCAGCTATTAGGTTTGAGGTGAGGCTTTTCTGACAGCATGCATATGGGTCTTCCTTCTGCTTTTGCTCTCTTCCTCTTTGTTTCATTCCTTTGTTTTTGTGTGTATGTATCGATGATAGATTTATGGTTTGTGGTTTCCATGAGGATATAACCATTTAAAATTGATGATCTCTTAAATTTGAACACATTATAACAAGCCTGCATTTTATCCCCTCTCACCTTCAATATTTTAACATTATGTTTCACATCTTTTTACTACTTTTGAATATAGATCATTTTATTACTTTTTCTATCTTCCTACTAGCTTTATAAGTGGTTGATCTCCTACCTTTACTGTATGTTTGCCTTTACCAATGAGATATTCCCTTTTATAACTTTCATACCTCCAATTGTGATCTTTTCTTTTCCACTTTGAAAAGCCTCTTTTACATTTCTTGTGAAGCCTGTTTAGTTGTGCTGAACTGTTTTAGCTTTTGCTTGTCTGTAAAACTTCTTTATCTCTCCTTGAGATCTGAATTATAGCCTTGCTGGGGAGAATATTCTTGGTGTTTTCCTTTCATCACTTTAAATTTATCATGCCTCTCCCTTCTGGCCTGCAAAGTTTCTGCTGAAAAGTCAACTGATAGTCTTACAGGAATTCCCCTCCTCGTACCTAATTGCTCTTCCCTTTGCGGCTTTTAAGATTCTCTCTTTAACTTTGCCATTTTAATTATGATGTGTCTTCGTGTTTATCTCTTTGGGTTTTCTTATTTGGAACTCTCTGTACTTCCTGGACCTGGATATCTATTTCCATTCCAGGTTAGGAAAATTTTTAGCTATTATTTTTTCAAGTGAAAAAAAGTTTCAAGTAAGTTTTCTCTCTCTTCTTCTTCTGGGACCCCTCCAATGCAAATGTTAGTACTCTTGATGTTGTCCCAGAGGTCTCTTAAACTATCCTTTAAAAAAAAAAAAAAGAAAAAGCTCTTTGGACTAACCTGGCAATTCAGTGGTTAAGGCTCCATGCTTCCACTGCAGGGGGTGCGTGTTCAATCCCAGGTTGGGAGACTAGGATCCTGCATGCCACTTGGTGCGGCCAAAGGGGAAAAAAAAAAGCCCTCTCCTTTCTGTTCAGTTTGGGTGATTGGAAGACACTTTTCTGTCTTTGAGTTTGCTCATCTGTTCCTCTGTATCGTCTAATCTGCTGTTGATTCCTCTTGCGTATTTTTTTTTAGTTATTGTATCCTTTGCTCTGTTTGGCTCTTCTTTATATTCTCTAACTCTTTTAGAAGCTTCTGCCTTCTCACTGTCTTCATCCATTCTTTGCCCAAGTTCTCTGAGAATCTTTGTGATCCTTACCTTGAACTCTTTATTGAATAGATCATGTATCTCCACCTTGCTTAGTTTTTCTTTGGGGATTTTATCTCACTTCTTTATTTGGAACATATTTCTCTGTCACTTTATTTTGCCCGATTCTCTGCTTTTATTTCTGTGCATTGGGTGGGTTGGTTATGTTTCCTGATCTGGAAGTGGCCTTATGTAGGAGATGTCCCATAAGGGCTGGCAGCACACTCCTGCTCTGGTCACCTGTATGCTCCAGGAGTGGTCTGTACATGGGTTCCATGGGCCTTTCTGTCATTTGGGAGGTGACTGCTGTGGGTTCACTGATGGCTAGGACTGGCCCTGGACCAGTTGGCTGCCAGGCTCTGCCTTCTGTGGAGGCTGCTTGCTGGTGGGCAGGTCTGTCCTGGTGTGGCTGGCAGGGGAGCCTGAGGCTTTCCAGAGCTGGTGCAGGCTTGCTGGTTGAGTGGGACTGGGTCACTGCAGATCTGGCTTCTTGGCCTTGAGGCAGGGGGTCCTGAGCCTGGTGGTAACCAGTTAGTGGGAAGGCAAGCCTCTGGTGTTAATAGGCTAGAATAGCTAATAGCTTGCCAGCACGCTATTAGCGTATCCTCACACTAGAATGAGCTTCCCAAATGATACTGCCTGCATCTGTGTCCCCAGGGTGAGCTCCAGTTACCTCTTGCCTCTCTGAAAGGCTCTCTAAGATCAGCTAGTGGGTATGACCCAGGCCTCTGCACTGGGTCTCAGAGCATGTGAGATTTTGTGTGCTTCCTCTCTGATGGCTTAGCGGTAAAGAATCCACCTGCAGTGCAGGAGATGTAAGAGACACAGGTTTGATCCCTGGGTTGGGAAGATTTCCTGGAGGAGGAAATGGCAACCCACTCCAGTATACTTGCCTGGAAAATCCCATGGATAGAGGAGTCTGGCAGGCTACAGTCCATGGGGTCGCAAAAGACTCAGACACGACTGAACAACTGAGCATGCACGCGTGCACCTTTAAGAACAGAGTCTACAGTCCTCCAGCTTCCCTGTGTACAAGCCCTTCTGGCCTTCAAAGCCAGATATCCTGGGGGTTCACCTACTTAGTGCAGGACTTCCAGGGCTGGGGAGCCCAAAATGGATCTCAGACCCCTTGCTTCTTGGGGAGAAGCTCTGCAGTTATCATTGTCCTCCTGTCTGTGGGTCAGATACATGTCAATTAAAAAAAAAATAATTAATTATTAAAAAATTTTTGTTGTTGTTGTGCTGGGTCTTTGTTGCTGTGCACAGGCTTTCTCGAGTTGCGGTGAGCAGGGGTTTCTCTTGTTGTGGAGCACAGGCTCTAGGCGTGCAGGCTTCAGTAGCTGAGGCTCATGGGGCCGAGAGTGTGGGCTCAGTGGTTATGCACAGGCTTAGTTGTTCTAAGGCATGTGGAATCTTTCCGGATCAGGGATCGAACCCACGTCCCCTGCACTGGCAGGTGGATTCTTATCCACTGTGCTGCCAGGAAAGTCCTCTGCTGAGTCTTATCCACTTTTCCAGGAGGAGATGTCCCCCTGTTGCTGGGCTATGATTGCTAATATGCAACCTCAGTTCCTAGTACAGAGCAGAGAGACCTGTACATGTTGGCTGAGAGCATGTTCAGTCATGTGGCACTTGCATACATTGCTTGCAATCCAGAGAGTTGAGACTAGCACACCCTCTGTTCCTTAGAGGAAAATATTTGGGAAAGTGCCCTGCCCCCCAAGAGTTCTCTTTATGCTGCAAATGACAGGAAACCCTCCCCAAACTGGCTTAGGCAAGAGAGAGAATTAGTTGTTAACTGAATAGTGCAGGGGTTATGTCAACTTCAAGTGAGGCTATACCCAGGGTTCTATTTAATAGGGACCTGGTTTCTCTTTCTCTAACTCTGCCTCTTCCTTGTTGGCTCCATTCTCAGATAAAGATTCTCATCATGACCTCCAAATGGTGGTCAGCAACTTCCAGGGAATTTCTTTTCTAGAGGACTAGTGACTGCCTGCTCCAGACTCATTGACTTTGGATGGAGTAGAGCCAGACCCGAGGGACTTCCTAGGGAACAGAATGACCATCAGCTCCAGGGAAAAGCCCACATATGGACAAAGGGGGGAAAGGAACACGAAGAGACGATTACCAAAGCAGGGGAGAAAGGTGCTGGGCAGCCAAGAAGTAGAAAATCCCTTACACGTGGACTTGACGGTAGAAAATAGGGCTGTTGGAACTGCAAGTAAAGTTACCCCATCTCAGTGGGACCAGAGTGAAGAGATTGGCCGGCATGTTCTGGTCCAGGGAGCACAGCCCAGGATGATGCTTTGAGTGGGGATGGAGGGTAGAGCTAATACGACCTACAGCACAGTGGGACCAACTTCAAGGTAGTTGGGAAAATTAAAGTTTAATTAATTCACATCTGCACGCGTTCAGTAATATTTAAAAGACCCACCAAGCTACAGACTAACACACAAACCAGTAGTACTGGGGCTCCTGTCCTGGCTCTGCTGATAACTTGTTTGTGAACTTAGATCATTTCCACTCTGGGCCTTAGCTTCCTCATCAGTAGAGTAAGGGTACTGGATTTGTGCAAACGGTTCACATACGCTGGGGACCAAATAGACAGAAACCGTTAAATGGGCGAGGCAGGCAGAATGTACAGTAGAGCAGGGTGGGGACTCTGGCAAACTGGACAGTACACTAATGGCTGACATTTGCCACCATCCATGCATCCACCCAGCCACACACCATCCATCCATTGTGCAACCGTTAATCTACAAATTTATTGAATGTTAATTTATGTTTCATACTCTGCTACATACCAGGGGCCCTTTATTCAGTTGATGGCTCTGGTTAAACCCTGGGGAGAAACATAATTTTTTTCTTGATGGCCTTGTTGTATGGCATGCAAGATCTTCGTTCCTTACCAGGGATCAAACCTGCATTAGGAAACCTAGCCACTCGACTTCCAGGAAAGTCCCAAAGTTACTTTTTTCTGTGGTACATTATCGGAACTCTTTCTTTCTTTCTTTTTTTTTTTTAAATGAATTAATTTATTTTTAGCTGCGTTTGGTCTTTATTACTGCATGTGGGCTTCTCATTGCAGTGGCTTCTATTGCTGCACGGGCTCTCGGACACGTGGGGTTCAGTAGTTGCAGCATGTGGGCTCAGTAGTTGTGGCACACAGGATTCGCTGCCCCGCAGCATGTGGAATCTTCCTGGACCAGGGATCAAGCCTGTGTCCCCTGCATTGGCAGGCAGGTTCTTAACCCTGGACTACCAGGAAGTCCCATCAGAGCTCTTTTGTTGATGCCCTGGATGCATCTCTCAGTCAGGAGCTAAGCATACAGGGCATCAACTCCTTTAAGGACCCTCCAGCTGCAACTCCTCAATACACTATAAAGGCAAATTCTCTACACTTCTTTGCCCTTCCAGAAAGGTTCACAGATGGGTGTAGGGCCCACAAAGAATATGCTCTATTGGCAAATAGGGTGTTTTGAAGGCTGATTTCAGAGCTGCAGGCACCCAGTTGATATAGCAACTCCTCCTTCCATTTATCCTATTAAATAATTCACTGACTAAGGCGATCCTGAAAGCACATGGCCACAGACTGCTTTTTCTCTGTTTCTCGATTTGTGGTTTTCTTTCCCCTGACTGTCTCTGGAGACCAAGCCAGGGTCTCCACGTTACAAGTACATCTTGTATATTTAATCTGGAGCCCTTAATAAACTGGGGGGTGGGGTAGAGGCATAAAGAGAAGAATGGAATTAAAACCACATCCTGGGGTAATGAGGATTACTTTTTTTCCCACTCCCAGAGCTGCTCATTTGCCCTCCTTTTTTGGAAAGAGACAGATCTCTTTTTGCCTAGTGGGGGTCTGTGGAAAGTCCAGTTCACGTACACAGTAACCTTGTTGATAGACACGGTCCCGCCATGGGAGATCTGCCTGGAGGGAATGTGTTCACTCACTATCACATTAGAGTGTCTGCAGGCTTGCTCTTCAGGCAGAGTAGAGCTGGGCTGAAGGAAAGATGGGAGGATTTTCCTACTAATGGAGAACCTGGAGGGGGCAGGGTGTCTGCCTGTACCTCGAGAAGTGTGGGGTGCAAGAAGGCTCTGCGTGACATGACCCCTGGGGACATCTCCTGGTGGGGAAAGCCAGGGAGCAGCTCTGAATGCTGGTCTATTTTCTGTATAGGGTGTGGTTGACTCAGAACAGATTCAAGGCCCAGTTCTCCAGGGTCAGCCATGTAGAGCGAAGCTTCCACTGCTAGATCAGGAATGGCTTCTCAAGTCTCAGTGTCCCCCTGGGATTCTGTTCCCTTTGGTTCTGTCACTAAACAGTCAAAGGTCACTCCCCATTGGCCCTAGATGGCTGACCCTGATCACTGCCTCAATTTCCAAAACACAGCTGAGTCAAGATTGGGGCATTTAACAAAACTCTGCACAAAGTTCAGGGATGATGAAGGGAAAAAACAAAACACAGAAAGTAACATGAAATCAATCCCGGTGCCAGCCTGAGGACCCCACCCTGCCCAGAGCTCTATCCTGACCCTTCACCCCTGACAGGGGTCACCTGTTTCCACCTTCTCTGTCCTCAGACATCACCTTATCTTGGGGGATGCAAGGGATAACTTCGTCAGACAAGAGCAAATAAACTCCTATAAGACTGAACTGCGGTGTTGGAGAAGACTCTTGAGAGTCCCTTGAACTGCAAGGAGATCCAACCAGTCCATTCTAAAGGAGATCAATCCTGGGTGTTCTTTGTTTTAGAAAAGGCAGGGGAACTGGAGATCAAATTGCCAACATCTGCTGGATCATGGAAAAAGCAGGCGAGTCCCAGAAAAACATCTCTTTCTGCTTTATTGACTATGCCAAAGCCTTTGACTGTGTGGATCACAATAAACTGTGGAAAATTCTGAAAGAGATGGGAATACCAGACCACCTGACCTGCCTCTTGAGAAGCCTGTATGCAGGTCAGGAAGCAACAGTTAGAACTGGACATGGAACAATAGACTGGTTCCAAACAGGAAAAGGAGTACGTCAAGGCTGTATATTGTCACCTTGCTTATTTAACTTATATGCAGAGTACATCATGAGAAACGCTGAGCTGGAAGAAGCACAAGCTGGAATCAAGATTGCTGGGAGAAATATCAATAACCTCAGATATGCAGATGACACCACCATTATGTCAGAAAGTGAAGAGGAACTAAAAAGCCTTTTGATGAAAGTGAAAGAGGAGAGTGGAAAACTTGGCTTAAAGCTCAACGTTCAGAAAACGAAGTTCATGGCATCTGGTCCCATCACTTCATGGGAAATAGATGGAGGAACAGTGGAAACAGTGGCTGACTTTATTTTGGGGGGCTCTAAAATCACTGCAGATGGTGACTGCAGCCATGAAATTAAAAGACGCTTACCCTGCCTGCCCCCATGCATGGCCTCAAATGCCTGGAACAGCATCAGTGCTCTGTGTGAATAGAGAGAAGCCCCACTGTGAGTCACTTTCTGGGAACAAGTTTCATTCCTAGGGGACCTCACCCACTTTTAGAAACACCAGGCAGCATTTGCTTAAATTTCCGCAAATAGTACTTCTCTCCCTGCTGCCTGCTAGCACCCCATTCTGCCTTCTCTAATTTCTTTTTTCCCACTTTTGGAAACACAAGTTTTGGAAATTCCTCTATTTAGGACCTGGTGAGGTGATTGTAGCCATGAAATTAAGACGCTTACTCTTTGGAAGAAAAGTTATGACCAACCTAGATAGCATATTCAAAAGCAGAGACATTACTTTGCCGACTAAGGTCCGTCTAGTCAAGGCTATGGTTTTTCCTGTGGTCATGTATGGATGTGAGAGTTGGACTGTGAAGAAAGCTGAGTGCCGAAGAATTGATGCTTTTTTTTTTTTGTTTGTTTATGTAAAAATTTATTTGATCAAAATGTAGAAACAGTGATACTATTACATATGATACAGTTGCAAGAATCTAAATGGAAAGTGTGGGTTTCATTCAATTGCACAATTTGCTAGTGTATCTCCTGGGTAGTGTGGCACTTAATAAATAGGAGTGAGGGGCAGAGGATTCAGATAAGCTAGAAGCAGGGTGATTTTTTTAGTCAGAATTGTAAACTTGAGTTGGCCCCCACACTGCTGGGGAATGTGGAATGTTTCAGCTCTGAGATGTTAACGGAGAAAGCAGAAATATAACAAAATACAACACATTATGTGCAGCCCTTTGTACAAAATACTCCATATCCAGTTTAATCAGGAGTTTCTTGGCCTTTCATTAACTTGGTCCTGAAGAAGGAATTAAAATTCTAGATAAGTAAATCTCCAATTTGCCATTCTCTCGAGTATAGAGATGAAGTTACGCCAATTTTTTAGTTTTTACTTTGCTGTCTGAGAGGGCCATTCTGCCTAATATTTGTTCACAGAAAAACAGTCTTGCTCAATTACTGATGGTTTTGAAAAAGACTGCTTCTCTGAATAGGACTGAATTCTCCAACATTCGTTCCTCCTGAGTGGATGGCCTCATATCAGAGCAGATAAGCATGGGTCATTATTGGAATAAGAAATCAGCTCCTCAGAGAACTTTAGATTGAAAGAAACATATAGGAGAGCATATCAAGGATCTATTCAAAACACATTTGGCTAATTATTATGACTCTTTTCTAAGCATTCTCATGCTGACTGCTCAGAGGATTCTGTTCTGTTCTGCACGGGGGAGTGCGGAAAAGAGCCGGGATGATCAGGTTAACCTCTCCGTGGTTTATGATTCCCACAGTAACCCCACACCCCCCTTTTTTGGTCTGGATGGAAAATCCCCACCCATTTTAATGTGATGATCCCTGGCCTCCTACCACGTGACCAACGGTGGACATTCTCCAACCTTTTAAACTGACCCATGACTAGACATCAGAATCTGTGTTTTTCAAAGTGTGGGGTTGTCTATTCTCCCAGGAACCAAATGCCCTCAGTCTTAAAAGAGAGTATGTATGCTCAATAGGAAATACCCTGCCTACCTTAGGAATATATGCAATTTAAGGATAAAAATAGAGCTGAAAAAACGTGTCATTTTGAAAAACAGGAAGGAACAGATTAACTGGTGCTCAAAGCTTCTCTGATACAAAATATTTGGTCATGTATTCATAATTTGCTTGACATTTCCAGCAAAGCGAAGAGGCAATAACAAAAGAAACTTCTTACAAGAGAAGAGAAAGACGCGGCGCTCTGGAGCTTCTGTTGGAAGGAGACTCTTCTGTTTCAGTTATATACAGTTTAGTTCGTTTAGTGTCTGATCCAGTGTCTGATGTAAGCCCACGTTTTCTTCTTTGGCCTGGGCAAGTTTTTCTTCCAGGTCATCAATTGTCTTTTCCAGTTTCGCAACTGTTCTCTCTGCAAATTCAGCACGGGTCTCAGCCTCTTTCAGTTTGTCGGACAGAAGTTTAATTTCTTCTTCATATTTGTCCTCCTTTTCAGAATACTTTTCAGATGCAGCCTCTAGTGACTTCAGGTTGTTAGTGACATTCTTGAGTTCTTCTTCCAGGTCACCACATTTAAGTTCGGACACCTCGGCACGCTCCTCTGCCCTCTCTAGCTCACCCTCCAGGATGACCAACTTACGAGCTACCTCCTCGTATCTGCGGTCAGCCTTCTCGGCGATGTGCTTGGCCTCTTTAAGCTGCATCTCCTGAATCTCCATCTTCTCCTCATCTTTCATGGCGCGGTTTTCTATCACCTTCATCCCTCTCTCACTCTCATCTGCAGCCTTTTCTGCCTCCTCCAGCTTCTGCAGGGTGTGGCCAGTCGTTCCTGAGCCCTGTCCAACTCCTCCTCGACGAGCTGGTTGCGTCGATTGAGAGCTGCCACATCACCTTCGGCTTTCTCGCGCCGCTTGCGCTCGCCGTCCAGCTCGCGCTGCAGACCCTGCGCGCGGTCCTCCGCCTCATCTGCTTGCTGCTGCAGGGCCTGGATCTTGCGTTTCACCGCCTCCAGGCAGTTGAGGCCAGCCATGGCGCGGAGGCGCACGCAGCGGGCGGCGGGCAGTGGCGGGCGCTCGGTTAGGCTCGGCTCCGGCAAGAGCTGCAGAGCCGCGCCCCGGCCCCCGTGCCTTTGCCTGCACCCGGGCCGCCCCCGCCTCTCCCCGCTCCCCAGAATTGATGCTTTTGAACTGTGGTGTTGGAGAAGACTCTTGAGAGTCCTTTGGACTACAAGGAGATCCAACCAATCCATTCTAAAGGAGATCAGTCCTGGGATTTCTTTGGAAGGAATGATGCTAAAATTGAAGCTCCAGTACTTTGGCCACCTCATGCGAAGAGTTGACTCATTGGAAAAGACCCTGATGCTGGGAGGGATTAGGGGCAGGAGGAGATGGGGACAACAGAGGATGAGATGGCTGGATAGCATCACCGACTCGATGGACGTGAGTCTAAGTGAACTCCGGGAGTTGGTGATGGACAGGGAGGCCTGGCGTGCTTCAATTCTTGGGGTCGCAAAGAGTCAGACACGACTGAGTGACTGAACTGAACTGAAGACATAAACACAAATAATAACAGGAAGCTTGATCTGTGACCCTCCCGCATCTCTCTTCCTTTGGAGTGTTCTCTTAGGTCATGAGGTCCTCCATGAGGACAAGGTCTTCACTGTCACATTCTGTTAGGTTCTTTTTAAATTATTATTATTCTAATTTATTTCTCAAATTGTCCAGAAACTGGACTATTCATCCCTTTGCCTCACCACCAGAGACACCTATTTATTGAGGCTTCCATGAAAGACATACTATTGGAATCAAGATACAAATGTGATGGAGAAAACCCTGAACCATCATCCAAATAGAGTTTAATGCATTAAATGATTATTTCTTGGCTGGTCCTTGATTGAAGCTTCCTTCCTGGGTTTGTCTTCTCCATAAATCACGGTAAGGATGGTGTGGGGCTGAGGAAGCCTGGCCCATCCTCAGTGCTCCTGGTGAGGATAGAGCAGTGCTCTCAGCAGTTCAGCTGTGGAGCCAGCTTTCCCAGGGAGTAAGAGGTCATGGTCTTTCTCTTTGGGCTTCCTGAAATCCTGTGATCACAGGAGAGGGCTGGTGTCCACCATGATTACTTCACTTCACATACCAACCACTCACCTCTCCCATCCACCTCCCAACTGGCACTCTTGCCTGCTTCTCTCCAAGCTTTTGCATCTTCAGTAAAACCTTTTAACTCTGCAGCCTCTTACAGCTGCAGTCTTCCACAGAAATAATTTCACTGTTACCTTTCAAAGCTTACATCATCTCTCCTCTGGACTAATGCAGTCCTAATAAGAGGAAATGGCTTATAAAGCATTTGCTATGTGCTAGGCATGGTCTGTGACAACCTAGAGGGGTGGGATGGGGTCAGGGGTGGGAGGGAGCCCAACTTGAGAAAATGAATAAGACCTTCACAGAAGCAGAGACTCCCAAACCTCTCTTGACCCAATTCCCCTTCCAGCTACCTTCCCATCTCTCTCTCTTACCTTTTCCAAAAAGAGTTCACAAAAGAACGATCTCTCCTCTACTCCTTGGGGGGAAAGAAGAAAAGGAGGGCTTAGATAGTCACTGCCCTAAAAGAAGTTCTATATAAAATAATTTTTAAAATGTAGTGCTGTGCCGTGCTCAGTCATGTCTAACTCTGTGCGACCCCATGGTCTATAGCCCACCAGGTTCCTCTGTCGATGGGACTCTCCAGGCAAGAATACTGGAGTGGGCTTCTGTGCCCTCCTCCAGGGGATCTTCCCTACCCAGGGGCTGAACCCACAGCTCTTTTGTCTCCTGCATTGCAGGCAGTTCTTTACTGCTAAGCCACCGGGGAAACCCTAAAATTAGTACCTACACTTATAAAAAATTCTGAGCTGTGGCACTGCTCTCAGCTGGGTAGCCCAATCCAGAGCTTTAATAGATGTCCTGTATGAACTAATTTAAAAAGACATATTAAATGACTTTCAAAGTAAATGAATACAAAGTAAATGTCATTTTTAGTTTGAAGACGTCATTTTTGTTTTGCAAGTGGAAATAAAGCCAACATGGAATTTTAAAAGCGGATGGGCTTTGCTGGTGGTCCAGGGGTTGAGAATCTGCCAGCCAATGCAGGGAACTTGGGTTTGATCCCTAGTTTGGGAAGATCCCACCTGCCACGGAATAACTAAGCCCATCACCACAACTACCGAGCCTGCGAGCACAGCTACTGAGGCCTGCACACCTAGAGCCTGTACTCCTCAACAAAAGAAACCACAACAATAAGCTTGAGCACCACGACAAAGGGTAGCCCCCACCTGCCACAACTAGAGAAAGCCCAAGAGCAGCAGCCAAGACCCAGTGCAGCCAAAAATAGATAAATAAGTAATTGGGGGAAAAAAGAAAAAAAACATCATGATCTGGCCTGATTCAACTAGACATGGGGTGCTCAACCCAGGGCTCTGTGAACCCTAAAAGAAGTTCTATATAAAATAATTTTTAAAATGTAGTGCTGTGCCGTGCTCAGTCATGTCTAACTCTGTGCGACCCCATGGTCTATAGCCCACCAGGTTCCTCTGTCGATGGGACTCTCCAGGCAAGAATACTGGAGTGGGCTTCTGTGCCCTCCTCCAGGGGATCTTCCCTACCCAGGGGCTGAACCCACAGCTCTTTTGTCTCCTGCATTGCAGGCAGTTCTTTACTGCTAAGCCACCGGGGAAACCCTAAAATGTAGTACCTACACTTATAAAAAATTCTGAGCTGTGGCACTGCTCTCAGCTGGGTAGCCCAATCCAGAGCTTTAATAGATGTCCTGTATGAACTAATTTAAAAAGACATATTAAATGACTTTCAAAGTAAATGAATACAAAGTAAATGTCATTTTTAGTTTGAAGACGTCATTTTTGTTTTGCAAGTGGAAATAAAGCCAACATGGAATTTTAAAAGCGGATGGGCTTTGCTGGTGGTCCAGGGGTTGAGAATCTGCCAGCCAATGCAGGGAACTTGGGTTTGATCCCTAGTTTGGGAAGATCCCACCTGCCACGGAATAACTAAGCCCATCACCACAACTACCGAGCCTGCGAGCACAGCTACTGAGGCCTGCACACCTAGAGCCTGTACTCCTCAACAAAAGAAACCACAACAATAAGCTTGAGCACCACGACAAAGGGTAGCCCCCACCTGCCACAACTAGAGAAAGCCCAAGAGCAGCAGCCAAGACCCAGTGCAGCCAAAAATAGATAAATAAGTAATTGGGGGAAAAAAGAAAAAAAACTTCATGATCTGGCCTGATTCAACTAGACATGGGGTGCTCAACCCAGGGCTCTGTGACAACCTAGAAGGGTGGGCTGGGGTGGGAGATGGGAGGGAGGCTCAAGAGGGAGGGGCACATGTATACCTGTAGCTGATTCATGCTGATGTATGGCAGAAACCAACGCAATATTGTAAAGCAATTTTCTTCCAGTAAAAAGTTTTTTTTTTTAATGGATCATTTTCCTATCTCAAAAAGTAAAATAGTACAACTTACTGTATGCATAACTGAACTGGCACTGAAGTGAGAAAGTCCCGAATGGTCACAGGCTGTGCTTCCTGGACGTGGTGTTCCCAAGGACATAAGCTTGAGTATTGCCTTGTTCGCCAGGAGTGGTTGTTAACGGGTAGCTGCGAGGCAAGAGGAAACTCCTAACTGTGCTACGTCTGAATGAACACTATGGCAGAACTTTCCTGTGATTAAATGCTCCGAGGGTCTGAGACAGAATTATCAGAGGGGCCCAGATGAGGAGGACCTTTAGGGTAGCCTCTCCCAAGAGGTGATGTTCGTGCGGAAGCGTGAATGATGTATGGCAGGAGATCGAGGTTAGAAGGAGTTTGAGGTAGGAAGGAGGAGTAGGTGGGCTGCAGGGCTGAGGGCGGAGGAATCCCGGAGCAGGCTGGAGGCAGCGGTCCTGAGAAGGCGGCTGGGGCAGCCCAGCTCCCGGGCTAGGCACGCTCTTCTCCAGCGAAACCCAAACCCAGCATCTGCAACTGGCTGCTTCTCTTTGGGTTCATCGTCTGTCTGCTGCCTTCTCCTGACTCCGGCGTCTTCTGTCCTCTTCTAACTCCTCCTCAACCCTAGGAAGTGGTTCTGCTTTCATCCCTGTTTCACTGTGAGAAGACCGAGACACAGCTTAGGGTGGCTGCCTGAAGTCACACAGAGGGTCGAATCCATACAGCTCATGCCACCATAAACTGTCCCTCACCGGGGCGCTGGCTCACAGCTCTTGATCCACCCCCAGCCTTGCCGGGGCTGGCCTTGTGGGCGGGTCTCCACCTCCCTCATCTTTATGACCACTGCGGAGGCACCTTCACGTGCCCAGGCTTGGCTGGGGTGGTGCTGGGAGGAGCAGGATGGGGAGGCTTAGTGAGTGCAGCCTTTCACCACCCTGGCCCTACACCCCAGGGGAGCCCGAGGCATGGGGTGCACAGGGAGGGGCCTGTCTGGGACTTCTTATACCCATGCTGCTTTCTGATCATCACCGTCATCACCACCACCAAGCACCGACTCTGTGCTGGGCCCTGGGCTAACGCTTTCACTTCCAGATGACCCTGTGAGCAGGATACAATTTTCAGGTATGGCTTTTCTGATCTTAGGGTGACAAAGGGTATTTGTTGCTTGGGTGCCCACAGATTGGGGTTTGGGGTATCCAGAGATGTCAAGGCTACTCCATTTCTTCTAAGGGATTCCTGCCCACAGTAGTAGATATAATGGTCATCTGAGTTAAATTCATCCATTCTAGTTCATTTTAGTTCACTGATTCCTAGAATGTCGACATTCACTCTTGTCATCTCCTGTTTGACCACTTCCAATTTGCCTTGATTCATGGACTTAACATTCCAGGTTCCTATGCAATATTGCTCTTTACAGCATCGGAAAGATCTTCATGACCAAGATAATCACGGTGGTGTGATCACTCACCTAGAGCCAGACATTCTGCAATGTGAAGTCAAGTTGGCCTTAGAAAGCATCACTGTGAACAAAGCTAGTGGAGGTGATGGAATTCCAGTTGAACTATTTCAAATCCTGAAAGATGATGCTGTGAAAGTGCTGCACTCAATATGCCAGCAAGTTTCGAAAACTCAGCAGTGGCCACAGGACTGGAAAAGGTCAGTTTCCATTCTGATCCCAAAGAAAGGCAATGCCAAAGAATGCTCAAACTACCGCACAATTGCACTCATCTCACATGCTAGTAAAGTAATGCTCAAAATTCTCCAAGCCAGGCTTCAGCAGTTCGTGAACTGTGAACTTCTAATGTTCAAGATGGTTTTAGAAAAGGCAGAGGAACCAGAGATCAAATTGCCAACATCCGCTGGATCATCGAAAAAGCAAGAGAGTATGAACAAAGCTAGTGGAGGTGATGGAATTCCAGTTGAACTATTTCAAATCCTGAAAGATGATGCTGTGAAAGTGCTGCACTCAATATGCCAGCAAGTTTCGAAAACTCAGCAGTGGCCACAGGACTGGAAAAGGTCAGTTTCCATTCTGATCCCAAAGAAAGGCAATGCCAAAGAATGCTCAAACTACCGCACAATTGCACTCATCTCACATGCTAGTAAAGTAATGCTCAAAATTCTCCAAGCCAGGCTTCAGCAGTTCGTGAACTGTGAACTTCTAGATGTTCAAGATGGTTTTAGAAAAGGCAGAGGAACCAGAGATCAAATTGCCAACATCCGCTGGATCATCGAAAAAGCAAGAGAGTCCCAGAAAAACATCTCTTTCTGCTTTATTGACTATGCCAAAGCCTTTGACTGTGTGGATCACAATAAACTGTGGAAAATTCTGAAAGAGATGGGAATACCAGACCACCTGACCTGCCTCTTGAGAAACCTATATGCAGGTCAGGAAGCAACAGTTAGAACTGGACATGGAACAACAGACTGGTTCCAAATAGGAAAAGGAGTACGTCAAGGCTGTATATTGTCAGCCTGCATATTTAACTTACATGCAGAGTACATTGGAGAAGGCAATGGCACTCCACTCCAGTACTCTTGCCTGGAAAACCCATGGGTGGAGGAGCCTGGTAGGCTGCAGTCCATGGGGTTGCTAAGAGTCGGACACGACTGAGCGACTTCACTTTCACTTTTCACTTTCATGCATTGGAGAAGGAAATGGCAACCCACTCCAGGGTGCTTGCCTGGAGGATCCCAGGGATGGGGGAGCTTGGTGGGCTGCCGTCTATGGGGTCGCACAGAGTCGGACACGACTGAAGTGACTTAGCAGCAGTAGCAGAGTACATCATGAGAAACGCTGGGCTGGAAGAAGCACAAGCTGGAATCAAGATTGCTGGGAGAAATATCAATAACTTCAGATATGCAGATGACACCACCCTTATGGCAGAAAGTGAGGAGAAACTAAAAAGCCTCTTGATGAGAGTGAAAGAGGAGAGTGAAAAAGTTGGCTTGAAGCTCAACATTCAGAAAACAAAGATCATGGCATCTGGTCCCATCACTTCATGGGAAACAGATGAGGAAACAGTGGAAACAGTGTCAGACTTTATTGGGCGTGCTCCAAAATCACTGCAGATGGTGATTGCAGCCATGAAATTAAAAGACACTCCTTGGAAGGAAAGTTATGACCAACCTAGATAGCATATTCAAAAGCAGTGACATTACTTTGCCAGGAAAGGTCCGTTTAGTCAAGGTTATGGCTTTTCCAATGGTCATGTATGGATGTGAGAGTTGGACTGTGAAGAAAGCTGAGTGCCGAAGAATTGACGCTTTTGAACTGTGGTGTTGGAGAAGGCTCTTGAGAGTCCCTTGGACTGCAAGGAGATCCAACCAGTCCATCCTAAAGGAGATAGGTCTGGGTGTTCTTTGGAAGGAATGATGCTAAAGCTGAAACTCCAGTACTTTGGCCACCTCATGGGAAGAGATGACTCATTAGAAAAGACTCTGATGCTGGGAGGGATTGGGGGCAGGAGGAGAAGGGGACGACCGAGGATGAGATGGCTGGATGGCTTCACTGACTCGATGGACGTGAGTCTGAGTGAACTCTGGGAGTTGGTGATGGACAGGGAGGCCTGGTTGCTGCAGTTCATGGGGTCGCAGAGAGTCGGACACGACTGAATGACTGAACTGAACTGATTGAGATGTCAAGGCAGCTTTTCAATGGCCTCTCTGCCTTCTCTGCTTCTCTCTGCATCCATTCTCTCCTCCAGCCAGACTGCTGGGCCCACTTAGATCTCTGTCTCCCCTAAGCCATATGGAATGAAGCCTGCCCTGGCAGCCTCAGCCCTCACACTATGTGCTCTTTTCCTCTTAGTCCTCATGAGCAGTAGGCTTCCCTGATGGCCCAGACGGTAACAAATCTGCCTGCAATGGGGAACCCAGGTTCGATCCCTGGGTCAGGATGATCCCCTGGAGAAGGGAATGGCTATGCACTCCGGTATTCTTGCCTGGAGAATCCCATGGACAGAGGAGTCTGTCCATGAGCTATATAGTCCATGGGGTCACAAAGAGTTGGACACGACTGCGTGCCTAACACGCACACACCCTCATGAGC
The DNA here is from genome assembly GCA_006408695.1 of Aepyceros melampus. NCBI lineage: Eukaryota > Metazoa > Chordata > Mammalia > Artiodactyla > Bovidae > Aepyceros > Aepyceros melampus. The sequence continues at coordinate 259,665 of SJXQ01000585.1, read as the reverse complement.
AGCTGCCATTTCCTGCCGTATCTGCTGGTTCAAAGCTCAGAGGAAAAGGGAGACCCCCATCTAGGACACATGGTCATTTGAAGTGACTGTGGGACTGCCTTTGAACTTGGTGGGAGTGGGGGGCTGGACCAGCAATGCTAGTTATCCCTACTACAACATTACAATTTCCGTTTTATAGAAGGGGAAGCTAGGATCCAGAGAGGTTAAGTAACCTGCCTAAGGTCACACAGCAAGTTGGAGCCAGAACTGCAATTAGGAAGAATTCAGAGCCACCGGACTCCATAGCCTCTTCCACCGGGTGTGATGGTCCCCGGGCCTGAATTCTGACTTGAGACGCTGCTTCTCTTTTTTATCCACCTGTGTTCTGTTATGACCAACCTAGATAGTATATTCAAAAGCAAAGACATTACTTTGCAGACTAAGGTCCGTCTAGTCAAGGCTATGGTTTTTCCTGTGGTCATGTATGAATGTGAGAGTTGGACTGTGAAGAAGGCTGAGCGCAGAAGAATTGATGTTTTTGAACTGTGGTGTTGGAGAAGACTCTTAGAGTCCCTTGGACTGCAAGGAGATCCAACCAGTCCATTCTGAGGGAGATCAACCTTGGGATTTCTTTGGAAGGAATGATGCTAAAACTGAAGCTCCAGTACTTTGGCCACCTTATGCGAAGAGTTGACTCATTGGAAAAGACCCTGATGCTGGGAGGGATTGGGGGCAGGAGGAGAAAGGGACGACCGAGGATGAGATGGCTGGATGGCATCATGGACTCAATGGACGTGAGTCTGAGTGAACTCCGGGAGTTGGTGATGGACAGGGAGGCCTGGCGTGCTGCGATTCATGGGGTCGCAAAGAGTCGGACACGACTGCGCGACTGAACTGAACTGTGTTCTGTTCCCCCAGGCCTCTCCATGCTCCGTGTTCCTTCTCTTGTTCCTGGAAGGACAACTCCTCAACACTCCTGCCTTCCACCCAGCTGGGCAGAAGAGGAAGACCTAGGCCCTCCTGCAGGACTGGGAGGCACCGAGGGGCACCTCATGTGAGGAGGGCTGTGGTCCTGGAGGGGAGAAGATGCTTCTTGGAAGAGACTTTCCTATTCCGGCCAGGCTGCTGCTTCTCAGCCCCCAGGTCCCTCAGGGACGGTGCTGGTCTTTGATAGGCTGTTCCTGGCACTTCAGGTGGTTCTCCCTGACTTCCTGCCACGCCTCCCTCCCACAGCTCTCATCCTGACCCTCTCCAGCCAGGTGGGCCCTCAGTTTGCAGCACCAGGAGGCTGGGCCAGAAAAAGTAGAGAAATGGCCAGAAGTAGAGGGTTCAGTGGTATCAGTGAAGGAATTAAAGTTGTCATTTACTCAACAGTCTTATCTTGAGCACTTAGCTTGCTGCAGGATCTTTGCTAAGACACATGAGATAAACCAGAGTGATGGTGCCAACCCTCCAGGGCTGTTGCTTAATGCAGTCAGTTCTGCAGAAGTAAAATAATCATAATAGCCACTAAATACTTATTTGTAATTTGTTTGCCAGGCACTGTGCTAAGTTGCTTTATGAGGTATTTCTTACTTGATTTTCATAAAATTTTATGAAATAGGTGCTATTAAAACCTTCATCCTTTCCTGAGGGTGTAAGTACAGCATGGTGACTCTAGGTAATAACACCTCTTTGTATATTTCACAATTGCTAAGAAGAGTGCAAGTTAAAAGCTCCCATTCGAAGAAAAAACTTAGAACTTTGTGTGGTAATGGATGTTAACTAGACCTGTGGTGGTGACCATTTCACAATATATACAAATATTGAATCATTACATTGTATACCTGAAACTAATATAAAGCTAGGGGGTCAATTATAGCTCAAAAATTGCAAAAAGAGGATACACAAATTTGGGGGATCTAATGTAGAGCATTACATTAGATGGTCTTCCCAGTGGTCACGTATAGATGTGACAGCTGGACCATAAAGAAGGCAAACTGCCAAAGAGTTGATGCCTTTGAACTGTGTTGTTGGAGAAGACTCCTGAGAGTCCCTTGGACAGCAAGGAGATCAAACGAGTCAATCTTAAGGGAAATCAACCCTGGCTACTCACTGGAAGGACTGATGCTGAAGCTGAAGCTCTAGTATTTTGGTTACCTGATATGAACAGCTGACTCATTGACAAGTCCCTGAAGCTGAGAAAGATTGAGGGCAGAAAGAGAAGAGGGCATCAGAGGATGAGATGGCTGGATGGCATCACCGATGGAACGGACATGAACTTGGGCAAACTTCAGGAGATGGTGATGGACAGGGAGGCCTGGCGTGCTGCAGTCCACGGGGTCACGGAGTCAGAACCGACAGGGCAACTAAACAGCAACAACGATGTGCCGCATGAGGATTGTAGCCAATACTGTATTACATACTTAAATGTGCTAAGAAAGTAGATCTGAGATGTTCAGACCACGAAAAAGAAATGGTAATTATGTGACAGGAAAGCACGTTAGCTAAGCCACGCTACTCAACATCTGGTGACATATTAGCACACAATCCGCATGTTGTACACCTTAAGCTTAAGCACTGTTCTATGTCAATTATATCTCAAGAAAGCTGAGAAACGGGCACTTCCCTGTGGCCCAGGGGTTCAGACTTTGCCATCCATTGCAGGGGTGCAGGTTCAAGCCCTGGTCAGGGAGCTAGGATCCCACATGCTTTGCAGCCAAAAGACATAAAATATCATAACAAGTTCAATAAAGACTAAAAATGGTCCACATCAGAAAAATCTTAATTGAAAAAAAAAAGCTGAAAAAAAGAAAAACCAAAACAAATCCCTCCCCCACCCTCTGCCCCCATCTAACAGATGGGGAAACTGATACTTATAGAAGTCAAGTAAGTTACGCAGGCACCCTCAGCTGGTCAGTGAAGACGCCAGGATTCGAAGGCCACCTCTGGACTCTGACTCTGGAGGTCACACCGTCAAACCACAACTGCACCACATCTTTACAACTTCAGCTAAGGCAGGGGAGTTGATGGGGGAGGGGAGTGGGAGTGGGGAGGTGTCACTCATTACTGGGCATTCCAGGAGGTCTTCCCAGATAGAGGGACATCAAAGCTGATGTTACTCGCAGAGGAGCTGATTAAGCAGGTGAGATGTGTGGGAGGGATGTGAAGGAATGGGGGTGGGGAGGGCAGGGTATGCCAAGCAAGGGGAACCGCTTGTGCAAAGACTGGGAACACCTATGCTGTCTCCCACCTGGTCGGTGCCAGGTGAGAAGATGGAAGGCCTACCCTCTAGGACCTCGAGCATCTCAAGGACAAGGGCTACTGTTTACTTGCCTGTGTACTCCCAGCACTCCACCTGGTGTCAGGCATACGGTTGATGTTCTGTGGCTGTCATGTCTGACTTGGCAATCCCGGGCTTCCCTGTCCTTCACTATCTCCCAGAGTTTGCTCACACTCATGTCCACTGAGTCAGTGATGCTGCAAACAGTAGAGCTCACAAATGATTCTGGACCAGCGGACTTTAAGGGGAGGGGCTCAGTGACAGGGAAGAGGAATCAAGCTGGGAAAGTTTGCCACACCCGTTCCTGGCAGCACCTTCCCTTGGGCCTTGGCAGATGCAGCAGGAAGACAATCAAACCCTCTCTACAGGTCTAGATTGGACACAGTATCCAAATATTCAGCCAGTGGCTGCTAGCATCTCTGAGGCTGCACATGCCTTTGAATGACTTGAGAAAGCATTCCTGCAGCAAGGGCACCCGCTACACCCAGGTGATTCATCCTGGAGGGCCCCTCCCCTGACATCCACCTGGGAGGTTGCCCCGTGTGGAGTCTGGACCCCCACCTCCCATCCATGCCTGGCCCTTCTCCCTCCTGACTCTCTGACACTTGCTGTGTTAAGTGACCCAGCCCCTCCCCAGGAAAACGGACTGGTCTCGACCTCTGTCTCTCTCTTACCCACAGCTGGGTCTGCAACAGCCTGCTCCCAGACCAGACAGCCCAGCCCACTCCACTTCCTAACTCAGGCTCCTAGACCTTGAACCTGAGGGGCTGTCATGATACTAGAGGTCTCCAGTCCCCTGGGCCCTTCCCATCAGCCAGCTTTGTTCTATCCCAGCCCCTCCCTGCCTCTTCTAACTAGGGCAGTGGCCTGGGAAAACCCGGAGCATCCAGAGATCTCCAGTGGGAATGGTCCCCATTCCTGCCCAGGCTCAACTAGCCCCACCCTGCTCCCTCCCTCTCCCTTCAAGCCCTTCTGTACTAAGACTATGTGACTTTGCAGTCCTCCCATCCGGCCTGCTATCAACTCCTTCCACAAGAGGGTTTGTTTTTAAAAATGTCATTAGAATTTGTGTCTCCTCAGTTCTCCCTTGTCTTCATTTTCCTTTCTAGTCTGCTTGGATGACATTATTTCTATCATCCTCTTGCTCACTGGGCAAGAGGAGAAGGGGACGACAGAGGATGAGATGGTTGGATGGCATCACTGACTCAGTTGTCATGAGTCTGAGCAAATTCCAGGAGACAGTGAAGGACAGGGGAGCCTGGCGTGCTGCAGTCCACGGGGTCGCAGAGAATCAGACATGAGTGAGCGACTGCACAACAACTTGGTCACTGTAACTTCTCTTACCAAACACTTTACCCTTTTGCTGCTCCTGCTGAGCGAAACCTCAGCCCTGATGGCTGCGGGGCAGAGTCGCTCCAACAAAGGGTCCAGTGTTTCCCTGTGTGTGCATTTCCTTCCCCCTCTCCTGCTTGTGCTCAAAATCCCCTTCCACCCCTCACTTGCAGGGCTGTTTTCCATTTCCCAGAGATGAAGGGAAGAGAGACTGCGGCAATGAAGGAGGACCCTGGGGTGGGAGGGGTTGAAGGGGAGGAAAGGGACTGCAGTGCTCACTGATGCTCAGCAGTACTCCAGCGTGAACCTCCCCCGCCCCCACAAGGCCTTGGCTGACCTGTAGACACCCTCTGCCGGCCCACTGAGGCAGGGAGCTTGGCTGCCCTACAGGGCTGGACTCAGGAGAACAGACCACGAAGATCAGGAGGCAGTGTTGGGCACGTAGAAGGCTAGGTCCCTGAAGACATCCAGGAGGAGATGAGAAGACCAGTGGATAGACTGATCTGGAATCTGGGAGAATGATCTTGGCAAACGACTTAACTTGAGAACAAAGTCTAGGTCATGGGATCAAATGTGACCACTCAGGAAATATGTATGAAGGAGAAGAGAGGCCAGAAATGGAGCTTTGAGAAATACACACCTACAGGATAGGGGTGCTGGTGGTAAAGAATCTGTCTGCTAATGATGGAGACACAGGAGACGCATGAGTTGAGGGTTTGATCCCTGGGTCGGGAAGATCCCCTGGAGGAGGAAACGACAACCACTCCAGTATTCTTGCCTGGGAAATCCCATGGACATAGGAGCCTGGCAGTCTACATCCATGGGGTTGCAAAGAGTTGCACACAACTGAGCACACTCACACACACACACACACACACACACACACACACAAGATAGTCACTGGAAGAAGAGCTTTTCTGAGTTTTCCTGTCTGTAAAGTGGATATGATGATGCAAGTTGCTGTAAAGACACAATGAACACTTAATATGTCACTTAATATGTAACACTTAATATACCAAGTGTTTGACACGGTGTTGGTGCTCCCTGATGGATCTTGAATTTGTAGCATGTTTCCACAGTGGCTTCCGCCTGGGACACGTTTACTGACATCCCTTCAAGAGAAGTGACCAGAGGCCTGGACTTCATCACTGCTGACTGCTGTCCTCCACTGGACAGTATGTTCTATTAACGTGGCTCAAGGTTGTGGTTGTATTTTCAGCACTGCAGTCTGCTGGACAGTGTTGGCTGAGCCAAGACCTCTGTGCTTTTGTGAGGGATGCTCTGAATCCAAGAACCTTTAAGGGAAGATGTAAAGGAAGGGACTAGGTCCTGTGGCAGGATCCAAGGGCGGTCCTCAGACCTAGTGTCCTTTACAGAAACGGCGGAGAAGTTGGGCAGCACCTCCTGGCTCTGCCCTTCTATGCTCTGGGCCTGCAAGGCAGGAGACAGGAAAAGTAGAATGAGGCTGGTGATGGGGAATGTGGAGGGAAGAGGCAAGTCTGAGAAGATGCTGGGATGAGGCGGGGTCTCCAGGCCAGGTGTGGATGCTCTGGGTTCCCTCATCCGTGTCTCTTACCCCTTCGGTGAGCCTGGGCCCCTGTCTGCTGTTTCTGATGGAAAGAGTTTGCCTTTGTCTTTGGGGAGGCCAGACTCCTGACTGAAGGGCAGTGGCTGGAGCAATGCCGCCCCCTCATGGTCTATTCTGCAAGTACAGTCAGTGGACCCATCCCAGAGCTGGGAGCTGCCTTCCGACACCCCACCCAACCTCTTCTGAGGCCCATGGGTTGCCTCAGATCAGCGGATCAGCTGACTTTGTGGTCCTTGCCTGTCTTTGGCAGCTTGCCCTGTGTACCTAAGAGTGTCCCTTTGTTTCTGGCTTACGTGAGCCGTCGCTGCCTGCTGTATATCTCTCCTGCTCCCTTGGGCTGTCGTCTCTGTCTGTGATCAGCACCTCCCGTCTCTCTTCCCATCACTCTCTGTGCCCTGGTCTGTGTTTCTGCATCTTCTCCTGTCTCTAACTTGCTCTCTGCCCCCCTCCACTGTCTGTGTGTCCTGGAGCTGGGGTCACGGCTGCCCTCCCCCCAGAGCCAGACTGATTCTTGAGAAGACTGGGATTTTTAGTTTTTTCCACGATGAGTCAGGAACTCCTGGAGGGATGAGGGCCAAGGCCCCACCCAGCAGTGGCCTCAGAGAGGATGCCGGAGGTCAGAGGAGTCTCGGGCTGGGCTGAAGACTGTGACAAGAGATTTTCCAAAATATGCTCATGGGGCCAGTGGGAGGCTGTGCACATTCCTGCGGATGTCTAAGAAGCAGAACAAGCAAGCCGCCGGCTGCCAGTGTGGAGCAGGGCTGCTCTAGCTGCCAGCTGTGTGCAGAGCCTTCCTGCTGCCCTCAGTCCTCACCACACTTTCTGTGGCCTCAGGGCCTTTGCACAAACTCTTTCTCCTTGGAGCAGTCTTTCCCTCGAGGCGTTAGAAAGCACTTCCTTTAGGAAGTCCTCCTGGATTCACAGTGTCTGAGGTGAGGCCCTCCTCTGTGCCAAGGTACCATCCTCTACCTGGTTTAATGTAACCTGGATGCAGTTCTGCCTCCTGGACTTGTGTGTCTGTTCTGGGGAGGGGTGGGTAGGAGCTTTCATGTGCCTGGGCAGGAAGCAGCAAGTGACACGGCACCTCCCTCCTCCCCACAGCCCCTACTTGTTCTGCCTGTTTCTGTTCTGACCTTTCTTTCCCCAAGTTTCTCTGTATGTTGGTGCCGGAGGCCACAGAAGTTCCAGGAGAATCTGTCTGGCTTCTGGCCCAGGAGCAGGCTCCAGGCAGGCGGTGGGGAAGGGCTGCTCGCCGTCAGGTGTCTGTTGAGTCCTCTGAGCTGGCACTATGGGGATGGGGGCCACCTGTGGGCAGCCCAGGACTAGGGTGGATGGGCGGAGGAGGGGGCACCAGGGGCACTTTGTAGACACATGTCTCGGTGTGGTTGTGTGGCATGAGTGGGTGGAGGGAGAGCTTACCTGGGCTTCTCATCTGGGTTATGGGTCTGCCTGTAGCCTGGAGTTGTCCCTGGGACACAGACCTCCCTGGTACCTTGTGAGAGTGTCAAGGCCCAGCTGTCAAGCCCTGGAGAGCTTAAAAATCTATCCCAGGGAAAGGAAAAGGAAACACTCAGAGATTTACCTCTTGTGTATGGAGGAAGCAGAGCCACCCTCCTTCCCCAGTTTATTACATTAAAAAAAAAAAGATTTATTTTTCGCTGCGCTGGGTCTTCGCTGCTGCGTGGGCTTTCTCTAGTTGTGGAACAGGCTCTGGAGCACAGGCTCGGTAGTTGTGGTGCACAGGCTTAGTTGCTCTGTAGCATGTGGGATCTTCCCAGACCACGGATTGAACCTATGTCTCCTGCTTTGGCAGGCAGGTTCTTAACCGTTGGACCACCAGGGAAGTCCCATGTTTATTTCTGATGGTCTACCTGGACCTCTTGTGAGGGCTGAGGCCTGCTGTTGTCCCATTCTGTGACCCTGAGTGATGGGACTGGGAGGCTCTGTTAAGAAGTATGGAGCAGTTACGAATGATGGGGGGGCAGTGGGGGTTTGGGGGGAATGTACTGGCTGGGGGCTCAGCTGCTGACAGTGAATCCACTGGTGGAATCTAGCCCAGGACCCACTGGATCTGAGTGGAGGCCACTCAGATCAAGGGCGGTTCCAGGCTGAGGCTGGAAGCCCAGAGCTGGGTGGACAGGGCCCGCGGCTGCGTCCGAGTCCCGGCTCAGGGTCCTGGCTCACTCAGGAGTGATGGAAGGGGGAGGGGCGTGGGGTTTAGACCTGGGAGTTGACTTCAGTCCCATCCGGAGATCCAGGCCCTGCCTCTGGCCTCTCTAGGCCTCAGGCTCCACAGCTGAGGAATGAGGCGGCCAGTTCCTGCGGGGCGCTGTGAGCGGATGTGCCAAGGCGCCTGCACACAGCAGTGCCGGGAACCCTCCCGCCTCCCTCCACGCTCTCTGTCCCCCAGGCTGTGCTCGTCTGGCGCTTGCCGGCTGGATGCACAAGGGCTGTCGGAGGGCGGCCCCGGGCTTCCGCAGCCCCAGGAGACCGCCCAGCTCGGTCCCCTCCCCCCGTCTGTGAGTTCAGCCCGGCTCACCTGGCCCGAGGTGCTGCAAGCGCCGCTCACCCGCCGCTGCTCTCCTCCACCTACGGCGGGCTGCCTGGGTGCCAGGACTTTTGACTCGAGACAGCAGCTCCTCACCTTCCACGAAGCTGGGCAGGGTGTCCCCTGCGGAGCCCATGGAGCAGGGTGTGGGCTGCCGTTCTCTGGACCTGTCGACGGGCAACACCGGGTGAGGTGTCTATGCTTGTGGGTGGATGAGACCACGTTCCCGGCTTCTGAAGGCCCAGGAGGGCAGGCGTCCAGGAAGCACTCCCACTTCCCACCCTGGCCCTCACGTCCCATCACAGACAGTCACCCTGCTGGGATGAGCACTGGCTTTACCTTAATTCTGGTCCTGAAGTGGTGTCGGATGCCATTGAGAGCATCTCTTCACTTTATAGATGAGGAAACCAATGGTAAAAATATCTGCCTTCAATGCAGGAGACCCGGGTTTGATCCCTGGCTTGGAAAGATCCCCTGGAGACGGGCATGGCAACTCACTCCAGTATTCTTGCCTGGGAAATCCCATGGACAGAGGAGACTGCTGCTAAGTCGCTTCAGTCGTGTCCGACTCTTGAGACCCCATAGACGGCAGCCCACCAGGCTCCCCCATCCCTGGGATTCTCCAGGCAAGCACCCTGGAGTGGGTTGCCATTTCCTTCTCCAATGCATGAAAGTGAAAAGTGAAAGTGAAGTCGCTTAGTCGTGTCCGACTCCTAGCGACCCCATGGACTGCAGCCCATCAGGTTCCTCCATCCATGGGATTTGCCAGGCAAGAGTACTGGACTATAGTCTATGGCTTCACAAAGAGTCGGAAACAATTGAGCGACTCACACACACACACAAGGCCCAGAAGGAAGAGCACAGCCCACGGGCCACGGTGGAGTGGGGGATGGGAGGACAGAGCCATTAATTGAGCAAACCCGGTGAGCGCTTCCTGTGTGCCAAATATGTACAGGGCGGGGTTCTGGGAAGAGGAAACCCCAGCCTCCCCCAGAAGGTACACAGCCTGCTCACGGGACCTGCAGCTGTCGGGGAGGGAAGCCGGAAGAGGAGACTGGCCTGGACCGTGGGTTCCTGCCAGGGGGCGTCTCTCTCAGGTCAGTGGGCCGTAGCACCTGGCGCAAGGGACTCAGTCTTTCGTCATTCTTCTGGTTTGTGTTTAAAAATCTGCTACAAAGTGAAAATAGTAATATCAGTGTGTGGAACCCGTGGGGTTGTTGGGAGTTCATTTAGGAAGTGTTTAGAAGAGAGCCTGTGTACACAGTTGAGTGCTATGTAAGTGCCTGGTATTATCACGGCAGCTTCTCCCATGGCCCGTTGTACCGAGCCCTCGGAGGGTGGCTGGAGGGGAACAGTTGTGTGGCGTGGGGAAGCAGGGGGAGGCTGGAAGCTGGAGGTGGGGTGGCCAGGCAGAGAGAAGGCTGGCCCAGACCCACTGTGCTCTGGCCAGGCCCTGTGTCTGCCTCCAGGGGCAAGCGGGGCATAGTTGACTGGACTGGGGGTCGCTGGCCTCACAGCACTCTCTGGCCCAGAGCGAGAATGGAGTCAGGGATAGGGTGGAGGGCATGGCTGTTCCTTCCTTTCTATTTTGACTATTTTGGACATTTTTATTTATTTGTTTGGCTGTTCTGGGTCTTAGTTTCAGCATGTGGGATCTTCAGTCTTTGCTGCGGCCTGAGGGATCCTTAGTCGTGGCCCATGGATTCTAGTTCCCTGACCAGGAATTGAACCCAGGGACCCCTGCATTGGGGGTGTGGAGTCTTGGCCATTGGACCACCAGGGTAGTCCCAGATTTTTCCCTTTTAAATTACAAAAGCATCTCTGTCCCCTCTAAAATCCTTTCGATCCCTGAAACCTTCCTCAACTCTTTTCCCAAAACCTACCCCTCAAGATTACACACCATTAACAATGTAAATTGTATCCTTTCTGGATCTTTTATATCTTTTAATAACCTATGTATACACTTATAAATACCGCTTTTGTTTTTAAAAAGAGGAAAGAAAATTACATAATATTACACTCATTGTTCTGCAACTGTTTCCCCACGTAGGATGTTGCCTCTTTGCATCCTTCCCTGTCAAACACACAGGCTCCTCCAGTGTCTACTGCTGCAGAGCTTTCATAGCACAGATGGACCAGAATTTATTTGACCATTTCCCCAGTAATGGACATTCGGGCTGTTTCCAATCTTTTACTATTACTAACAAAGCTGCTGCAGACATCCTGTAGATATATCTTGTGTCCACGTGCAAGTGTCTCTGAGGCTAGATTTCCGAAGAGGGATGAGTCCCAGGGTGTGAGAGACACAGATTGAAAATCATGAAGCCTGGTGGGTGGGCATCTTTAGGGTTTGATGGTGCAGACCTCCATGTGTGTACCTGTGTGTTCAGGGACCTGGAGAGCCATGTTATGTGGGGAGCACGGGGCCCCAACTCAGGTCCCCACACTCTCAAGACTGCCGGGGCTCCCCCGTCTCCCCAGCACCCATACTGCTCCTCTGCTTCCCTCACCTGGACCTCAGCACTGCCCTGCAATGTCCCGAATCCATCCATTTTCCCCCTCTCTTCATTTAACACCTTTGCTGTTCCTGGAGCTCACCTCCTCACTCTCAGCTGAGACCTCACCTCCTGTCTCACTGAGAAACTAGAAGCCACAACGGGAGAATGTCCACGGTCACCTACCGCCACACCCATCCACCCACCTGCATGAGTGCCCGAGTCCTCTGCCTCTTTTCTGTGGCCAAGGCAGCCCTTCTACTCTGCACAAAAGATCTGTTTTTTAAAAAGTTATGATTGAGAAAAAAAATCACAAAACAAAACCTTCACCCTTTTAAAGTGTGGATTCAATGCTTATATATAATTTTTAGCATATCCACAGAGTGGATATGCAACCATCACCACTACCTAATTCCAGAACATTTTCATCACCTCCAGATAAATCCCATGCCCATTAGCAGTCACTGCCCACTCTACCCTGCCCCTCCAGCCCCCTGGTAACCACTTATCTGTTTTATGGAAAAGTCTCGTGTCCATCAATTCACCAGTTATAGAGCCAGACTGATTATAGCGCCAGAAATAGACTGTTATAGACGGAAATATAGACTGTTATAGAGCCAGAGATCATACAATCTGTGGCTTTGATGTCTGGCTTTTTTCACTGAGCATAAGGTTGTCAAGGTTCGTCTGTGTTAGGCATGTATTGGTACTTCATTCCTTTTTATGACCAAATAATATTCCACTGTATGGATGTACCATACTTTGTTCATTCACTCACTAGTTGATGGACATTTGGGTTTCCACTTTTTGGCTATTATGAACAATGCTGCTATGAGTTTTGGTGTATTCATTTTTGTGTGGCCATATGTCTTTATTTCTCATGGTATACATAGCGGGGATTGTTGGGTCATATGGTAGCTCTGTGTTTAACTTAAAATTGTTTTTTATTGAGATATAATTGATATATATCATTATGTTAGTTTCAAGTATATGACATAGTGATTCAGTACTTGTACATATTGGAAAATAATCACCACAACAAGTCTAGTTAACATCCATCACCAAGCACTGTTATGAAATTTCTTTTCTTATGATGAGAACTTTTATGATCAACTCTCTAAGCAACTTCTGAATATATAATACGTTTTATTAACTAGAATCACCCACGTGTAAATTTTTTCAGGAATTGCCAAACTGTTTTCAAAGCAGCTGCACCACTTTATATTCCCACCAACCATGTACAAGAATGTTAATTTCTCCACATGTTATCAAATTGGATCTGTTCTGTTGCTCACTGCTTACAAAATCAATACTCACAGATGCAAAAAAATTTGCCTTTAATCAGAATGCCAGCGATCTGGGGAGATGATGGACTGAACACCGCCCCCCCCCCCCAAAACCACCTTCAAGGATTCTGCTTGGCAGTGAAAGCTTTTAAGGGAGACAAGGAAGTAATCTAGACAATCACTGATTTGGGGGTCAGAGTCGCCATTATTCCCCACTGTGTGCAGGCTTGTCAGCTCCTCGGGGTCTTTCTCTAGATGTTATTGTGTTCACACAATTTTGTCCCACAGTTTGTTCGGGAGATCACTGAAGGGGAAGCCAGGGAAGAGATCTTGTCATCTGTTAATTACTTATTCTTCATTTCTTCTTCTTTGATCTACAGAAAGAACCAATAAGTTAGGCAAGGCATAGAGTGACTAAAAGATCTGAAAGGTCTTCTTGGGTTGCAAATGAGTAGAGCATAGGGGTGCTTGGTTTAAAAGTTAGTTACAGGGGCTTCCCAGTGGTCCAGTGGTTAAGACTCAGTACTTCCAATGCAAAGGGTGTGGGTTTGATCCCTGATTGGGGAACTAAGATTCCACATGCTGCGTAGTGCAGCCAAAAAATTTTTTTAAAAGTTAGTTACAATATAGTTTTGGTAAATGACAAGACAAAAGGCTTCCTGCTGAGGGAAGTTTCCCACACAGAGCTGCTTACACATATCCTCACTGATACTCATTACTGTCTTTTGGGTCTTAGCCGCCCTAGCTGGTGTGAAGTGGTACCTCAGTGGGATGAACAACCAGATATCATCCCTTCTCACCTGTTGGAAAGCAATGTTCCCATAATTCTTCCCAATGTCACCTGCAACAAGCTTCTTCTCTGTCCCCCATCACCCCTGCAGCATTCAAGCAGGTTCTTATTCTTTCCCACCTTAAAAAACTCAAGCTACCTTCCCATCTCTCTCCTCCCTTTTACAACAAAAGACCACAAGAGAATGGTCTCCCCTTGTCCCCAGTTTCTCTCCTGTCATTCTTTCTTGCACTTACCCCTTTGTCTCCATCCATTTCCAGAACCATTCTTCTCAAGGTCATCAGTGCCCTCTGCCTTTCTGAATCCAGTAGACTCTTCTCAGCCCTTTCAGGGATTAGCCCAGCCCTTCCTCTCTGTTGGCTTGGGTCTCAGGATTCTAGAGTTCACGTTCCCTCTCTTCGTTGCCTTCTCCTCTTCATTTCCCTGCATCTTCCTGACCTCATTAGTCCAGGGCTTCAGGGCTCAGACCTTGGCCCCTCACTTTTCTTTCTATTCTCTTGGATCTCTTCCAGTCTTGTGGCTTTAATGTCCTGCAAGAGCTGATGACTCTGTTGTAGCTCCAGGCAGGAACTCTTCCTTGAGCTCAAGACACTTAACCAACTTCCCCCTGGATGTCTAATGGGCAATTCTGACTGGACAAGCTCCAAACAAAGCTCCCAGTTCCTCGCGTCAAGCTGGCCAATCCCACATCTCAGTAAGGACAGTACCACTCTTTCTGTAGTTTAGGCCAGAACCTTGGGGTCAAAGATGGCACTTCTCTCTCTCCCACCAGCAAATCCTGCCACCCCTCCCACTGCCTCAGCTACTCCTGGGCCGCTTGCTGCTAGAGGTTGCAGTGGCTTCCTCCTCAGTGTCTCTGTTTCCACCCTTGACTCCACACAGGGCCCACAGAGGTCCTATTAAAATCGAAACTGGGTCGTGCCATTCCCAAGCTGAACACTTGCAATGAAACCCACTTCGTGAGGTCAACGCCATTGCAATGGCCTCCAAGCTCCTGCAGAATCTGGTCTCCCCTCCTACCATTCTCTGCATACTCTACTTAATCCTCACTGGTCTTTTCTGTTCCCCAGACACTGCAGGCTCAGTGTGGCCTCTGCACTTGTCTGGAATGTCGTGCCCAGAAATCTACGTGGCTCTTTCCTCATCTCCTTCCAGACTTTACTCAAAATGTTACTGCCTCAGTGCCTTAGACCACTCTATCTAAAATCGTAATTTCCAGGGCACTCCCTACCTGCTTCTTAATTTGTTTTTCTCCTGGTGCTCACCCTTCTAGCATGCTGTATATTTTCACCGACTCAATGAACGTGAGTTCGAGTAAACTCCAGGAGATAGTGATGGACAGGGAAGCCTGGCGCGCTGCAGTCCATGGGGTCGCAAAGAGTCGGACACGACTGAACGACTGGAGAACAATAAATACTTATGTGTTGGCCTTGCTTATGTTTTCCGCCACTAGCATGTAATCACAGTAAGGGCAGGGAGTTTAGTCTGTTTTGTTCGCTACTTTTCACTCAGCCCCTAAAATGACAATGCCTGTCACACGGTAGGTGCTGAATAAATATCAGTGAATGAATGAAAAAATGCCATTGATCTGGAAGTTATTTCTGAAGCCCAAGAACAGCCCCTACAAGCCAGGCCAGATACTGCCAGCAGGTGGCACTGTGACCACAGAAATGCAAGCTCCTGGCTTCCCAGCAGTGCCATTCCCAAGCTGAACACTTGCAATGAAACCCACTTCGTGAGGTCAACGCCATTGCAATGGCCTCCAAGCTCCTGCAGAATCTGGTCTCCCCTCCTACCATTCTCTGCATACTCTACTTAATCCTCACTGGTCTTTTCTGTTCCCCAGACACTGCAGGCTCAGTGTGGCCTCTGCACTTGTCTGGAATGTTCGTGCCCAGAAATCTACGTGGCTCTTTCCTCATCTCCTTCCAGACTTTACTCAAAATGTTACTGCCTCAATGCCTTAGACCACTCTATCTAAAATCGTAATCTCCAGGGCACTCCCTACCTGCTTCTTAATTTGTTTTTCTCCTGGTGCTCACCCTTCTAGCATGCTGTATATTTTCACCGACTCAGTGAACGTGAGTTTGAGTAAACTCCAGGAGATAGTGATGGACAGGGAAGCCTGGCGCGCTGCAGTCCATGGGGTCGCAAAGAGTCGGACACGACTGAACGACTGGAGAACAATAAATACTTATGTGTTGGCCTTGCTTATGTTTTCCGCCACTAGCATGTAATCACAGTAAGGGCAGGGAGTTTAGTCTGTTTTGTTCGCTACTTTTCACTCAGCCCCTAAAATGACAATGCCTGTCACACGGTAGGTGCTGAATAAATATCAGTGAATGAATGAAAAAATGCCATTGATCTGGAAGTTATTCCTGAAGCACAAGAACAGCCCCTACAAGCCAGGCCAGATACTGCCAGCAGGTGGCACTGTGACCACAGAAATGCAAGCTCCTGGCTTCCCAGCCACTTTTTCCCTCCAGAAATTCACTCCCTTAGATACCCCTGTTTCCTTGGTAAAATGAGTGTGACAACGAATGTGCCTCCCAGGTCAATCTTCTGCCAGTTTTTCGTCTCCTGTCAAGATTCCTGGGAACCTGAGATTACTTCCGGTGTGATGAGGGTCACCAGCCCTGGTCCAACCTCAGCTCCAGGCCCAGGTGGTGGTGAGGTGTCAGGATCTGGCAGCCAGGCTCTGGCAGCTGGGTGGATGTGGTTCGACCCTGGGGAATCATCCAGGGGGTCCTGGGAGAGGGGTGGGGTTTCTCCACCTGTCTCCTCTCTGCTTTCAGCCATGGGACCTGTCCAGCAGTTCCAAAGCCCTGACACTTGGGTTCTGTCCAGCTCCCACCCTCTGCAGCAGCTGCAGGGGAGGGGGATGGCGGGGGCGGTGCGGGAGGAGGGAAAGGGTGGGGGGCCCGCGGTGAAGCGAAGTCCCCTCTGCTCTGCGTTCCTGCTGCATCTCACCATCAGCATGTGGAGGCACAAGCAAGGACCCTAGGCTCAGATCAGGGCCCATTCCTGGCTCTGCCACTTGCCAGTGGGATGACCTTGCCAAGAACTGAGCCTCAGTTTCACCATCTGTCCAGTGGGAGAGATGTGCCCTGCCTCATGGTGGGGAAGGTTTGGTGCTTGGAAATCTCTGCCTGGTTCTGGGCCGACTTAGACAGGTGCCTTCAGTAAGGACTAGTTCCTGTCTTAAAGGCAGGAGTGTGAGGTCCAGGCATGATCAGACCAGGACGAGGGCAGGTGGCTGGACCATTGTTGTTCATTCATTTACTCTAAAATCTGTGTGATGTGCCTCTGGTGAGCCTGTGTAGAGCTTTTGAGGCACTATGGGGATCAGAAGGATACAGGACTAAACCTAGGTGAAAAAAATTAAATAACAAATATGAGACAGGGCAGAGGAGGTGTCAGCGGGCAGCTCATGATGAATTGCTCAGGGAACAGTTCCAGGGACAGTCCTGCTGTCTGCAGACACCGAGCAGACCAGGGTGACGACCCCAGCAAGAGGCACCCTGGTTCCACTGAGGCTGGGGGGTGGGGAGGAGCCACCCTCAGGTTGGGGAGCTCCTCCTGGGGGTGTCATTAGGACACTTCAGATCCCGGAGGGAATGTTCTCCTGCAGGACCTTGGGGTGAGGACTGTAATGAAGGCCATTGCCACCCTTCCCACAAAGTCCTGGTGTAACCTTCAGGAAACATAAGCTTATCAAGAGCCACAAACAGGAAGACAAATACAAGCGGAGGTCGTGAACGCCATCCTTGGTAAAACCACCACCACCACCACACCGCGGCCGCTTCAGAGAAGGTGTGAGCCCCTCTCTCCACGAACACATTTTCCACCTTATGTTGAAGGCAAGAAGCTGTGGGGATCTTGGGTTTAGCATTTCCAAGGGTGGTTACAGCTATAGCACCGTCCAACCTTTCCCCAGGCCTTAGACCTCACGGTCCTCTGTCCCTGCCCACCTCTCTCGGAGCGATGCCAGCCTGGGCCCAACTTTCTCTGCCAAATCTTAGACCTCCTGCCTCTGACCTTTCCCTCCCTTCCCCCCTCTTTTATCCAGGTTCTCACAGTTTCCCTGAGGAAGAAATGGAGGCAGCAGGAAAGGACCAAGGAGTCGCAGGTTCTCCCCCACGACCAGCCTCAGACCCCACACCTGCCCTGGAAGCTGCCTTCTCTCGTGGTCCCCTGTGGGTGTGGGGCAGAGAGGCCAGGCTGGTGCTGGATGGTCCGGCTGCCTCTGTCCCTCTCCCTGCCCATCTGGGCCTGGCGCGGATGCTCTGCTCGTGTCCTTGCTATAACCAGCTGTCTGACTGGCACAGAGGACTTCTGCTGGCCCCCGCCCCAGGCCTGCGGGGCTGTTTACTCCGCCGCCCCCTCCCCCATGGCACAAGGCAAGTGCTCACTTAGATTAATTAATCTGCTGCCCGGCCTGCTCCTCCGGCCTATCTTTTATTCATGGACAAGCGGCGTTCTCTGCTTTACCAGGACACGAGCATCAATATTTCATACTTGCTTCGCCTGCCAGCATCCCGCTCCCTCCTCCCTGCTTCTCACTGGCTCTAGGACCCAGAGAGCTGGGCCATGCTGGCCTGACCCAGGGCGTCATCACAGATGTCTACGCTGTCTTCAGCTTGCCCGCCCGTGCCATCGTGGACTCCAGAGTCTACACAAGAAGCCCTTCTGAGTAAGTGAGCTGGAGAGGTGGTGCCGGCAGAGGGGCCAGGCCTGGAGGGAGCGTCTGGCTCAGGGCCCCATGGGGTCGAGGGAGACGTGTCCTGGGGTGTGTGTGTGGGAGGAGGGGCGCTGCAGCTGGCATGACAGTCTTGTCCCTGTGTGGCTGGGTGGTTGTCAGGACGGGGGATGAGGGCCGTGCCTGGCACAGATCCTGGCACATGGCAAGTGTTCCTATTTCTACCTTTATCTTTTCTTTCTTTACTTTCCTCCTAGACCAGGTGTCACTGGTTTTTTTCCACCTCCCAGGCCTAGGCAGGTGGATAAAGGAAGCAGCATGGGTGTTCAGGAGCACACATCTCTCTGGCCAGCCCCCAGCCCGTCTCATCTCGTCCACTTGAGGTCACAGAGGAATGCGCTGTGCTCTGCCCGGGGGTCCTGGCAGAGTGTGGAGCCAGGATGGAAGCAGTTACTCTCGGGAGGACTTTGGGCAGACTATGGTCCTTTCTCAGGCTGGTGGCCAGCTCTTCATTTCTGTGTTGGGACTGGGGTTGAGGATGCCTGCTGAGGTGAGCCCTGGGGGAATTGCTGTGTCTGGCACCAAACTCCCCTTCCCTCCATGAGGGCCAGGTGGGGCATCCCACTCCCCTCCTTTCCTCACCTCCCATACCTGGTCCTTCAGGAGTGCCTGCCCCTAAGCCCCCCAATACTGTTGAAATCCAGCCTCTTTGACTGTCAGCTGCCACCTGCCCCTGCCCCTCTGCCTGGTCTCCACTCCCTCCCATGCCCCCTGCAGTCTGTGCTCAGCACAGCAGCTGTGAGCCCACCTGGCCGAGCCTGGCTCACCTGTGCCAGCCGCCGGACCACACAGGCTGGGCAGGCTCCCCGGGGCCTCCTTTTCTTTCCCAGGTGTCCTCCTGGCTCACTCTGTCACCTGCTTCGGGTCTCTGCCGGCACTCAGCCCCACCCCTCAACAATGCACTTTGAATTTTCCCCCCAGCGTCTAATGTGCTGGTTACTCAGTTACCCACATTCACTGTATACCTTTGGCTCCTGCTCACACAGTAAAAGCTCCCTGAGGGCAGAAAACACTGAGATTTCATTCACGGGTTCATCTCAGAGTAGTGCTCACTAGGAAGGGCTCAATAAATGTTGTGGAGGCTCAATGAATGAATGTGTGAGTGAATGAATGAGTGCATAAATGAACAAATGTGTGAGTGAATAAATGATTTAAGTGAATGGATGAAGGAGCAAATAAGTGGGTAACGAATGAGGGAATGAGTGAGTTTCCCCCGAGAGTATTCCCTGGCCCATTTAGGATGGCCCACAGATGATAATTTTTCGCTTAGACCTATGCACTGGGAAAACGTTAGCCTGTGTTGAGAAACTGATGTTCACTCATTCATTTATTCAGTGTATTTATGGAGAACCTACTGTATGTCAGGCCTATCCAAGGTATTGTGGGAAGGGTAATGGACAAATTGGGTGGACATGCTTGTTTTCTAGTGCTGAGTATTTATCTTCTGGGTCCCCGGGGGGATTATCACTGTTTTCCTTTCTGCTTTGGCTGCCCCCAAGCCCAGGGCTAAGTTTGTGAATTTTCTGAGTACTAAAACTGCCCCTTTGATCTCTCTTTGTTATTCTGCTTTTCTTCTCCCTAAATCTTGTTTCTGAATCTTTTCAGAGTCAGAAAAGGGACCTTTATCCCAGGTCTGTGTGGTGCCTGGTGGACTGGCTCGGGACACTGGAAGTGGCCGGCCGGTGCTTCTCCTGGTCCCTCTTCTGCACCTCTCTGGCTCTGGCATCTTCACCTCTAGCTCTGCAACTCTGCTGCCTGCTTCCTTCAGTCCCTCTGGACCTGCCTTCTCATTGGCATGGCTGAAGATGGGGCCCCACTACTCTTTCGCTTTGATGAAATAAATCATTTATACGTTAAATCTTACTATACGCATTCTTGTAAACTACTTCAGAATCTTTGGGCAGCAAGACTTACATAGATTACTGCTTAGGGATGAGTGTGCATATGTGTGTGTGGGGGTGGGGGGTGGGGCTGGCTCTCCCTGGAGAGAGGGGGCCAAGAAGAGACAGAGGGCTCCCCAGAGGGAGGAAGCTGCAGTGACAAACCTCCTGTGCTGGAGGAGGGTCCCGCCGGCCAGCCCTCCTGACAGGCTCTCTTCAAGAGTCAATCTGCTTTGCTCAGCCACAGCCCAGTGACCACTTGGCCCTGGTCTATGTTGTCACCAGCCTGCCGCCTCCTGATAAACTCCCCCTCCCCAGCCCCCGCTGGCCAGTCTTGGGCTTCACAGCCTCATTCTGGGATCAAATCATGGACCATTTGTCCTTGGCCCCCTCTTACCATCACTAGGGCTGGCGTGACCTCTGCATCTGAAGTCTGGGGACAGGAGAAGGGATAGATGGGCTTGAGCAACTGGCACAGAGGGCCAGAGGTGTGGGACATTTAGGGGAAGATGAGGAGGCTTTGGCTGGGGGATGGGGTGCTGGCCAATGGGTCCCAGATGTGCCCGTGTCTCTGTCTTGAACCACGTCTTCCCTCCATCATCACTGCAGCTTTGAACAACTAACTAGACTCTTGGGGGTTGAGCAGGGGTGTGACCAAGAGAAAAGGGGACTTTGGCCTGAAAACCAGAGGCAAAGGCACCCTCACTGTGGGCTCTTGTTTGGAAGGTCTCACTCTGACCCTTAGCCTCTTCCCCCTAACATACCCTGTGGTCTTGGAAGGGGAGCCTCAGTATGGGTAGCAACTTCCTTGGTGCCATTGCTGAGGCTGTAAGAGGTCACTGCTAATAGTCACGTACCTCTAAACAAGTTAAATAACTTATCTGTGCCTCAGTGTTAGCGTCTGCGCATTGGGGATAAAGCTTCTCACAGAGTTGTTGTAAAGATTAAGATTACAGGGCTGGCGTGACCTCTGCATCTGAAGTCTGGGGACAGGAGAAGGGATAGATGGGCTTGAGCAACTGGCACAGAGGGCCAGAGGTGTGGGACATTTAGGGGAAGATGAGGAGGCTTTGGCTGGGGGATGGGGTGCTGGCCAATGGGTCCCAGATGTGCCCGTGTCTCTGTCTTGAACCACGTCTTCCCTCCATCATCACTGCAGCTTTGAACAACTAACTAGACTCTTGGGGGTTGGGCAGGGGTGTGACCAAGAGAAAAGGGGACTTTGGCCTGAAAACCAGAGGCAAAGGCACCCTCACTGTGGGCTCTTGTTTGGAAGGCCTCACTCTGACCCTTAGCCTCTTCCCCCTAACATACCCTGTGGTCTTGGAAGGGGAGCCTCAGTATGGGTAGCAACTTCCTTGGTGCCATTGCTGAGGCTGTAAGAGGTCACTGCTAATAGTCACGTACCTCTAAACAAGTTAAATAACTTATCTGTGCCTCAGTGTTAGCGTCTGCGCATTGGGGATAAAGCTTCTCACAGAGTTGTTGTAAAGATTAAGATTACCTAAAAATTCAGCAGAATGTCTGCATACAGTAAGTACTCAGTAAGTGGTAGCCACTATTATTAGCATTTGTGACAGTCTAGAAGGTTCTTCCTACTCCTATATCTCTTTCTTACATGCATAGTCTAAAATTCCTTCTCTGCTTATTTCTTTGAATGATAGTTCTTCTTGAATGACAGTTCTTCCAAAGCGCCAATGAGAGAGCACCTGACAACACCCTGTGAAGGTTAAGAACAGGGACTTGAGGTCTAACGCCTCACCTTGTCTGCTGTGTGACCTTGGGCAGCTCCCTAGCCTCTCTGAGCCTTAATTCTTTTTCTTTTGATGAGATAACAGATCCAGAGGTAGGCTTCTTTTTTTTTTAAATTCCAATATTTATTTTTATTTATTTGGCTGCACCGGGTCTTAGTTGCTACATGCAGAATCTTTAGTTGTGCCTTGTGAACTCTTGGTTGCAGATGTGGGGTCTATTAATAGTTCCTGACCAGGAATTGGGAGTGTGGAGTCTTAGCCTCTGGACCACCAGGGAAATCTCTCTAGGGTTCTTTTGAACACAAAACAAGACCAGGTGTTTAAGACACAGCGTGGTGTGCAGCGTGGCCTGTGTGGTCGAGAAACAGGAGGCTGTCATTCTGGAAGGTGCTGGTCACACATCACTGCATCGAGGCTGCCCTCAATTCTGAGCTGGCAGTGCCGGGTTCACCACGCCCCTTCTGGGGGAGAAGACTGAGGTCATGAGAGGGGAAGTGACTTTCTCAGCTGGGCTGGACCTTGGCCTCCTGGCTTGGATATGACCTTCAGAGCCTGGCTCAGGTGGCCATCACTCTTGGAGTGATGTGAGGAATCAGATGCTTTGCTCCTGACCTGAGGCCAGGAGGGAGGTAAGGGGGCTGGCAGGGACGGTGGCAGGTCCGAGTGTGAGGTTATGGATGGGGCTGGGGAGGGGGCTTCAGGAGTCACAGCGAACCTTCCCCTTCACAGCTTTGCCCCAACTCAGCCCACTCTGCTGCTGTATGAGCGCCCCCATGCACCCTCCTCCTGCAGCTTCCAGGGCTTGGCTCTGGGCTCAGGGGCAGTGGGTGGCTACAATAGAGCCTGTCCGCAGGACTGGAAGTGGTATGCCTGCCCCCCGCCCCCCGGGGCATGGCCTTCTCTGGTGCCTCCCAGGTTCAGGAGGGCGAGAGACTGGCCCCGACCCAGGGAAAAGCTTTAGACATGATTTCATTTTTTATTGAGATTGTAAGTGGCAGGGAGAAAGACAAGTAAAAAAATAGCCCATCTGCGCTGAGCAGGGGAGAAAGCAATTTCCTTCTGAAACCTCCTTTTCTCCGATTCTCAGAATATGCAGTTTGGAAATGTCTCGGTGCCTCTGGCTGGGGTGTGGGCCAGGCCACCTAAAAGTCACTCGAGTGGGGTCCAGAGAGGCGGCTGGGGAGTGGTGAGGAGGGACCGAGGCCTCTTGATTCCCAGTCCAAGCCTCAAGGCCAGGCCAGGGGTGGGAGGGGGATGGTGTGGGTGGGGATCGTGGGGCAGAGGGAGTGCTGAAGATGGAGGGTGACAGGGACTGGCAGGGGTCAGAGGTCCTGGTGAGCAGAAGGGTGGAGGAAGAAACAGCAGAGACTCCCAGGCTGCTGGGGTTGGGGGTCCTCCAGCTCCTAAAAGAAGTCCATGCCTGGGGTCAGTGTCTCTGGCGATCTCATGGGGCAGAAGCACAGATCCATTCTGAAGGACAAGGAGTTCTAATCCCTTTCCTGGAAGGGCCCATGGGTGCTGGGTAGTCAGGTGGTCCCTCGGAGGCCTTGTCAGGGACTGCGGGGCATGCGTGTAAAGGGCCAGCCTGAACTTGTCCTCTCGGGCCATTCTCCACGTTCCCCGGATGCCCCCTCCTCAGCCTCTGCTTCTGTGTGTGGACATGGTCCAGCAAGCATGGCACGGCCGTGAGGATTCCAGCTGGGGGGGCAGGATGGGCCCTTGCGAGTGGGGCAGAAATAGAGGCTGAGGCTCACTGTAGGGGCTTCCCTCTGGTCTTGTCCTTTCCTACGACGTGGTGCTAACCCCATGTCCTAAAGCACCAACCCTCCAACTAACCCATCAGCCACCAGAGTCTGCCAACTTGCCAATCAAGCTGTCACCTCACTGACCAATCCAGGAACCACCAGCCAGCACATCGCCTACTGTACATGGTGCCATTGTACCACCCTGGCAACCCTCTGAGCAGCTACCAACCAACCCACTAACCAGAAAGCCCACCAACCCATCTGCCAACTAAGCTGCTCTTCCACCATTCTTCCACCCCACTAACTAGCCTATCAACCAACTCACCAGTCAACCCATTACCTCACCGTCCAATCTGAAGATAGAAGCTACATGGTAATTGAACAGGAAAGGTTTGATATAGAGAATTATTAACTGGAATAGGAGCTGACTTACTACCGATTACCTACTGTCTGTTTTAATAGGAGACTGATTTGCTTACTCTAAAGAAACAAGGGAATGGCAGATGTGGGGAGTGGCCACTGTCTCTGGGGCTGAGGGAGAGGCTAAAGGGAAGGAACAAACCCGGAAGAGCCCCCCCGCACCTACATGCAACCAGGGCTGATGATGTCACCACCGGGCTAAGGGAGGTCACGGCGAGGCCCCTGGATGGCAGAAGACGTGGTGAGGTGCCATGCTGGCAGAACTCCCTGGGAAGCTGCCTTTGGGGTTGCTCAGGAAGGTACGCTGTCGATGCCTCACTGCAGGGGCCTGGAAGGGACGCCCCTTCCCGCAATGTCTCAGCTCTTGCTACTAACAAAGCTTAACAGAAGACTTCCCTGGTGGTCCAGGGGTTGCAAACTGCCTGCCATTGCAGGGTACATGGGATCGATCCCTGATCTGGGAAGATCCCACATGCTGCGGAGCAACTAAGCTCATGCACCACAGCCACTGGGCCCGCTCTCTAGAGTCTGTGCTCCACAAGAGAAGCCACTGCAGTGAGAAGGCCGAGCACCACGACTGGAGGCCAGCGCCCGCTCACCACAGCTAGGAATGGAGGCCCAGTGCTGTCAAAAACAAGTAAATATCATTTTAAAATGTTATCCTTAATGGAGAGCCAGCTGGTAAAGGAGAAACATTCACAGAGTCCAGCCGTGATCACCATGTAGGTGTTGAAGAGTCACCTGAAGCTAAGAGGCAGTAAGGTAACAACTGACATGCCCATTCTCCCACCTTCCCCTAACGCAGCAAATCAGTTCATTGGCCAGTCAGCCAATCGATGAACAAGACTACTTTTCCAGCAACCCATCCCACACCCCATTAATTGGCAATCCTCTAACCTATGTACTAGCCTACCAACTACCTACCTGCCAGCCCCAGCAACCTAGTTTTCTCTCTTTTCTTCATTGGTGTGTATCCGTTAATTTCATACTCCTAATTTATCTCTCCCTGCCTTTCTCTTTTGGTAACTGTAAGACTGTTCATGGGGTTCTCCAGGCAAGACTACTGAAGTGGTTTGCCATTCCCTTCTCCAGTAGACCACGTTTTGTCAGAACTCTCCACCATGACCTGTCCATCTTGGGTGGCCCTACATGGCATAGCTCATGGTTTCATTGAGTTAGACAAGGCTGTGGTCCAAGTGATCAGTTTGGTTAGTTTTCTATGATTGTGATTTTCATTCTGTCCATCCTCTGATGAATAAGGATAAGAGGCTTATGGAAGCTTTCTAGTAGTCATGTATGGATGTGAAAGTTGGACTATAAAGAAACCTGAGCACTGAAGAATTGATGCTTTTGAACTGTGGTATTGGGAGAATACTCTTAAGAGTCGCTTGGACTGCAAAGAAATCAAAGCACTCAATCCTAAAGGAAATCAGTACTGAAATTCATTGGAAGGACTGATGCTGAAGCTGAAACTCCAACACTTTGGCCATCCGATGCACAGAACTGACTCACTGGAAAAGACCCTGATGCTGGGAAAGATTGACCGCAGGAGGAGGAGGAGAAGGGGACGACAGAGGACAGTTGGATGGCATCACCGACTCGATGGACATGAGTTTGAGGAAGCTCTGGAAGTTGGTGATGGACTGAGAAGCCTGGTGTGCTGCAGTCCATGGGGTTGCAAAGAGTCGGATGTGACTGAGCGACTGAACTGAATTGAACTGTAAGACTAGTATTTATGTCTCTGAGTCTGTTTTATTGCTGTTACTCTGTTCCAGGCACTGTGCTCAGATCTGTGTGGACAGTTTCCACCCTAAAGGAGAAGTACTTTGGAGTAATTTATTTAGATAGGGGAAACATATGACCAGCTAAGGGTCAACAGGGACCCATCACACAGGTGACATCATTAAATGAACAAACTCTGAAGTTAGTGGCAAGAGAAATGGTGTGGGACAGCATTGTGGAGGAGGGGAAGTGATTTGTGTTTTGAAGACTGAACAGAATGGAGGTTTAGATTGGAAAAGGGATTCAGAGGAGGGCAGGTAGGGACAAGCATCTCCCGTATCTCTGGATGAAGGACTCAGGCACATGAAGACTTCAGCATAAAGGGCTTTCCGTGCTCAGGGGCCCTTCACCCACAGCTGCACTGGACCTGCCTGTGATGGGGAAGCGCCATGATGACCCTGGGAGGGGTGCTGATCATGCATGCCAGTAGCTTATCCCACAGGCAGTGGACAGGCTTTCTATCTAACATGGCTCTTCCATTTTCATCAAGGACAAAAATGAAAAGGAAAAAAGCTTCAGGCAGAATTCAGGAAGAACTTCTAGTTCAGACCAGCAGGAGTCTCAGGAATCACTTCTCTGTAGACCTTAAAGAAGAGAGACTCCTGTCTAGCTGGGCTGGCTGAGATATTAACCTGCTCAGAGGCAGGGGAATAACGGAGATGACCCTTCCTAACCTCGTTTTAAAGAGTTCCCTGTGCCCCAGGTCCACCTGTTCCCAGGCTCCCAACAGCCCAAGTGCCATTAAGTCTCTCGGAATGAAAATCTGACTTCAGAATCAATTGATGGAGAAAGGTTCTCCAAACATTCACCAGCGAAGGTAATTAAATTCCGATAGGAGAAGATGGAGCGGTGTGACAGGGCGGTGGGGGCAGCATGCTGGCGCCGAGCTGCTGAGCAGTGAAATCGCAGGCGTGCGCAGCCCAAAGCTGGCAGCAGCACAAAGGAAATTGGAGCAGTCAAATATTTCCCTCCTCGTTGAGTTCCATTTACATGTTTATAATAGAGGTTCTTAAGGCCCTAATGAGAAGGCTGCTCATTGCAGGGAAGAGGATGATTAAGGCTCTGCCAGACGCGATCGGGGACAGGAACAAAGGCCTGTTAATTACTACAGAAGGACAGGAGGGGAGCCAGGCTCGGCTCGCAGCTCCCCAGGGCCTCCCTGGGCTGGTGCCTCCTCTCTCCAGGCACACCTTTGCCCCTAGTGCTTCCCCGCATCCCCCTCCTCCCGCCTATGACCTCCAAGGGGTGGGGTGGACGGATCCCCAGGGCTCACAGGGGCTTGAAGATGCAGATGCTCCCATTTCCCCTCCTTAGGGGGTCATTTCAGGCTCTACCTGAAGATGCCCTGTGGTGGGGGGAGGGCGGACTGGAGTGGAGGGAAGGGAACAGAAGAAGTGACTGCAGAACTGGTTGGGCTCCCACAGACCCGCGGTCTCCAGGAGGCAGCTTTCAGGGGCTTCCAGGCCCTCCAGGGGGACAAGGCCCCTCTTCCCAGCCTTTAAGACACTGGGGACACAAGGCTATGTCTGTGGCGATCCAGGCCACAGTGACATGGTGATGTCATCTGATATGAAGGCTGAGAGAGCCTCCCAAGTTGATTTCAAGTCCACTTTAATAACCAGAGTTCATGATGTGGTGGAGAAAAGTATACACCTGGACCAACAGACTTAGGGCAAGACAGACCTAGGTTCAGATCCCAGGTTGCTATTTTGCTAGTAAGCGTCAGTCTCTTCAGATGCTCCCTGCTGGCTCAGATGGTAAAGCATCTGTCTGCAAGGCAGGAGACCTGGTTCAATCCCTGGGTCAGGAAGATCCCCTGGAGAAGGAAGTGACAACCTACTCTAGTATGCTTGCCTGGAGCATTCCATGGACAGAGAAGCCTGGAGGGCCACGGTCCATGGGGTCGCGAAGAGCTGGACATGACTAACACTTTCGCTTTTCACTCTCAGTCCCTTCATGGGTAGAGAGGGAATGGTCACACCTACAGACTGACACTGGGCTCGTCTGATGATTGGGTGGGATAGTGAAGGTAGTTTGGCATACAGTGGGTGCTCAGTGCCTGTTGGTGACCTTCCACTGGCTCTGTGGGGCTGAGTTGGTAGCCTGAGGGGAAGACCTTGAGAGTCTTCTCTCAGACCTCGCAGGGCCTGGGGCTGAGCCTGTTCAGCGCTGGTGTCTTTCAGCAGGTCCCTGCTCTGTCTGCTCGGCTTGTGCTGGGTGTCTGCGGACAATCTGGGACGAGCAGCTCTCAGTCCCCCAGGGAAGGCTGGAGGCTCTGCCTCTGGGTGACTGTCCACCCGGTACTGTGTGTTTTCACCTGAGCACCAGCCTGAGGGCCTCACCTGTGCTCCGTCCTACTCCTCAGGGCTCAAGAGATGAGGGGAAGATGAGAGGAGAGAGATGAGAGGACCAGGCCTGGGTGTCTCCCTGATTTCCCCATGGGGAAGGAGGATCAGAGGAACAAGAGTTACATCATACAAAGTAGAGTGAATCTGGCAGTCAAGAGTAGAATTTGTAAAACTTTGATTTTTAGGAAAACGATCATCTTGTAAAGGCCTCAACCAGAAATTTCCCAATTAGAATCTTGGTTGTAGGCCCAGGGGATATAGATGAGATGAGAATGATTCTGAAGGCAAGGCAAAGACTTTAAGATGAGAGGCCCAAACTTCCTGGAGGATATGGTGCTATCTTGGCTTTCCCAGGGGTCACTCATGGGCCCTCAGAGCTCAGCTCAGAGGCTGTGATGTCATGGAAGGGATGGTAGGGGAAGGCAACTAGGCTGTCTCAGGTGTTTCTGCGTCCCAGGGTGCTTTTCTTGGAGCTGTCTATGGTGCTGGCCTCACATCTCATCTAGCACACACGGCCTGGCTGGCCTCGGCTCTCCAGCTGGCTGCTTGCCAGGTCTGTCATCTCCAGAACCCCTGGCCATAGCACTGACCCCTACTGCAAGTCCCAGAACTTTCAGGCATACCTAACTTTAAGATGAATTTTTGCTCATGTCTTACTGTTAACAATAACCTAACCCAATAACAATAACCTGATCATAATGTACAGTTTAGAGTTCACCTTATTTAGGACTCTCACTGGAATGCAGACTAGAATCCAGGATAAAACTGAAGTTCAGTTCCACTCTCATCCCTTCCTTGAGATGAACCTTAAGCGCTAGCCTCACTTCTAACCTCAGCCCTAGTATCGGTCTGCACTTGACCTCTCACCCTACTCTCAGACTATACCTGAGCCCTAAAGTCTGGGGGTGAGTGAAGACTGGCTCCTCCCTCCCTCCTTCCTCCACTCTCACTCCTTGTCACCATGGTTGAGCACCTGTGTTAGCTAAGGGTAGAGTTGTGTCCTTCTACCCCCATTCTCAGGGAACTTGGCCCTCAGTGTCCTCACTCACAGAAAAGCCCAGGGGCTGATTAACTCATGCCGACATCAGCACTGAGACACTCTCCCAGGAGGAACGTCTTTGGAGAAGATGCCGTTATCATTTTCCAAAGGCCAGTGATGGAGGTGGACCATGGGATGCTTTGGATTCTGCCCAGCACCACGTGCTGTGTCTTTCTGCCTCTGGTCCATCGTGCCTCTAGTGTGAGTGGGGAGGGGAGTGATGGTACCTCTCAGGGAGGAGAATTTCACGGAGGAAAAGCAAAGAACTGGTTTGTATGTAAATGGAGAGGGGTGCTGAGCGGCACAGTAAAATCAGACACGAGAGCACCACCTCCGAGTCCCTCCCACGCTCATCCCACGAAGCCTCACAGTACTCTCTGAATGGGGGAGTGGGGTCCCATTTTGCAGCCGAGAAAGTTGAGGTTCTGAGAGGTGAAACGACTTGTCTAGGTGGAGAACCTGGGAGTTGTATACAAGTCTTCAGGCTGCAAGGCCCTGAAGCTGGGGAAGGGATCCCAGAGGAGGAGGGGGCAGGGCTTCACAAGTGAGCGGAGGGGCTTTTCCAGCCGCAGGGATGCGGTGTTGGGAGGGGCACATTGTGGGTTGAGGTGGGCATTGAAGAAGAGAGGCTGGTCAAAGCTGAGATGGGTGGATGGGCTGGGAAGGCCCCTGGAGGCTGGTCTGGACTTTGCCTTGACTCAAGGCTGGGCACTGGGGGAAGCTCAGAGAGAGAAGAGAACCTCGTAGCTGATTCTTCCTGCAAAGTCTTCCCATGTGCCACGTGGAGAAGCCAAGGAGTGAGATGGAAAAGGGGAGCCGAGGAGAAGTCAGGAGAAGGCGTGTGATGCTCCTGGGGTCCACAGCCTACGGACCCTCCCTCCTCAGCAGCCTCCCCTCCACCCTGGGGTTTTCTGCTCATAGCCAGAGGGACCTTCTGCAATGCTTATGAGGACTCTTCTCTTCAAGAAGCTGGGCCGCTTCCTTTTTTCTGCCAAATTCCATCCAACTCTGTGTCTTGGCTTTCTGGTCACTTGTAGTTGAGGCGAATATATAACAAGTCTTCCAAACTCTGGCATTGTTAAGACTGAAAGGAGCACTGATATAATGACTGTGTGGAGGCTGCAGGTGTGATAACGGGGTGCACACCATGGTCTCACCCCTCCAGCCCAACCCCTGGGCGCCCCAACACCACTCCCAACTCCTAAGATCCTGCCAAGCTGTGTGCCTACATCTTCTTGGGCCTGGAGGGCTCTTTACTGTGAGAGGAACGGTGTGGCATGGGGGTCGGAAGCTGAGCCCTGGACCCAGCTCTCCACTCATGGTGTTCAGATTTTGGGCTGGGCACCCCTCCTGGGCTTGCCTCCCTGTGTGCTGTGCTAAGCTCTCAGTCGTGTCCAGCTCTTTGTGACCCCAGGGACTGTCACCCGCCAGGCTCCTCTGTCCATGGGGATTCTCCAGGCAAGGATACTGGAGTGGGTTGCCATTCCCTCCTCCAGGGGATCTTCCTGGCCCAGGGATTGAACCCAGGTCTCCTGGATGGCGGGTGGATTCTTTACTGTCTGAGCCACGAGGGAAGGCCTCCTGCTCAGCTTCTCTTCCAAGCAGATGGAGCATGTGACAGCACTCAGAAATGGATGCGCTGTTTACACGAGGCTTGCTGGAGCCATTGTTCCTTTTCTTGCCCCAATTTTGGCCCCAATTATTATTTTTAATTATGGTAAAATACACATAACATAAAATTGCCATCTTAAGCATTTTTAAGCGTATGGTTCAGCAGTCTTCATTGTAATCGTATTATTGTGCAACACCTCTCCAGAATTTTCCATCTTGTGAGTCTGAAGCACTGTTCCGCACTCCCTCCAGCCCCTGGCGACAAGCATTCTGCTTTGTGTTCCCATGGATTTCACTACTCTAGGAACCTAGTATAAGTGGCATTGAAGAGCATTTGTCTGTTTGTAACTGGTTTATTTCACTTAGCATGATGTCCTCAAGGCTGAGTATCATATGATAGTTCCATTTGTAACTTTTAGAGGAACCCCCACAGTGCTTTTTAAAAATTTTATTTATTTATTTTTGGCTGTTGCTAGGGAGGCCTGGCATGCTGCGATTCACGGGGTCGCAAAGAGTTGGACATGACTGAGTGACTGAACTGAACTGAACTGAGGTCTTGGTTGCTGTGCCTGGGCTTTCTCTAGTTGTGGTGTGTGGGCTTCTCATTGCAGTGGCTTTTCTTGTTGCAGAGCACAGGCTCTGGGCGCGCAGGCTCAGTAGTTGTGGCACATGAGTTTAGTTACTTCTTGCATGTGGGATCTTCCCTAACCGGGGATTGAACCCATATCCCCTGCATTGTCAGGCAGATTCTTAACCACTGGACCACCAGGGAAGTCCACCATACTGTTTTCTTAGTGGCTACACCATTTTATATTCCCACCAGCAGAATATAAGGGTTTCAATTTCACCACGTCCTTATCAATGTTTGCCTTTTTTTGATAGTTGGCCGACTAATGGGCATGAGGTGTGATATTTCATTATGGTTTTGATTTTCATTTAGTTTCAATTTATTTATTTAGGCCCCTATTTAGTTTAATTTCCTTCCACCATGAAGCTTTCATTTCCTGCGGCATTCAGCGACCCTGCTCTGCTCCTTCCAGGGTTCTCAGGCTGGTTTTGCAGTGGGTGCCTGATTATCGCCCCTCCCATCGACCGCAGACTGCCAGCCCTTTGTGGGGGAGGTGGTATCTCTCCTCTGTCAGCTTTAGCACAGCCTTGGGTGCCCAGGGAGGCTCCATTATGTTGCCTGGATGTTGATTGAACCAGTCTTTAGTTCAATGTTTTTCAAACTTGAATCAGAACCAATGAATCAGAGTGGTCTGGTAGACTTGATAAACCTTAAATTGCTGAGCCCCATCCCCACTATGGGCTTCCCAGGTGGCACTGGTGATAAACAATCTGCCTGCCAATGCAGGAGATGCAGAAGACTCTGGTTTGATTCCTGGGTGGGGAAGATCTCCTGGAGTAGGAAATGGCAACCCACTCCAGTGTTCCTGCCTGGGAAGTCCCATGGACAGAGGAGCCTGGCGGGCAAGAGTCCCTAGGATTGCAAAGAGTTGAACACGACTGAGTGAGTGCAAACAACACACTCCCGATTTCTGATTCAATAAACGTGAGGTTGTTGCTCAGATGTGTCCCACTCTGTGACCACATGGACTACAACATACCAGCCCTCTCTGTCCCTCACCATCTCCTGAAGTTTGCCCAAGTTCATGTCCATTGCATTGATGATGCCGTCCAGCCATGTCATCCTCTGATGCCCTCTTCTTCTTCTGCCCTCAGTATTTCCCAGCATGAGGGACTTTTCCAATGAGGTGTTCCAGTCAGGTGACCAAAATACTGGAGCTTCAGCTTCAGCATCAGTCCTTCCAACTATGCAATTCAGGGTTGATTTCCCTTAAGATTGACTGGTTTGATCTCCTTGCTGTCCAAGGGACTCTCAGGAGTCTTCTCCAGCACCACCGTCTGAAGGCCTCAGTTCTTTGGTAGGGCCTCAGAACCTGCCTCAGGTGGCGCTGATGCTGCCGGTCCAGGGACCACACTTTGAGAACCACTGCTGTTCTCAGCAAAAACCTTGCCTGCCTTCCAGAGAGCCTTCAGTCTAAGGGGGAACGGGCTGAGAGGAGATGTTCTCAGAGGGCTTGTGTGTGTGTGGTGGGGAGGAGCAGCACCTTAGCCACCCAGGAGGCGAGCTCCTCTTGCCTAGAGGGAGCAGCAGCCTCCACTGTTTTTGGAGAACGTTCATTCGTGTTGGATATCCTCAGCCAGAGCTGCGCCATCCAAGTTTAATCTGCGCAGAGCAATTAGAGGGAGGGAGCCGAGTGGGGAGTGGGGGCTGGGGGAAGGCAGCTGCATATTTCATGCTGTTCCAGGCTTTGAAGGTCCCGGGAAGGCAGGCTTATGGCAGTCAGTGACAGCTTTGTCACAATGAGGGATGGGAGATACATCCTGCTGGGGGTGGGGTGCAGAGCCTGGGGCTCATCACAGAGGTGGAGGGACTGTGGAGCAGGCAGGGGAGGTAAGGATTTAGATGGAAGCAGGGGAGGAGACTCTGTCATCAAGGTCCTCCTGTAGCCCAACCCCGTCTCCTCCAGGATGTAGGGGTGGTCTTGGGTTTCCAGGAAGATTTTCAGCTGCAGTCTCTAAGGGCTTGCCTCTGTCCCCAGGGACATATCTGGAACATTCTTCTCCCTCCAAAGAGAGATCTCAACAGTCGCAGAAGCTTCTGGCAGAGCAAAACCCCAGGGTGCCTGAAATTGCCCCCAGCTGGTGGTATCAGGAGTCTCTGAATTGAAGAGAATGGGGCTTCCCTGGTGCCTCAAATGGTAAAGAATCTGCCTTAAATGCAGGAGACCTGGATTTGATCCCTAGGTTGGGAAGATCCTCTGGAGAAGGGATGGCTACCCACTCCAGTATTCTTGCCTGGAGAATTCCATGGACAGAGGAGCCTGGTGGGTTAGGACACGACTGAGCAGCTGATACTTTCACTTTACTTTTCACAAGGCTCATTACTATTTGGTCTCAGATCTGCAGCCTGTTCGGAGAAGGTGATGGCACTCCACTCCAGTACTCTTGCCTGGAAAATCCCATGGACGGAGGAGCCTGGTGGGCTGCAGTCCATAGAGTTGCGAAGAGTCGGACATGACTGAGCAACTTCCCTTTCACTTTCATGCATTGGAGAAGGAAATGGCAACCCACTCCAGTGTTCTTGCCTGGAGAATCCCAGGGACGGGGGAGCCTGGTGGGCTGCCGTCTATGGGGTCGCACAGAGTCGAACACGACTGAAGCGACTTAGCAGCAGCTGCAGTCTGTTTGCCTCACCCTCCTCCATCCCTCACCCCAACCTCCCACCAGTAGAAGTCAATTTTTGAAAAGCTTGTAATTGAGGGTTTGGTAAGAATCTCTGAACATTCTAAAAATGCCCCCTCCTTTCTCTTAGTTAGGGTCATACTGCCCTGCATCCTTAGCACAGACCTGATGTAGGAATTTAGATCTGCAATTCAGGGTGATAGGAGAAAAAAGGAGGCAGGGTCCTTGCTCAGAGAAAAGCCTGGCTTGGGGACACTGACTGGGACCAGAGTGGGGGTCTGCATGGGGTCCATGCCTTTAGATTTCAAGATACAGACTCAAAGGGCTGTTGGCACCCCAGAGCTGGCTGCATGGACAAACATACCCTCTCTGGGCTCAGCAGGACACCATGTGAGTCTGTGACTGTGGTTTCTTTACTCACAGATATCCAGATGCTCATCAGAGGTGGGATGGTATAGATACCTGGGCAGAAGCCAGGCAGCCTCAGCTGCACTTCTGGCCTGTCTCAGCCCTGTCCCATTTCTAGGGCTCCATTTGTCCTTCCAAAGGACTTTTTAGAGCCATGGGGTAGGACCGGTCCCTGGGAGGTGGGAAGGGTTGATGTCAATGGGTACGTCTTTCAGTCAGATGAACCAGGGTTCAAATCCTGCCTTTGCTTCCTAATTTCTTAAGAGGTGAGCTTCGGCAAGTCATGTGACTTCCCGGAGTCTCACTTTGCTCCTCTTGAAAGTGGGGATGTAATTTCAATTTTGCAAGGATGTTGTGAGGATATGATCCATGAAAAACAGCACAGTGCCTGGTGCCTGCGAGTTCCTGACAATGAGCACAGGCAAGGCCTTGGGAGGAGTGCACTGAAGCTGCTCAGGGCCTTACCTGGCCCTGGGTAAGGTCCCTCCAGCCCAGACCAGGTGGAACCAGGGACCTGGCCTCCAGCCCCCTCCCTCAGAGCGAGTTGGAGTGAGCATTCAATCCTGATTAGCTCCACCAGGCTCCCTCGTAACCTTTTCATTAGGAAATTATGTTTAATAGAAATTGTTCTGACATCTCTCAGCAGCGTTTCCCTGCAATTCATTACCACCTCCGGGGAGGGGGGCAGGTGGCTGAGCGGCTCTTGGGCCCGGATCCACAGGGAGGCGCTCCCCACCCCCTCCCCTTGTCCAGTTGTTGCCTGTGTGGACACAGGATAGAGTCTTGGCAGTCCCGCAGAGAGGCAGCCCAGCTGTTGGAGAAGAGACGGGAACACTGCTCTCAGCACCCTCCCTGGGGTCCCATTTGGGACTACCCAGCTGCTGCCAGTGATGCTTGTGTATCGATGGCGTCCATTCTTTTCTGCTGCCGCACTGCCCCCAGAAGGGGGAGAACACATTGGTCTCCGGCTGCAGTGGAGCGGGAAGCATGGTTGGTGTGTTCTGGCCTCTGCTGCCCCTCTCTGCAAACTCTCTCCCCTCTGCTGCCCCTCTCTGCAAACTCTCTCCCCTCTGCCCTGCTCCCTTCCTCCTGAAGCCTCCGGGAGGAGTCCCCTCCAGGTGGGCTCTGCTGGCACTTTTCCTCCTTCAGCACCTGGTCTGCGGGGGAGGCATCTACACCTCTTTCTCGCTTCACCTGGGGAGTCTGGTCTGCATCCCTGGACTGCTGGGAATGGGGAATCAGAGACTTGATCAATCCTTGGTCTCATCCATCAGGGCCTACCAGGCCTAGAATCCTCCTGTTTCCATCCTACCTCTGACAGTTCTGCTTTTCACACTCAACCCTGGGGCATGGGGTTGAGGCGGGAGGGCTGAGGGAAGTTCTTCCGTGTCCCTCCTCTTTCGGTCCCAGGCCCCAAGACGCCTCGCCCCGCCTTGCTACCTTGGATTTCCCAGTCTGCAAAATGAACCAGGTCGCTCATCCTATTGTTTCCTGAAGAAAAGAGAGAGCAAGGAAGCTTGGTGCTGAAATGGTCCTTGCTTCTCAGGGCTTGGAGATCTGAGGAGCCAGCGTGGATGCCCCCATATACTTTTCTGACCCAACGGCTGGTGAGACCCCCTTATTTCCCCACGAAGGATCTGAAATTAGCAGCAGCCTAATCTCTCTCTGCCATATCACTCAATGGTGTAATTGTGCAGGAAAAAAATGTATTAAAATGCAAAACACTCAGTTGTACTTCTTTATGTTAAATCCCTTCTTTGCTCTATCTCCCTTTTAATTTTACAAGGTTTTTTTCCTCTTTCCCCCTTCTATAAAAGGGAAAGCTGGGCATGCAGGGAATCATTTCAACTTCCCTATAAATCTCCAAAATTAATACTTAAATTTGAGGAAAAAATACATTCTTACACCTTTAATTTCCCTGCTATGAAGTGTAATGAAAAAGCCTGATTATTTTTAATTCTTCCCTTTAATAATTCAGCAGCAGAGTGATTTAAGACTAGGATTCATAATTACCTTTCTGCTTTCTTGGCAAATGAAGTTTTAATAGAAATGAGAGCCCTGGCGACTGAAATGGATTTCAACAGGTGGCTGAGGGGTCAGGCCTGACACCAACTGGTGTTGGAGCATCTCTAGGGCTCCTCCAGGGTGTGGGGTCTGGACAGGACATGTGAGCCTAGGAGGATGGAGGGAGAAGTGAATTGCTTGTGCCCACTGGGGACCGTCTGTCATACCAGTAATCAATGGGAGCATGCATGTTGACTGATGGACCCATTTATTCTGAAAGGGAGAAATGGATGAAAAGCGGCCGTCAAGAAAGTCTTCCTAATCAGCAATCATAAGCGAATAACCACGAGGTTAATGATAGTAGCCACCATTATTGGAGCAAATACATGTCCGTGGCAGTGCTAAGCGCTTCAGGGACAGTCTCTGTTTTACTCTACCCATGTGGAAACAGAGGCTCAGAGGGGAGCTAACAAGCCAAAGTTGAGGTACACGGTAGAGCTTGGGTCGAGCCTCATTTCTGTCTGACTCTAAAGCCACAGCTCTCCTCTACTGGCTAATTTCCCAAGCACTGCCCAGAGTCCATCACCCAGACATGGAACCCGCCCCCAAGGAGCTTGTAGACGGAACCAGACCCGGTGGTGGGCTGTGGTTCCTGAGACAGGAAAGGCTACTTGGATAGGGAGGAGTCAGAAACCCTGGGGGCTTCTGCCAGTCCCACTGCCTCTGAGCTTGGAGACTCCAGGAAAATCGCTCAGCTTCTTTGAGCCTCTGTTTTCTCATCTATTAAATGGGGGTAATAAAACCTGACTTGTCTAGTTCAGGGGACTATGGTAAGAGGCAAATGAGAAAATACATGTGAAAAAGCCTTGTAAATCCTCAATTGCTTTGCCAGGATAAAATATGATTACCATTATTTGACAAGAGAACACTTAAAACATTCATTTCTATTCTCCCCAAACCATCTTTTCCTGCTGCTTGCATGTCCAGCCTTTCTACCAAAATTCAGCTCAGACTACCTCCTCTTCCAAGAAGCCTTCTGGATTGATGACTGTCAGGGCCCATTATTTTATGACTCTCCCCCCACCTTTTTCTCTATTTTTTTGCGTTTGGTTATTTGAGTCCTTAAGTTCCTTGAGAGCACATGTGTGTGTGTGTGTGTGTGTGTGTGTGTGTATACTCTCGACTGTCAAACCCCACTTCAAGGTATTTTTGGTCCCTTTTATAACTTCAAAACTCTGCCTCTGCATTCAGGCTGTAACACATAATACAGTTGATTCACCTCCTGAATAGAAACATAGACGGTGAAAACCCACAGACAATCCCAAACCATGAAACACTGGTACTGAGTGCTGAGGCACTCAGTGAGACGCCGGAGCAGACACACACACACGCTCACTCGTCTACCATCACGCCTGCACCTGACTCATCTGAGCTTGCCCACGCTGTGATGATGATCCGCTGGGGACAGCTGTGCTCAGTCCTCGTTTTACTTTATCCAGTGCTTTCTTAAAGAATAAGATTCTCGCAACAGTCTCGTGCAAAGAGGCAGGGCAGGAATCATTGCCTTCTTTTTGGAGCAGGAGAAGTTAGGTGGCTTGGCCAATATCCCTCTGCGGACCTGGGAGAGCCTTAAAAGGCCTTCATGCGCTCTCTGAGTAGGGCCCTTTGGCTGCAGAGAGAGGGTTCTGGTCTGTGTGCAAGGGTAGGAGCCTGGCCTTGGTCCTAGGACACCGACTGAGGGAGGAGGTGGCTGCCGGGGGTGGGTGGGGACTCAGGACCCCCAGAGCCATGATGAGCCTTGGAGACAAAGCTCTTCTTGGGCCTGGCTGGAATCTCAGCTCTGAGCCAGACTCCTGCATACATCTCTTTGAACGTCTCTGTGTCTGTCTGGTCTTTCCAAGGACTGAGGAGTCAAGCTCCCTACCCTGGAGTCCTCCACTCTCCACACTCTGGCAATAGCTAGCTTGCCCCTAGGGGCCTTGGGAGGCACAAAGGGGGCTGGAGTCAGAGGGGTGGGTCTGAGGGCCTTTGCCTAGACCTGCACCTCCCCACCCCGCCTCCCCCGCCCCAGCCCC
>SJXQ01000585.1:206423-221069 GCA_006408695.1 Aepyceros melampus | reverse complement strand
ATGCTCCCTGGAATGAGAAGGCAGCAGAGGGGCCCTCAGAGACACTTGAGCCCTGATTGGGAATAAGTATCTGATAATGACTCCCATCAAATGTCAAGCGGCCTGCTCAGCTCCTCCGGGGCTGATTGCTTCCCCTGGATGGTGGGTGGGGGGATGTTTGGTCCCAGAATCTTCTCCACCATGGAGACCCCACCTCGGGGCTTTGTCAGGCTTTGTCTTTGGGGCGAGCTCCTTCTGGGTTGTGGACAGCCTTCACTGTCATCGCAGCCCTCCCTGCACAGATTGTTTCTGGAGACTGCCAAGGGTGGGTATTGTGGGTGCCAAGCTGGGTGGGAAGGGTAGGGCTGGAGCTAGACTTGACCTCACTGGTCCTGGATGGGCCAGGGCCAGCAGCTGGACAGACTAGATAGAAACTCAACCAGGCTCTTTGCAGAA
Organism: Aepyceros melampus; assembly: GCA_006408695.1. Lineage (NCBI taxonomy): Eukaryota > Metazoa > Chordata > Mammalia > Artiodactyla > Bovidae > Aepyceros > Aepyceros melampus. The sequence goes on along the minus strand of SJXQ01000585.1, from coordinate 220,634 downwards.
AAGGGTCCTGTTCCTTCAAGGCCCTACAGGAACACAGACGTCAACTTCTCTATCACTACAACTTGGGATCTTTTCTTCAAGTCCAAGGTATCTGTTAGCTGGTGCTTTGTAAAAAACCACTCCAAAATTCAGTGGCTTAATTAGGTTTGTGATTTCTCGTGAGTCTATGGGTTATCTGGGTGGTTCTTCTGATCTTGGCTGGAATCACTTATGTATCTGTGGTTGGCTGTGGGCAAAGGAGGTGCCTCTGTTGATCTAGGATGATTTCTCATGTTTGGGGGCCAGCTGGCCATAGGCAGGTGTAGCGAGGCCTCAGATGGGATAAGCAGGCTCTTTTTAACTTGTCTTTCATCCTCCAACAGGTTCGCCCAGAGTTGCTCACATGGCGCCAGCTGGGTTCTAAAAGAGCGTGGAAGCTCACATGGTCTTTTGATGTCTCACCTTGGAGATGGGACACCATCATTTCTGCTGAATTTCTACTAGTCAAAGAGAGTTACAAGGCAGCCCAGATTGAGTAAGAAAGAAAATGGACTCTACTTCTTGTTGGGAGAAGCTACAAATCCAAATTGCGTGGATCTCAGTACAGAGGATTTGGGGACACTTTGTAATTAATCTACTATATCCAGCCTGAAAAACCTCTTGTCTCCCCTCCTCCAAGCTCTGAGTGGGAGAACTTGGATTTGATTACCAGGACAGGATGGGCAGGGTCTTGACCACATGACCTTCTAGGATTCTTCTAGTTCTGATGTTTTGGGGTGAGCTTGTGCTCTTCTATTAGTGCCATTGCGTCACCTTCCAGCTTTGTGACCGAGGGTTTTTCACTACATCTCTCTCTGCCTCAGGTTCCCCATGAGAGAAATTAGGATTTCCCTGTGGGTGAAGTAGTTGGATTATATTTGACCATTAGATGATTGACTATTGGGAAAGTACTCTAGGCTAGGCATTATGCCAGGTATTGAGCTAGAAGACTGATAGGGGTCTTCCAGTGGCATAGGAGTACATGTGGGGAGAGGGCAGAGAGCCTGGGGGAGCGGAGGAGACTGGTTATGGGTTCATATCCTTCTTATCGCTTTGGGGAAGTTGACTCCCCATTCAGAACTAGTGTCCCCTTGGGCAAAACTGGTCTGTGAAACTATTTGGTAAGATACTACCCGAAAACACATTTGCTTACTGCTAAGTGTGGGGCACACGTCAGTTGCTACTCACCCGCCCTCTCCTGGACATTGGCTTTTCCGTGCAAGACTGCAAGGATTTTACTTACTTCTGGTACATTCTGGCATTGGCTTCTCACTTTTAAATAAGTGTTCCTTGGGACTTCCGAGGTGTTCCAGTGGCCAAGAATCCGCCTTTCTATGCAGGGGACATGGATTGGATCCCTGGTCAGGGAAACTAAATTCCCACATGCAGTGGGGCAAGTAAATCTGAGTGCTGCAACTAGAGCGCTCACGTGCTAATGAGGAAATATCCTGCATGATGCAAGAAGACCCTGCATGCTGCAACTAAGACCTAGTGCAACAAAAACAACAACAACAAGCAAAATGTGCTCCTCAGGCTGAAGAAACATGGAAGGATCTGCTGTGCTGGACATGAAGTGGGGAAGGTTGTAGAACAGGGTCATTGTGTGTCTCAAACAGATGATCTGAGACATCTAGGCAGTCTCTCTTCGAGTGTATGTGCAGGCTCAGGTTCAACTAACGTCCCTGGTTACCCACCATCTCTTGTATATTACTGCATCTAACCTCATCCTCATTGTGACTTTTGGAGGCCTTTTTCTACTGTACAAACAAGGATGCTGAAACCTGTGACCCACAAGAGTAGAATGACATCTGTCCACCCACACAGCTAGTAATTGTATATTTAGAATCTTACATTCATTGGCTATAAATAGGACCACAGCTAACAGACATGAGGTGGATTTGAACGCTAGCTATCGTTTTCCAGCACCGTTATTTTTCCTACCTCATTACACTAGAGACGGCTGAGTTCTATGCCCACTAGGAACAGAATGAGCTGCAATGACCTTAAAAGGCAGTGGGTAGGATTCAGGTTAGATGGATCAGGAACTTCCTAGCTACAGGGAGTCATAGTAATAATAATAATAATAACAGCTAAGATTATTGAGGATATACTAAATGCTCTTTGCAAAAAACATCTCAATCTTCAGAAGTACCTGTAAGGTTGGTACAATTTAGGTAGCCTACCCAAGGTCACTCGGAGAGAGACGTGGAACTAGGGTCTGAACCCAGGTGGCCAGGCTCTATCTGATCTGTGGCACTGCTAGCTAAGGTAACAGGTCATGTGCTTTCTGCCTTGGGCCTCCCAGGCCCCCAGCTGATGAGAGGCTGTGTGCTGCCTGGGGAAGGGGGAACTGCTTGTCTCATCCACACCTGGGAAAGTGCAGTTGGGGCTGGCGTGAGTCTGTTCCGGGTGGAGTGAAGCACGGAGGAAAGGGCTTGCTTTCTTTTTCAGGGGGTGGTTTATCACTCAGAGACCAAGGCCATTAACTCTCTTGATGGGTGCCACTCTCTGCTTGGTTGTTTATCACGCCAAGGCATGAAATTGATTCCAGAAAGCTTGTCCATTTCCTCTGGCTCTTCCTGCAGAGGGGATAGAAAGAGTGTGTGTGTGAGTTGTGTGTGTGTGGGGGGGGGCAAGTTTGCAGGGCTTGTCAGGAAAAAGGACACCCTTGGACTGGCAATGTAACCCATCTGGGTATATCTCTCTAGGGTCTTTTGGGAGGTCACCTCCATGCCAAAGATGGAGATCTCCCAAGACTGTCCAGGGCAGGGCAGGAAGTAGAGTCAAGGCTGAGATGGAACCAGCTGGCTGGAAAGAGTAAATGCAAGGCTGCCAGGAGGGATTAGGGAACTGAGTAGGGGTCAGAGAGCAGCCCTTTGGTATTTTAAAGGACTTCCCAGTGGGCACTGAAGTGCCTGGATGTGTACCTGGTTGCTGATTGTGGAGAAGGGGAGGTCAAGATACGGGCCATTCTCTGTGTGTGTTGCTCAATCCAGAGCCTGTTATTGGTGGACTTTTTGATGTCACTAATGAAGAAAGTGGCAATGATCACATCACAACAAATACTTAGTGAGCACCTATTCTAAGTCTGGTTCTAAACTAGACCTGGGGATATAGTGGTGCAAAAGGTGTGGTCCAGGTCCCAAGAAGCTCAAAGTTCAGTGCGTGTTAGTGGGGGTGAACTGGAGACACACGGAGGGGCTCATGCCTCTGTTAAGATTGCTGTAAGAGGCAGCAGCAAAGTGCCTGTGCTCAGGTGGATTCTGGGAAGGGCCACCTGGGCGAGATCTTCACAATGAAAAACTCTCACCAAGGATAGGGCATGCTAGGGTTCATGGTCTTAGGCAATAGACACGACTCTGATTGATTGAAGAATATTAGAAGAATACAGGGTGTCTTGTCTAGTCACAGGGAGGGGTAGAGAGCCAGACTGGAGGCTCAGATTCCAGGCCTGATGCCCTGCTGCACACAGAACCAGACTGATGAGGAAACTGCGCTTGCCTCCCACCAGGCACCAGGGAATCTTTGCCGTCACTCCCTACTGATCGCACTTCTTGGACCAGGAACTTAATCTTGTTGTCACTTCTACCCAAAGCTGGACACCTCCACTTCCACCCTTGCCAGCACTGTGGACTTGGGCATTGCCTCCTTACTCCGGTACTTCCCTTCTAGAGTGAATGAATGAATCTGCTTGGTGGGATCTGAGTCACATGTCTGTGCTGGAGCTGCAAAGGAGGCTGGGTAACCTGCCTCCTTTGGTTTCTGGTTTCTGCCTTGAGAAGGTGTGACTCATGAGTCCAGAAACTCCCAAATTTGGCAAAACTTCGCAGGCAGCCAAACCAACTGGCAACAAACATGCTAAGGTCCACTGTAGGGATGGTAAGTCTGCAAGAACAGGAAACAGACTGTTTTGCCAATGAATCTTCTGCCCCTAGCTTGTGCCTGGCATAAGGTCCAGACATACTTATAGAAGGAGTGATGCTGACTGTAGGGCTTGCACAAGCCATTCCTTCATTTAGGGGTAACTTGAGAAAGAGTTAAGGCATCTGGATGGCAATTTGTGTTTGATCTGGTCCAGTCTTGCCAACTGGTCTGCAATCTGGGTCATTGATCTGACTCTCTGCTCTTTGGAGGATGGGCAATAGTCTGGTTCTTAGGATTAGGCAGAAAAGAATTGATCCAGTTAAAGTATGGTGGGTTGAAACAAACATGGTTATTGATTAAAACATGTATTGATTTCAATTATTCAAGTGTTACTTCAATGGGTACTGTGTGCTCAGCACCAATGCCCACTTCCTCCTCCCTGATAGGAGCCCATGTTTGTGTAGAGAGAAAGTAGCCCCACCCCCAGCTCCTGGTCTAAAGTAATCCCCATCTCCTCACAGACTTTAGATTAGGATGGACCAATGAGATGCAAGGAGAGTTTTCTGAGAGGTGGGTGGGAGGAAGCCTTCTTCACAGTTCTGGGAGAGTCTCTCAAGAGTTGCCCTCTTCTGGTTTTCTCTGAGCATCATCATGGGTGGATCTAAGGCTCTTAACTGCCCCCTGCCACCACATCATATAGTCTGAGGATGATGGATACACAAAAAGCAATCACAGGAAAACAGGACAAGGCTTCCAGATGACACCAGATCTAGCCCTGCAGTTTGCCCTGCCTCAGCTTTCCAGGGCTAATAAATTTCCATAGTCTCAGCTACTTTGATGTTCTGTCCTTTGCCCCTGAAACCCCCCTAATAGCTACATGATCACTTGCTTGCATGTAAGGTGATCCAGTCGCAGGAGATGGCAACACTGGCAGCTGAGTGGCACTAAGTAGTGGGGGAGGGGGACTAAAGAACAGTCCCTCTCCTCACCCCCAAAAGGCCTTCCCACTGGCACGTGGGACCGTGCCTGAGATGCACCAAGAAAGGGTTTCCTTTCGAGGCAGCCCTGTGTCTAGGAAACCCTGTTTAGGACAGAAATGCTCTAAGGAAAGGTGGCCCACCGTCAGCATCTCAGAGCATGAAGGACTTTTTCAGGGAGGTGTGAAGCCCACATCATTTGTGAGTCAGAGGAAAAGAGACCTTGGGCAGGAGCGGAGAGGGGCACGGAGCCCCTGTCCAGCTGTCACTGCCCAGTAAACAAAGTTGGATTGCTTTCTGCCTACATCCGTGCCCTGGCCGGGTCACAGCAACCCTGGGTGGAGTGGGGTGACAGCCTTTGGTGAGCACTCGGCCTGTCCTGTGACCCCAGCTGGGACAGCAGCTGTCAGCTCCATTTGTCTCCCAGTCTCCACTCCCAAGGGCCCGGGGGCAGCTCCCACATTATTTAAAGAGCGGTGGAGGCCTGGGCTGTAGAGCGCTCCAAACCACTCCATGTTTCCCTGGGAGGGGACTTGGGTGGAACATAAATAAGACAATTTATTCAGAGAAACCATCTCCCCTATTTACATTTAAATTGAATAATTTAAAACACCTTTACCCATTTCCATAAATTATCCCCTGTTGGACGGGCAGTTCAGCTGCGTGGAGGGGGTACCTTCCTGGGGAAAGGCCTAATTACATTCACTGCTACAGGGCTGGGGTGGGAGGAGGAGCGTGGGAGGTGGGGGGTGCTGCAGACCCGGGGTGGGGGTGGGGGCTCTCCAGAGGAGGCAGACATTTGTCTTAGAATTGGCAGGAAGAAAGAGGGAGCTACTAAAAGCTGTGGTCCCTTTAAGAGCCTTACAACTGAGAAGTAGAGGGCAAAAAATAAAAAATAAAATCCTGCTCTTATCACAGGGGCAAGGCATTGGAACCAATCCCTGGCCTCCTAGCCAAGAGTATCACTCATGTTTGACTGGGTCAATGGTCCTATGTTTACATCTTCCAGAGACCTGATCTCTTGGTGCCAGGGAAGAAGGGGAAGAGAAAGAAAGAATGGGGCCTCTTCTGTGATTCGTTACTTCTGGATATTTCCCAGGCACCTGCTCTTTCCAGGCTCTGTGCTTAGGACACGGGGATGACCAGCGCACCCCTGCCCTCAAGGGCTCCCGGCGTGGGTGAGAAGAACTCCTTTCACACAGGTTGTGTGTGCTCAGAGCAGATGAGAGAGCATGGCAAGACCCACCGGAGGGGGAGGGGTGGGGAGCTGTTCTAGGCAGCCCCTGGGTTCACAGGGGAGGTGGCTCTTGAGGACCCTCAAAGGCTGGGTTGACTCAGGGAGGTGCTGAGGATGAGAGAAGGCATCACCAAGAAGGGACCAGTGTGAGAAAAGGCTCAGAGGTGACAAGGTCTCGCCAGCTCCTCTCCTCTCCCTCAGGGAGGGGGCACTCTGGACAGAGGGGAGCCCCAAAGCACTCAACGTGCTCCACAGTTGGAGGCAAAATGACCAGTAACGTGTATGGAATAGGGAGCAGAGAGGGGTGGGCTTGGGGGAGGCTGGGGACAAGTCCTTTGATGCTTATGACATCTCTAGGAGGCGGGCACGATTAGCTCTGTTTAAGAGGTGAGGAAACTGGAGCTCTAAGCTCCAAGCTGGGAAAATCAGGATTTGAACTTTGTTCTGTCTGCCTCGAAAGCCTGAGTTTGCAGCCTATAGGTGGAGCCTCAAGGCTCACAGGGATGCAGACCAGTAGTCTCCAGTGAGCAATCCTGTGCCAGGGGTTGTGTGAGCAGATGGGGCATAAACCTCTTTGGGAAAACAGACGAAAGTGGCTGTGGTCGTGCTTAAAAGCTGTGCAGAACCTAGCATGTTAATGGAATCTTATCGATGTGTTCCTTTGCCATTTTCATGGACTCTCCTGGGGAGGAAGACGGATGCAGCAGTGAAAAAGGCCCTTGGGTCAGGGCACACTCGGTCCCTTTTCCTGCCTTTTCAGAGCCAAGGCTTTTAAAATAAGCTCCTCTGTTCCAGGGATGAGAGGTCCCCAGTGGCTGTCTCTGAGTGATTTCTTAGCCTCCCCCCAGCCCCCACTGTCCCCTTGGGTCAAGTTTCCTTGCAGTTGGTCCTCTTCTACTGGAACCAGACAGATCTAGGTTCAGATCCCGAATTGATCATTTGCTCACTGTGACCTTGGGAAAATGACTTGCCCTCTCTGAACCTGACTTTAGGATTGTAAACCTGATGTCAGAAGGTTGCTGTGAGCATCAGATGAGACTGGATAGTAAGCTGCATGGCATCGAGCAGCTGCTCAATAAATGTCACCTTTTTTTCCTGACAGTTCTGCCAATGTTAATGAGATCCTTCCAGCTACTGTTCATGTTTCTCAAAAGTCCAGGGAACTTTGTCTGAGAGACCTTCCACAATTCACTCCCTGAAATGACTGTCATCCTCTCAGAATCCCCCTGGGGAATTAAGGGGTTCATTTGCAGGTACTGTTGTGTGCTGTTGTGTGGTTGGAGATAGAGTCGGGCTCCATCAATTTCTTGCTGTATGACTTTGGGCAATTGATTCAAGCCATCTGTGTCTCATTGTCCTCTCCTGTTAAAGAGGCAAGATAATATCTACCTTACAATGATGTTGTGAAAAGTAAAGGAGAAATAACCTGTGTTAAGCACCTTGGATGATGCGGGGCACCCAGCAGTCACTCAGCAATGCACTGCTGTCTTTTCATGGGTGTGTGTGTGTGGTGTAGACTGCTCCTTATCAGGTTGGGTCCTTCCTGGTGGGGACTGCCTTCTCTTTGTCCTCTCTGTCCTCTCTCCCTGAGCACCAATCAGAGACAGTCCCCGTCCTCGACGGCTCCGCTGTTGGAGAAGGGCCCCTTCATTCCCCTCATAGGTTCTTAGGCCATTTATCTCACAAACTTGGTAACTGTTGGCGCATGGGTGGCAGGTGCGGCCAGAATAGCAGTGGAGTTACCTGGGGATGAGTTTCATCCCTCTGTTGAGATTTCCCATTTGAGTTTAGGGTGTCAAAGATCTATTAATATAAAATACGGATCTCCCAGTTTATTCCACAATGAGCTTTTAAGAAAAGATTTATTTTATTTTTGGCCTGCAGTGGGTCTTCGTTGCTGCGCATGGGCATTCTCTAGTTGCGGCGAGCGGGAGCTACTCCTCATTTTGGTGCGTGGGCTTATTGTGGTGGCTTCTCTTGTTGTGAAGCACAAGCTGTATGTATGTGGCCTTCAGTAGTTGTGGTGCGTGGGCTTAGTTGCCCCATGGCATATGGGATCCTCTCAGACCAGGGACTGAACCGGTGTCCCTTGCATTGCAAGATGGATTCTTAACCACTGGACCACCCAAAGAACTTTTGAGGCTCTAAATGATTGAGTACAGCCATCCCTGAGTTGTATCCTGGTTAACATTTGGTCCCTGGATTCAACTCAAAATCTTAGCCACAAGTGTCCCCGAGATACAGCCTTGCCCATGCCAGTTCAGCTCCAAGGACGGTCAGTCAGCTGGGTTATAGAGCCCCGAGAGAGGGAGGCCAGCAGGGGCAGAGGCTGGTGTCAAGGGGGAGCATTTCCAGGAATGTCCTGGATTATGGCTTAGGTGCAACTGGCCATTTGATTTTTTGAGTTTGTAATTTCTCTGAGCCTCAGATGTTCACAAAACAAGGCATTAGACTAGATGAACTCCATGGTCATCCACAAGTTTTAAAATTTGATTTTCTAGGTCTAACCTGAGTCCCTCTTGCTATATATGAAGTCAACAGAGATAATACACTTGGAAATAAGTGAGCAGTGTTGGGTAAGCCCTAGAGGGCTGTATTTTTCAACCTCTTATGGTGGGAGAGCTTTGGTGGGATTGTATTCTAATTAAATATTTAATGGGATGTGTCGCCTTTAAAATCACTGCCAGCACCTTGGGAATGGTTCTCTTTTGTGTTCTTATTTGCAGCTTGCCTGTAAATTGCAGGGCTGAGCGCAGCTGGAAATCTCCCTTCTGAGACTGTGTGGGGTCTTGGGGTCTAAACAGGTTAGCCAAAGTGTAAAGGAACATCGCAGAACTCTGAGGTTGACCTTCCTATTCCACTTCCCAGAGCCTGTGATGGTATCCTAAGCAGGGTCCAGGAAATGGGATCAGCCCCCCTGTTTGGAGCTGCTCTTTATTCTGTCTGCTCTCTGAGAGCGAGAGTGTGTGCTTTTTCTCTATGTTAATAAAACCAGAAATGAGTCTTCATTAAGGGCTCCATTAAGAAGCCACTGTTATTCTTGGCACTCATTAGCGTTCTGCTCACCACTCAATTGCCATACCAGTGTTTTCCCCAGGCTTTGCAGAGTCTCCTCCCGATACTGAGAGCTGCTCATAAGACGGACCTCAACTTGCAGAACCTCAGAGATGGAAGAGTTAGAGCCCCACTGTTCATCTCATCCATTTCCTTGTCTCTGAACAATTGCTTGTCCTGCTCTTTTTCAGTAGCCTAAGGATCTAGTCCACTATATCCTTAGACAAGTTCTCCATCTTGTCTAACTGCCTTCTTTGGCTGCAATGTAAGTTGATTTGTTGATTTGAATCCTTCACTAGGATAATAAAAAAATCTTTCTAAGCCTCTCTCAGCAGCCTAAGGATTTAGTCCACTGGATCCTTAGTTAGACAAGTTCTCCATCTTGTCTAACTGGCCTCTTTGGCTGCAGCGTAAGTCAATTTGTTGATTTGAATCCTTCACTAGGATAATAAAGAAATCTTTCTAAGAACTCTTTGTTGTCTTTCATTTACTGGTTTAAGTCCTAGATTCAATCTGAGGAGTGTTGAAACCCTGCCCCTTCCTATATCCTCGTGGTAGGACCTATCCTTAGACAAAATTATCATGTAGGTAAGTTTGTCTCTCAGCTTCCTGCCCATCTCCCCGCATTCACACCTTCTTCTCTCTCTCCTCAGTGCCCATCTCCACCCTTGTTCTCTCCAGGCTTTGGAACAACTCTCAGGCACTTATTCAGGACCTGTGGCTGCTTGACCCCTTCCTTCCAGAGACTCAACCACCATAATAAATGCATACTACATGCTGTGCCAAACACTGTGCTGGAGCCTCTATCTCATTTGGCCAGAATTACAGTCCCATTGAGGGGGCATTAATGGTACCATTTTGTAAAGGAAAAAATCCAGAGCCTCAAGCAGGTTCAGGTCTTTGGTAACACAGGGTATCAAAGATAAAGCCAGAATTGAGCCCAGGCCTTACTCCTAGTCACCAAACCATCCTTGTCTGCTCACCCCTTCAGGGCTCGAGGTAGTAATTAACTAACATAAGGAAGGACTCAGAGGGACTTTCCTTGTGATCCAGTGGGTAAGACTCTGCACTTCCACTGCAGGCATGGGGTGGGGGGGGGTGCATTCAATCCCTGTTTGGGGAACTAAGACCCCACATGCCACGCCACATGGCTGGAAAGAAAAAAAAGGACTCAAACCCATTGCTAGTGGCCGCTGTGACAAGAAAAATTAGATTCAGTTTGTTTTTCTCCCGAAGTCAGAACTTTGAAGTGGGTATTGTTCCCTTCAATGTGATCCACTTGGAAAGTCTGATATGTGTGCCAGTCATGCCCCACTGCCAGCGCGCCTTCACATCTCTCATCGGAAAGTCTGTGGTATATGGGTTTGAATGTTGGTGAGTATTTATCTTGGGGTGACCTAGATCATTGGAAATACCCCAAAGTCATTGGATTCGAGTCTGGAGAATAAGGTGAAGCACTAAACAGGTGATGGCGCTTTGGGCCAAAAACCTCTGAAAACATTTCTCAGTGAACTGTAGTAGAAACACTCACTGTTCCACAGGTCCCAGCTTTTGGATGGCGCAGAGGTTTCTCAAATGTTTCAGAATCTTGACATGTGAAATAAAGCTTGATTGGCTCTTTGATGGGAGACAGGTGTTGGGGGAGGGAGGGCACTGAGTTTGAAACCAAATGATCCATGATCTTTTCACGTCGGGGAGAGATTTTGGAGGCACTTTTTGGCCAGGGGAGCTGGAGTTTCCTTGGTAGGTATTAATACATGGGTTCTCTGGTCCTGGGTTAGCTGGTCCTGAGGCACTTGTGGTTCACTGAGTATCATCTCCCTGCAAAAGGTGTTGCAAGTCCAACTTTATCTGGAAGTTACAATCATGGGAAAGCTCTCTCTTCTGTCCAGCATGAGTGTGGCTCTACCTTTTACCAAACTTGTTTTTCTTAAAGAATTTCATTTTTGACCGTGCTGGGTCTTCATTGCTGCTCATGGATTTTCTCTAGTTGGGCAAGTGGGGGCTACTCTGTAGTTGTGGTGCATGGACTTAGTTGGTCCCCAGCATGTAGGATCTTCCTGGACCAGGAATTGAACCTGTGTCCCCTGCACTGGCAGGCAGAATCTTAACCCCTTGACCACTAGGGAAGTCTCAATTTGTTTTTGTGTGGGACTCTTTTTGTTTGTTTTGTTTTGTTTTAACTTTAGCTGAACTCTTTAGCCATCATTCTCACTGTTAATCTTCTCTTTTAATCATCTGAATCTTCCACCACTTTCAATATTTTCAGTGGACATGGGGAGGGAATGGAGTGGGCTGGACAGCTGTTTCTGGCAATGCCCTGTGTATCTTCCTTTCTTTAAGCCTGATGAATCTCTAACATCCCACTGCCTTTGACCTTTTCTTACTTCCACACACTTCTGTGAGCCTCTCAAGTGTTCCCTTTGCAAGATTTTCATGGTTTTGGCTCTGTATGGCCTTGATTTTCAGGCTTCAAGAATCCCCACTCACTTTATGAGGAACCAACTCAGTACACTCCTCCTGTCTCCATCAGGATGGTACTGCAGTGGAGACAGGACACGTGTGCTGGTTGACGTGGGGGAGTTGCTGCTGTGGGTTGATACATGTCAATCTCTCCTCCTCTGCTTTCAAGGAAAACTCATCTGGTGAAGTTATTGTCATCTAAAGTATGTACAGTTTGTAGGGACCCCTGGAGTTAGATGGCCTTTCCTCTTTTATTATAGACAAGCTCAATGAAAACTATGGGAAATTACTCCAACTCTATGAGTTTCAGACTCTTGAGAGTCCCTTGGATTGCAAGGAAATCAAACCAGTCAGTCCTAAAGGAAATCAACCCTGAATATTCATTGGAAGTATTGATGCTGGTGATGAAGCTCCAATACTCTGGCCACCTGATGTGAAGAGCCAACTCATTGGAAAAGACCTTGATACTGAGAAAGATTGAAGGCAGGAGGAGAAGGGGACAGCAGAGGATGAGATGGTTGGATGGTGTCACCAACTCAATGGGCATGAGTTCGAGCAACTCTGGGAGATGGTGAAGGACAGAGAAGCCTGGCTCACTGCAGTCCATAGGACATGACTTAGCAACTGAATGACAACATGAGCTTCCGTTTGGTCATATGTAGAGTGGGAATAACAATACATTCTGGGAGGTGGTGAGGACCAAGTGAGAGGGTTCATACTAAGATCTTGGCTCATGACCATAAGAGCTCAAAAATGAAAGCCGTTTCTATGATTACCAAAATGGTCACGGTCATCATTACTTCTCCAGGAGGCTCTAAGCTGGACCTGCTTTTGGCCAAGTGAACTAAATGATCACAGAGGGAGGGGAGAAGAGGAGGGCAGTGGGATCTGTCCATGGTCCTGATTCATTCGGCCAAGAAGCCATTTTGATCAATCTGAGTTCCCCAACCAGGGATTGAACCCATGCCCTCAGCAGTGAAAGCACGGCATTCTTCTTATCTCTTCAATGCCCATCTTCACCCTTGTCCTTTCCAGGTTTCAGGACAGCTCTCAGGCTCTTATCCCGGACCTGTGGCGGCTTGACCAGGGAAATTCCTAGTGATAGCCTTTTGTTGTACCAGGCACTTCTCTAGGCACCAGATTGTTCAGACAAAGGGAAAGCCTTTCATCTAGATTTTCACACAGTCTCGTGTGTGCGTCAGTGAGAGTGTGTATGACATGGCCCTGTCTCATGTGCAGTACTTAATGTAAATTTTTTAAAACATTTGAATGTGGACTGTGAGTGCATGTGTGTGTGCATGCATGTGTGTGTGTGTGTCTTGGGGGAAGGAAGAGTGGCTTGGGAATGAAGCATAGGAGAGGTATTGCTGTCATGCCACTCACCTGGGCAAATAGCCAGAAAGAAGGCCCTAGTGTGGCCACAAGGGGATAATGGCTTCCTAGAGCTTCCTGGAGAGATTGAAAGGCACACTCCCCCGCCCCCTGCCCCCGCCTCCTGGCCACCAGGGCAGAGTAAATCTGAGCCCAGAGCTGGGCTGCTCTCCTGCTGGGCACTCTAAACTAATTTTCTGGTGCATTATACACTTTGCCTTTTGAACAATCAATGGCCTTAAATGCTGTTTGGTTCCTGCAGCCAAATCCAAGAGAAATAAGACGTAATCCATCTGGTTGATGTGGCCAGAGCAGGGAGGAAAGGAGAGAGAAAGAGGAAGGTTTGAGCTGCCCTGGGGATCTCTGCTTGGCTTAGGGAGGGCGGGGGAACTGGAGGGATCTGCCAGCTTTCGAGGGAATGGGCCTTTAAGAGATATTGATGGCTGGCAAATCACAGCCCCGTTTGTCTCAATATGTCCTTCCCATAGAGCTGCCACTCCTGCAGGAGCTGAGCTCTGTCAGGGAAAGGCTGGGATATAGCTCAGGGCTCAAGGTACAGACTGAGAGCTCTGGCCCTGGGTGGGAATGTCCCTCAATCCTAGGTGAAAGGGTCTGGCTTGGGTCTCAGTCTGGAGTTTGATTTTGGGCATAGTCCCCTAGAAGCCCTGAGATGGACCAAGTGAAGTCAACTTGGTCTTCCCCTCAGGCCATTTCCTGCAGGAAGAGGGAAATCGAATCACCCACTTTCAGAGCATCTGCTCCTACAGGTGAAACTGCTAGAAGGACAAACAGCGAGCATCTCAGGTGTCCCTGTTGCTCTGACAGCCTGGCTGGGAGGGCTGCCTCCCCAGGACACCCTGCATCTCACACTTCTCACCTACCTTCTGTCTGTTCTCCACTCAAAGAAATGAGTTGCCCCTAAATGAGCCAATCAAAAAATGGGCCAAAGAACTAAATAGACATTTCTCCAAAGAAGACATACAAATGGCTAACAAACACATGAAAAGATGCTCAACATCACTCATTATCAGAGAAATGCAAATCAAAACCACAATGAGGTACCATTTCACACCAGTCAGAATGGCTGCGATCCAAAAGTCAACAAGCAATAAATGCTGGAGAGGGTGTGGAGAAAAGGGAACCCTCTTACACTGTTGGTGGGAATGCAAATTAGTACAGCCACTATGGAGAACAGTGTGGAGATTCCTTAAAAAATTGCAAATAGAA
>SJXQ01000585.1:126755-205023 GCA_006408695.1 Aepyceros melampus | reverse complement strand
GCCTCCCTGCACCTGGCTCTGGGGAAGGGGGCCACCACAAGAGCCTGTCTGCATCTCCAAGCACTGCCACATGCCTAGGTTGCTGCTGGTGCCCCACCCGAGACACAGCTGACACCTCAGTGTCGGGGAGGGCAGCAGGGCCAATAAGGGGCTCACCCCGGTGCCAGCACAGGCACCACAAGCGGGGGACAGGGAGTCTGGGGTGAGCACAGCCCCCATAGATGGGGGGAGCCTCAAGATGGGCTGTTAGGGGCTCACTCAGAGGGTGATGGAAGGGAGCAGAGAAGCTGAACTCTGAGTTTGCTTGGGCCACTGGAGGCCCCCCAACTTTACAACCAGAACCCGGGGCTCCCCTCTGAGGCCTGGCCATATCCGGCCCTGCTTAGCTAGAGAACCGCTCCTGCTTCTTTGGTCCAGGACAGCTCAGCTTGCAGCTGCTGCAGCAGCTACGAACCAGCGAACCAGCGAGGCAGAGGCTGTCTGTCAGGGCGGGGCCCCTGCGCGTCTCCACTGGGTAATTATGCTGAGAAGTGTTTTACGGAGATGCAGGGCTTGTCTGACAAGGCTCACGCTTGTTCCCGCTGCTGAGGCAGCTGGGAGCTGAGCGGAGAGGCCAGGGGCTGAAGGTGACGTTCCCGCTTGGGGAATCTGTCTTGGAGAATGAGATGCTAGATCCCAAGGGATACAGATCCAGGTGGGCCTCCCATCCCTCCCCTGGACAGGGAAGGAAAGAGGGGGCTAGGCCGGAAAACCCCTCAAAATAGAGGGAGCTGGAAGAATGTCACACACTATGATAACAGTTATTATAATTTATTGCTAATTATTCCAATAGCAGAGATATCTAACGTTTTTATGCTGCTCTGTATATATCTATTTTTCACTGCACCACATGGCATGTGGAACTTCCCTGACCAGGGATCAAGCCCGTGTCCCCTACAGTGGAAGCTCAGAGTCTTAACCACTGGACCACCAGGGAAGTCCACAGTGTTCTGTATTTTTCAAAGCGTTTTCACATTTGATTCCACCATGATCCTCTGATGTCAGGATAGACCTGTATCCCCATTTGGTTAATGAAAAAGGGAGACCCAAGAACATTAGGTGGCTTGGTCAAGATCACAGGGCAGAGCCAGGTCCGGAGCCTGGCTTCCTGACTCACTGCTGGGGGCACCTTCTCTGTCCCCAAGTTGGGCAACCCCTCTGCTGCACTGAGCACCCAGCCTGGTGTCACTCCAGAGGCCCCGTGTGTGTGAAGCCCCTGAAAGAAGAGGGAGGAGGGAAAAGGGGACTGGGTCCCTGCTTTGGGCCACTCTGGCAGTAGGCCAGGCCTTTCTGGGAGGTGGAGGGAGGCTGGCCTAAAGGTACAGGCGATGAGAGTGAGGCCGCAACACTGCCTGCATGCGGGTCTGCAGCCTGCTCTGTGGGCTACACCCATGACGACAGTGCCAACGAACACCCTGTGGACTCGGTACTGGAAAATCTGAGAGCCCAGAAGAGGTGATGGGATTTTTCAGTGAGGCTGGGGTCAACCGGGAAGGCTTCCTGATAGAGGCAGTTCTGAGCGAAGCCTGAAAGAAGGAGAGGACAGGTGTCATTAGAGGGGGAAATGGAGGACCTGGGACAAAGAGGTGAAAGCATGTTTGGGATGATGCGCAAGTTAGCTTGGAAGACTGGGGTGAGGGGACTTAGGGTGGATGAGGGGGCCTGGGTTGCTGGTGATGGAGATGGCAGGTCAGATGTGAATTGGATAAGCCAGGAACTAA
Organism: Aepyceros melampus; assembly: GCA_006408695.1. Lineage (NCBI taxonomy): Eukaryota > Metazoa > Chordata > Mammalia > Artiodactyla > Bovidae > Aepyceros > Aepyceros melampus. The sequence continues at coordinate 203,263 of SJXQ01000585.1, read as the reverse complement.
GGGGCCCCTGAAGATGGTTAGAAGGGAAGAAATATGACCAAAACAACATGGAATGCTTTGCCAGGCTTTGTGTAGAATGAGGAGTGGATAGAGGAACCAAGGACAGTGGGGGAGGATAAACAAGCTGGAATTGGGAGTGGTCTGCCGTGACCTGAAGCTCCAGGTGCTGGCTGTGGAATCCAAGATTCTCAGGATGGCTGTGGGGCTCTAAGGACCCTCAGCATTTCTGACCCAGCCCTGCTGCCAGGCTGGCAGGATGGATGTCTCCCACAGCCCATTGCCCCCCCCACGATGCCTTCCTTCATGCAGCCGGGACCCAGCTTCCCTCTACAGGATGCCTGTTCAGTGCTGGATTCTGCCTCGGGCCCCAAGACAAATCTTGCTGCTCTGGAAAGATGCCCTGCTGCTCCTTCTGCTCCGCTCTGGGGTGATTGATGGCTGCAGTAGGTGGGTGAGGAGCCTGCCTCCCCCAGCCCGCTTCAGATGGTAAGAGTGGCTGGGAAGCAGGGTTCCAGAGTCACCAAAGAATTGTGGCAGAGAGGACAGGCTAGGGAGATGACCGGGGATGCTCCAAAGAGTGCTTCTAGGAGTGGCTGGTGCCAGGGGCCGGGAGATGGTTGCACAGTAGCATACAGTTAGCCTGATATCAGATTCTTCTGAGTAGAAAGCAAGTAACATTTTGCAGCCTCATTTCTTGCTTTCTCAAGGCCTCCCTGCACTAGGCCCTGAGAGACCCACAGTGGCTGGGCTATGAGGGCCTGCATTGTTTTCAAGGGCAAGCTATGGCTCAGGGAAGGAGGTGGTTTACCCTCTACAGGCTATACCCGGTGAGTCCCAGTGCAAAGTGGGAGCCCCACCCTGCCAACCCTTGCCCTTCCCGGGGCTCCCACAGTGTGAGTTTCAGAGGAAGTTTCTCCTCTCTCTGTCTCTCTCGCTGCCAGGCCTTCCTGGGGAATTTTAAAGGGGTAAATCCTCTTCTCGAGATCGGGGTTGAGGGAAACCTGGGATCTATGGGCACCTGTAAAACCAATTTAAAAATCAGTCTAGCCATCTAGCCCCCAAAGGAACCAAGGGATCTATAGAGTAACTCAAAAGCAGACACTAATGGAGGAGAAAAGAAATGTAGTTACATATTCATCAGCTTTTAAATATTCATGAGGATTGTAAAGCAGATTAATTTTCATGCCTCATTTCTCCCGTGGTTCCCGCTGTCCATATTTTACTGCAGCAACAGAAGAGAAAGGAGCTGTGGATCACTTGGCCACTGCCCTCGCCATCACTTAAGGAGCAAGGTGTGTGTGCCTGTTGTGATGGGCAGGGGACAGGAGGGGTGATCACTAAGGAGGTGAAGGTGTTCATCTCCTGAGGGCGAGTCTCTTTGGCCGAGATGATGTGAGGAGAGCAGGAACACAGCAACGCAGCCGTGTAGGGAGGGCCAGGAAGTGGAAGGCCAGGAAGTGGCTGGGGGAGAGGGAGCCATCCAGAGCGCTGGGGCTCTGGGGGCATTGAGATAATTGCCAGCATCCCCAGGGTGACGAGAGGAAAAGACCTTCACTGGAGTCGGCAAGAGATTCGTCTCCACTCCCCTAAACTAACTGTCTGAGACGAATGATTGAGTGGGGTGAGAGAGCAGGGGAGAGGGCATGCAGAAGGGGAGTGAGGAAGGTGCGAGTGAGCCTGAAGGACAAAGAGGAGAAGGGCACCTGGGAGAGCAAGAAACAAGGGCAGGGAGGAGGACGCAAGAGGGTGACTGAGGGCCCCATCTGTTCTGGGGGGGGGACGTTAGTATAAAAGGACATCAGGCAAGAACAGTAAGGATGGAGCTTAGAGGTCTGGAGGACTGTCAGGTCCCAGGGCTTTTGGAGCTTCTCTCTACAGGGAGTGGGAGGAATGCTCCCCAGGGTCACACATCAGATGTGAGGCAGAGGGAAGGCAGCCTGGGACCGGAGCTGCACTGATGACTGCTTGGGGAGCAAAGCCAGTGAGAGCAAGGAGACTCAGTGTCAGATGTGGGGTATCAGGGCGAGCCATCCTGGAGCCGAGGGGAGCAAACTTCATCGTGCAGAGTCATGAATGTGAGCCAGGGAGCCTACAAAATAGCGGGTGACAGACTACGTCCCTGTGGGGGACAGAGTGGCTAATACACCTTCTTCTTGGAGGTCTTGGATCCTGGGCAGTGATGCGATCTGGCAGCCCTTAGTGATTCGGGTCAATCTGGAATAAGAGGAGGGATGAGCTGGCCTCTGAAGGGCCCATCCTGGTTCCCCGGCTCCTGCCCCTTCTGTGGAGGCAGAGGGCTGTCCTTGGAGGAGGATCCTTAAGCTGCTCTGGGTGATCCTGGACATCACCAGGCAAGACTTCACCAGTGGGTTCCTTTCCCAGCTTCTTCCCCTCCATTCTGTCTTGGAGCTCTCCACTGAACTCCTAACTAGTGTCCAGCTGCCCACTGGATCCCTCCATGTGGGCGTGTAGAAGACATCTCATACCTAACAGGTCCACCATCAGACTGATCTCTCCAGCCACCCCACCTACAGACTCAGTTGGCCTGCAATCTTCCCTGTATTGGTAAATGGCATCTCCCTCCTTCTACCTGCTCAGACCAAAAACCTTAGGGGTCATCCTTGATTTTCTCTCTTTCACTCTTTTGACATAACATTCAGAATCTTCTGAATTCACTTCTCACCATGTCTGTGGCCACCCCCCAGGTCCAAACTTCTCATCTCAGTTATCACAGTAACAGCTTTCCTTCTGTGGCCCTAGGGCTCATCACAGTCCTGCGCCTCCCCTTGGTTTCGGATCCTGTCTCCTTCTCATTCAAACCCTGATGGCTACACTGGTCTCCCTGCTGTTCCCTGAGCAAGCCAGGCTTGCTCCCACTTCAAGGCCCTTGCACCCATGGCTCACTCGTTCCCTTCCTTCAGGGCTTGGCTCAGTTTTTTTTCACTGGAAGAAACTTTTGAGAGTGCCCTGGACAGCAAGGAGATCAAGCCAGTATATCCTAAAGGAAATCAACCCTGAATATTCATTGGAAGGACTGATGCTGAAGCTGAAGCTTCAATACTTTGGCCATCTGATGCGAAGAGCTGACTCATTAGAAAAGACCCTGATCCTGGGAAGGATTGAGGGCAGGAGGAGAAAGGGGCAAAAGAGGATGAGATAGTTGGATGGCATCATCGACTTAATGGACATGAGTTTGAGCAAATTCTGGGAGATGGTGAAGGACAGAGACGCCTGGTGTGCTGTAGTCCATGGGGTGGCAAAGAGTCAGACACAGCTGAGTAACTGAACAACAGCACTTTCAGGGTGAGGTTTTCCCTGAGTCCCTTATTTAAAATGCTGCTCTGCTCCCCGCTTCTCTCTCTCCCTGCTCTATTTCCCCCCTACAGCACTGTTCACCTTCTAACATGCTGCACAATTATTATGTTTATTACTGTTTATTGTCTGCCTCACCTACCGGAATATCAGCTTCACGAGGTCACAGATTCTGTCCATTTAGTTCAATGCTTTATTCCCAGCACGGAGAGCAGGGCCTGGCATATTGAAATCTATCAGAGAATTTGCCGATAAATGTTTCTTGCGTAGGAATCCTCCCATTCAGCCCATAGATTAACTGCTATGGTAAAAGGTTTGAAACAACTGCTTTCAGATAGTGGGCAACAGTTAGCAGAGCATGGTGGTCCCTGAGAGAAAGGCAATAGCCGATCACAGTATCAGTTTCCTCACTAGAGAAAGGCCCAGGAGGAGGACGGGGGAGTGTCCTGAAAAGAGCCTGAGGGTTGAATTGATAAGACGTGAGTTGAGGCTGAGGAGGCTAGGATTTGTGCAGGAAGAATTCTGGAGAGAAGGGTGCTGCTCATGAAGATTTCTGGAAATCTGTAGACGGGGCCTCGAAACTTTGGCCATTGATTTGCACACAGTTGGGGTGAAACACCACAAAGTTAGGGAAAGAACCACCAGTAAGAAGACTGACCAATTTCTAGAGCTCACACAGGGCTGGAAGGGTTCAGATTCCCACCAGTGATAGTGGAGAGAGCTTGTAGTAAGTGTTACGTTGGATAGAGTTCCTCAAGAGGCTGTTTACCTTAGCCCAAGACCAAAAGCTGTCCTGGCTCCGCTCTCATAGACCTTAAAGTCAACACTGAAAAGGGTCACAGTGACTCCAAATAACTGTGAGGTGGAACCAAGTCCAGCACTCTCGAAAGGAATACAACAAAATCTAGACCCCAGTGGAAAATTCACAATATTAGTCATCAAATAGAAAATTAACAGCCACGCAAAGAAGCAGAAAAATAGGACCAGAAGAATCAGTTCACAGAAAGAGACCTCCAAATGGGAAAGTTGATGGAATTAGCAGACAAGGATGCTAAAGCAGGGTTATAAATATGTTCCATATGCTCAGAAGTGTGGAGGAAAACACGAACACAATGAGGAGCAAAATGGAAGATTCTTAGAAAATGAACCTAGAAAGATGAAAATAGAGCATCGGAAATGAAAAATACGGTTGGACAAATAAACGATTTTGTTTCTTCCGCCGCCACTGCCAGGAGCACGTGGAGAGTGGCGGCATTTTTTCCCTTAAAGCTTATTTCCCGTAGCTAGCGCTTGCTGCCGTCTATGGCGTTGCACAGAGTCTGACATGACCCAAGCGACTTAGCAGCAGCGGCAGCTCTTGCCCCTTCTGTGAGAACGCTGCGTTTGGTTTCTCAGTTGCCCAGGACCCTGGAGAATTGCATTCGGTTCTCAAATACAACCTGGCTTTCAGGTAGTAAGCAGCGGCTCTTCTGGGTCTTGTTTCAGCTAGTGTTTCCTGAACCCCTCCTGTACCCTCTGATCTGAGCACTCCACCTCCTGTCCTGCTCCTTAGTGAACCCCTCCTCTCCAGCACCCCTGCCCTCCGTTATCCAGCAGGGCAGTATGGAGCTCTTGAGATGGGATGATGGCTCTGCACTGTGGGGCCCCAAGTCTAGCCTAGGAGGTGCAATGCCAGGAGGAATGTGCCAAGGCTTGCAGATAAGTGTGGATAAAGTATTTAGAGAGGGAGAAAACTTCATTTGGAGGGGAAGGAAGGCTTCACGGAAGAGGTGGATTTTGAAGGATGGCCAAGATTTAGGCTGCTGGGAATGAAGGGACAAGCCTTCTGAGGCAAAGCCGGACGCTGCCTTGAACTCCCTCACTCTTGTGTTCCCTGTCTGAACTCACAAGCACTCTCCTTCTCTACGGGTTCTAGCCAGCTCTTGGATGGGGCTTTGCTGTTGGGAGTGAGCCCTGCAGGCTCCAGGTCCCCAGGATCTTTCCAGCAGACCAGCGAAACCAGTGCGGGCAGCCTCAGAGCTCGATCACCCTTCACCTCCTTGGGCTGTAACCAGAGAAAACAGAGGCCCGGATGCGCGGTTTTGGTCAGAGTGTTTCCAGGACAGGATCAAAGCCTGGCCTGGGGGAGCAGGTGTGAACTAAGGCTGGATGACTCAGTCTCTCTGGCCCTCAGTCCCTTTCAGCTGCTCCCCAGCGTCCAGATCATCACTGATGCCATGAGATGCCCGGCCAGCAGCCAGCACGGCCACTGGCTGCGCCTGCTTGGTCTGGGGCCTCTGAGCACCTCACTTCTCATCTTCCTCTCATCTCAACTTTGCTCTCCCTTCCCTGACCTTCACCCCATCCTTCGTGTTGGGTGCAATATGACCAGCTCCTAAAAAGGGCACAGTTTTTCACAGGCTGCTTCCCACATACAACCTGACTCTCAAGGTCACTCCACGGGTGGTGGGCGTGTGCACACAAGCAGGGCTGGGGTGGTGCAGGGGCCCTTCCTCCAGGCGTGTTTGGTGTAGATAAGGGAGAGCTCGTTAGTGACGATGATGTCAATGCACAGAGCCCGAGGTGGGAGGACCAGGAGTGAGGGTTCCCCAAGGTGGGAGGTTTGAGCAAGGTGGGTGGGGAAGGTTAGACACAGGCTTCGAGGTGACGTACGTGCCCCTCCTCACCTCCTACCTTCCTGCGTCTGCCACCTCCCCTGGAATGGCCTCCACTTGTCACCCAGGCCAGCTGTTCCTCCTCTTCCTCCCCCACACCAGGGAGGAGAGGTATGTCCCCATGCGGCTGCCAGGGAGTCTGGCGAGCTCTTCCCAACCCGAAGCCGCAAACCTCAGGCTGGGGCAGTGCAGCCTGTGGCCCTGGGCATTGATGCCCATCTGGGGAACTCTCAGAAGAGGGCACCGTGGGGAGGTAGAGGGGGCTCTGAGTCTTAACTTTGGTGCCAGATGAGGCCGAGCCTGAATTCCATCTCCACTGTCTGTGTCATAACCCCTGCTCCTCTGCTTTTCCTTATCTTATCTGTAGAATGGAGATAATTGCGCTCCCGCCTTCCAGTAGGGGGCCTGCTGTGTACTGAGTAAATGCAGGTGTTAATCACCTCTCTGTTGTGGACTTGCTGCGAGGATGGAGGCTGCGTCCCCACAGCCCCGTCCTGGCTCCCACTGCACCTGCTTTCAGAAAGCTCCCAGCCTCCCGACTGTTGCTCTGGATCCTTGTCTGACAGCCCCCGGAGGGACCGATTGCATCTTTAATTGCAATTCTCTTGCTTGGCAAAGCCATCAGCACCTAATGTCCCATGTCATTGCTGGTTCTCTGCCTGCGGACACTTTGCTCCTGGGGGCTGCTCAGCCACCCAGGATAATGCCATCTGGCCATGGATAACGCCTCGGATAACTCCATGGAATGGCCATGGTGGCGGGGATGGGGGCAGGGCCAGGACGTCCCAGGGATGCCCTGGTGACAGTTTGCCTACAAATAATTTACTATAAGAGGATGAAGACCTCTGTGACTCTGTCTCTGGTCCTTTCTACCACCTAGGACCTTCATCTCTTCCCCTTTTTAGAAACCACAGAGGTACCTCTGATCTCCTACACCAGAGCCTTATCCGTCTCCTCACCCAAGGGCAGGCCCTTAGACCCAGGAGAAACTCAGGTTCCCCCTCATCCCCAGCCCCACCCCAACTTGGCTCTGATGCCCATGTGGAGTTTTAAGGTAGAGTCCAACAAAAAGTCAGGGCTGAGAAGAATGAGATTGGAGGAAGATTCAGAACCCAGTGGAGACTGGGATTAAGGGAGGGTTTATCCTAGGTGCTCGAGTTCTCAATTCCAGGGTCTCAGGGGCCCCAGATGCCCTGGGCTAGCACCTAGGGTGAGCCCCTGCCTGCCCCAGCACCCGAGGAGCACCCAGGGGCACAGAAAGCAGCCTCCTCAGGAGTTTATGTGCAAGCCTGGCCCGAGGGTGGCTTGGGCCGTCCCCCTGGATGGGGCGGCAGGAAGGGGGCAGCTCTGCAGGGTTCCCAGGTCAGGACGACAGACTTACTCAAAGGAAACTGGGGCCTCCCCACGTTTGAGAAAGAGCTTGGAGAGCGGAGAGAGACCAGGGTGTGGGTGGAGTGGGTGGGGAGGAGTCTCCAGCTTCCCTCCTTGCCCGCTCCTCCCTGCCCCCAGTCCCCCACCATCCCACATTCCTGCCACCACCCCTCCCAGGCTCTGGGGGATGTGTCTCTTTTACACTGAGCCCAGGAAGAGATACAAACCCCTTGGCTGTTACCTCTCCGCATTGCTGGGATCCGCTGGCATTTTCACAAAGGACTTCCATAAATACTAAGGGAGAACAAAAAGGAAGTAATTACAGAAAATACAAACAGCATGAAAACAGTCAAGTTTCTAAAGTACAGGTTTCCCTGCCTCAGATAACTACCCTGGAGCTCAGGACACTGGCCTGCCTCCCCCGGCCCGGGCAGACGCCAGCCTCTGCAGACTTGCCTCTTGGCTCCTGGGGGGTCAGGGCCCAGGCCAGCCCCCTCCCCACCACCTCCCTTTAGTTTCCCACTTGAGGATTTGCCTTGGCCATAGCTGCAGTGTCTGACATTCTGAGCAACTCACCACCTGGCTTCAGGTGGAGGCTTCAACCCCCTCCAGAGCACCTACTGAGACAGGTCAGGCTCCATCCACACCCCTAGGCCTGTCTGCCGCACACCCACTACCCCAGCACATCTTTGCTGTGGAATTACTGTTCAACTCCCTGTGGCCCCTGAACCGACCTGCTCACACATAGTAGAGGGCACACGCAGCCTTTGTGCAGTGTGGCCAGATGCCCTGGCCTGAGAGGTTAATTGGACTAGAACAGGCACCTAAACCAAGCTGGGATGGTCAGAATTCTGACTTTGGGGTATTGGAATTGGGGCCTACTGGCCATCTCTTCATGCCGTTCTTTATTGATCCCATGTGGGCTTGGGAGCCCCAAGTCACCCAGCATCTTGAATTTGGGAGTCTTCCCGGGTATGCAAGGAGAAGCCGAGGATGAGACGGGGATGCGGATGCCAGGTGGGGAGCAGGTGGTCGGAGCTCCTGGGTCTGTCTGGCTTGCCTGTCCTCTATGTCCTTGACTGAGGCATGACTGCACTCCTGCGCTGGGGCTGTGTACGACACTCTGTGTCCCTTTTGTAAAGTTCTCTTTTATTTAAATGCTACTTTGAGTGGGTTCTGGAACTTGCAATCGTCAAGTCTTAGCCGATACCACCAGACCTATAATGGGGACACACAGTGTAGCTGAGGCTGCGGAGGACTCAAGCTGGGCCCATTCAGGGACTCACCTGAGGACCTGAGAAGTCCCCTGGGAAAGTGCGAGAGCATCGTGGAGCATCCATCTTTTCCAAGTTGGGGTAGGGGACCTGGAGAGCTCCTGCGCGGTGCTGGGCTAGCAAAGGGGGGATGTGTTAGTGTACTGTCTGCCCTTATGATCGACATCGACAGGTCAGGGAGCGGCCCCCTCTTTCCTTCTAGCATTCCACCTCTGGCCAGCCCCCTCCCAACCCCTCCTACCCCATGGGAATGTAATGCACAGGCTAAGAGTCTGAGATGCAGCTCTGCCATGATGAGTGGTGTCACCTTAGATGAAGGATTTTACCTCCCTGAGCCACGCTTCCCTCTCCCCAAGTGGTAACCGTAACCCCTTCATACATTGCACGATTCCTTCAGATGTTTCCCTCCTTTCTCCCATCTTCCTCCTCCCTGTTTGTCTCCTGCTCTGAGGTGTCTCTCCAGCAAACCTTCCCCTTCTGACCCCATCCGGTCCAGCACATTTCGACCCCCTTCCTAGAGTTCAAGACTGTCACGTGCTGGGCACTGGCGTGTAGGGCTTTTCTGAGTCTTACTTTGGGTTTGCCCCATCAGACTGAGACTCCCCAAGGGTGCAATCTTCCTGTCTCCCCCTCCACTTCTTCTAGACCTTCCACCTGCTTGGCACAGGGCAGAACACAGAGAGGGAGCCTGGAGGCAGCCTGCTCTGCAGCCCGCCCCCCTCCGCCCATCCCGGCAGCTTGTTGACTGCCTGACCTATCTGTCTGCTTTTTCCTTCCCTCTCCTAGCAGAGAGGATGTTCCAGAATCTACTTTCTAATCTAAGCTAGAGTTAGAGACTCCCCTGGCCTTTCCAGAAGGAGGATGCATTCTGTTAGTTCCTCCCTATGTGTCCACCCTTTTGGCTCCTGCATCCTTCTCTCTGCAGGGGAGTGGGGGGCCGGCAGCGTGCACCACCTGAGCCAGTCACCGTGACCCCCTTGCAGCTGGCTTCCCCTCTTCCTCTCCCACTCCTTGGCACAGACGGGGAGAGCGCTCTCCCTCCCATCGCTGCCATCTATGGTACCCCTCCCTCTCCCAGCTCTTCTATTCCCATCTTGGCTTGTCTCCCCTAGGCAGCTGAGAGGAGGGCGCCTTCGATTTCTCTATTCAGTCTGAGGCGTAGCAATTTTCTGCTCTCCCGTAATTAGGGGAATTTTAAGCAAACTCCCCGACGGATGATTACAGCAGGTTCAATCCCAGCTCCTTTGATCAGGGAAGAATGAAGACGTTGTTGGAATACTCCTCGACCTGCGACCAGACAGACTGCGAGGCAGAAAAGCTTGGCTCTCCGGCGCCCCCTGGAGGGCTCTGCGCTTTCTTCCTGGTGTCTTTGAGTGTCCTGGGCACTGGAGTGTCTGGGCTGGTTTCAAAGCTTAAGCAAATCCTTAAGCTTCATTAAGGATTGTCCAAGATGTGGCTTCTCTTGGCTTAGGTTCAACTTCTGGACTCAAAGCCAGGGTGAGGCCGGAGGCTTAAGTTCAAAAGGAAATTAGAGTCACCTAGGTAGGTCTCCCAGGACTGCTATAAATGGTTTTGCCGGGCTTGCACTGTGTTCTAGAGGTGATGTCATTACCTTTGTAGCCTGTGTGAATGGAGATTCCGAGTGTCACCTGCACAATACACTTGGATAGCTTGAACCTGCCTTCAGGAAACTTGATTCACTCTCTTTTTCTAAATGTCAGAGGGCTTGGGGCCTCCTTAGAGTTGAAGGGGTTCCTTTTCTTTATCCATTTCCTCAAGTCTTCTGTGCCTACCAGAGGCAGTAAAAAAAAAAAAAAAAACTGGCAGAGTCTAGCCTTTGGAGCAGACTAACTAAAGAATGAATTCCACTTTGGCTGTTTTCTGGCTGTGTGACTTGGGTTCATTAATGAACTTCTCTGAACTTTAATACCTATAGTAAGGGATTATTTTGAAGATTAAATAAGAAAGGGATTTGAGCACTGCTTGGCTCATGATAGGTGCTCAGTAAATATTATTCCCTTTTTCCTTTCCCTGTTCAGTTCACATATTTTAAAATCATCACCGTGCAGGGCAAACTGTATTCTCTTCTGTCTGCTCCTGCTCCCCCAGGCCTGTGTACCCCCAAAGCTGTGCCAGAGAGTGGACCAGGTATATTAATAGACTATTAATGTCTCCGACATTCCCTACCAGTGGCCTGGCTTTTCCATAGGTTAATTAGGCCACATTTCAGGATAATTATGGTGGAATATTCCTACACTAATTAAGTGGCTTTAAACCATTTCCGCAACGCAGCTTCGTGAATCATAATTAAGCCTTACCACCAGTGCTTCTGCCAGCCACGGAGTCCCGCACGCGGCAGGCGCAGCCCGCGCTCAGTCACGAGAGAGGATGTGCTGGAAGCGTGGCTTTGAAAAGAACTTATTTTCCTGGGATCATGTCAGGATGATTCCCGGTGAATACTGGATGAGGCTCTGCACTATTCCTCTTCTTTTTTTCACAAAGAGAGAGACGAAGAGAAACAGCGTTGATACGGGTTTATCGTCTTCTCCTGGCTGCTCTGTTGAGTAGATTTGAATAGATTCCCAGGGGAGGCGGGCGGGGGTGTAAAAAGGAACACCGACAAGCTCGGCGCCTGGTTGCGTGTGCCAGGCTGTTGGGAGTGAGCGTGTGGATGCATGTCACAGCTGTTGTTCAGTAGAGATCTGTGTCAAACAGCAGCCTGCTCGGCTCACGACTGCCTATTGCAGACAGCCACCCCGGGAGATGCCTGTTTGAGGCGGACTGATCGCCTCCTTCTGACTTGTGCTCTTGACATGCTATGTAAGGTAAGCGCCTCACACATCAGCAGGGGCCACCGTTTCAGCCACTGTCAGGACTGGCTTGTGTCATGGGGGAGGACTAGTGCCATTGCCATAGATCTAGTTTTGCGTCCTGGTTCCACCACTGGCTGACTGTTACCTTCAGAAAGTCATTTGGCTTCCTGAAGCTCAACTGTCTTATCTGGAAAATGAAAAGAATACCAGCTGTCTCATAGGACTGTTGAGAAAATTGAATAAGACTAGAGGAAAGAAGACGACCAATGACCCGGTGTGAGAAGACAACAAATGCTCAGCTATCCCTCCAGCCCTGGAGCAGAGTGGCCTGGATGGGGCCACTGCCTTCTGGGGCTCCGAGCACTTATCTGTTGCATGGCTCTTGGCTGTTCAGTCTGTCTCTTCACGGAGGCCACAGAGTCCCCGGGCTGCTAGATCCATGGCCTCAGATCCAGTGGCTCCATGCGTTCACCACTGGGGCCGCCAGGACTCGAGTTTCCTCCTGCCCAAGGGAAAACGCCAAGTGTCTCATCAGCTCCTACCCTGGGAGTTTGGAGAAGCTTCCATGGGCCACAGTGGCAAGTGGAGGATGGACACGAGATGCCTGGAAAGGTTCCGGATCCGAGTTCTGGGAGTCTCCACTGTAGGCTCACCATCCTCCGCAAGCTGGGCCTCTGAGTCTCCTCTGCTCTCTGACCTCACACGGTGCTGTCTCTCCACTCTGCTTCCTACAGACCTGCCTCCCCCACCCCAGCTGCCTTCCTGGGACCAGCTGCTCAGGCAGCAAAAGGCAAAAGGGAGGCTTGTCCTTGCTCTCTCTTCCTCTCTGTAGAGCGATGGCCCCAGGCATTTTGAGTAAGACACAAATCTAATAAAGACAGATGACAATACACGAGCATCTTCTCTGGAAGTCGGGGAGACACTCAGCTGTCCTCAGCAAGAAGACAGGGAACTAGCGGGACGGGGAGGAGACAGCATGTATTTAACCCGGTTGTCACACACACAGCCCCCGGCTCCTCTGACAAGAGAACCACATGAGGATGCAGATAAGCTGAGCTGGGGGGAGGCCCTGGCTCCCCGTTCACTGCTCTGTTAAGCAGAGGGAGGTGAGAGGCAAGTCAGGCTCCCCCCAACCCGACCTGCATGTGGAGGGGGTGAGCCTTGCTCCCCTGATGACAGAAAGGCCCTCCTGGCCTTGCAGGACACGAGAGCCCTGGGCAGGCACCCAATCAAATTGAGGAGGAGAAGAGGGGCGGTTTTCTTGTAGAGAGGCAGGTCAGATCCAAGGTGAACGTCCTACTCTTTGCAACGAGAGGAGGAGGAGAGGGTGAGGCATTGGGCAGGGGCCCAGCACAGCACAGAGGGAGTGGACGGGCGGCCACACACTGCCCACACAGCTCTGCTCGCAGCAGGAACAAAGCCCTCTGGGGACCTCAGGCGAGGAGGAGGACCTCTGTGGGAGGGGGAGGCAGGGCAGGAGCAGGGGATGAGCCTTAAGCAGTCTGGAAGGGGAGAGGTAGTGAGGAGGGGAGAGGGTTGACAGGGGAGGATGGTACTTTCTGGGAATAGAGTCTGGAGCCCTGGGGCCAAGCCTAAGGAGACAACCCCCAGCACATGACCCTCACACTGATCTCAACAGGAAGACTTGCATGGACATGTTCACATGTGAACACACATCTGTGGACACACGCTCAGGTGAGCACGCACACATTAACAGGAGGTAGCAGAGGACAGTCCTGGCTAGACCACCGATCCAAGGTCACACCTGGCCTTTGGTATATAACTGTTCTTCCATTAACCTCAGTCTCCTCATCTACACAATGGGAATGGACAGTCCCTTCCCTGCTGATCTTCAAGAGCTGTCTCCGCGATGAGACAGAAGCAAGGGAGGAAAAGAGAGGGAGTGAGATCAAACAGGATAAAACAGGGTGACTAGAGGGCTGACTACTTTAGAGAATGGGCAGGGGTGGTCTCTTTGAGGACGTAATGTTTGAGTTGAGACTTGAATGATGAGAAAAGGTCATCAGTGTAAACATCAGCAAGGACAGAGAAGGTGGAGGAGGAGAAGGACATTTTAGGTGCGGAGGGGAAGAGGAAACCCCGTGAGGGGAGCATGCCTGGCCTCTTTAAGGTGCTGGGAGAGGTCAGAGTGGCTGGAGCAGAATTTTAAGCAAAGAGGACAGCAATGAGTATGTTGGAGGAGTCATCAGAAACCAAATGCCTCCAGGACCCAGGGGAGGGCCTGGCACAGAGCAGATAGGAATAAATGCCCCTGAATGAGTGAATGGATGAATGGTCCCAAGAAATGAGATCCTGGAAATGGACTTTCACCACCTTCCTGACTTCCTCAGCCTCAGCATCAGAGGGACCAGCCAGGATGGAGATTTGGCTTTGGGGAACATTCTTTTCAACTAAACCCAACTCTATGGAGCATAAGAGGATAAACAGAGGTCAAAGACCTTTTCTAGGGACAGTGTGAGATAATAGAAAATATATATATTGGTCCCTGCCCCTGGTTCCTGGTATAGCACTCTTAAAACTCTCATAATTCCCTAAGTGGTGAGGGTGCCAGGAACACCTTTTCTCCTAATATTTGATCTTTGATCCAGTTCATGATTCCAGGCTGCCAAATCTCTCGTAATTTCCTGGGTGATAGGAGTGTCCTTTGTTCTAATGAGGTGACTTGGTGGGCTCCTGGATAACTCTTGGATGGGAGTGGTCACCACAATGACCAAGACATGATTAGAATCTTGGAAGTTTCAGTCCCACTCCCACTTCTCAAGAGAGGGGAGAGGAACTAGAAATGGAGTTAATTGATCATGCTTATGTGGGGATGCGTCCATAAAAATCCCCATAGTGTGGAGCTTGAAGCACTTCCAGATTGGTGAACATATCCACATACCAGGAGGATGATGCACCCCAACTCTACCGGGACAGAAACTCTTGCGTTTGGGACCATCCCAGACCTTGCAGATGAATCTCTCCATCTGGCTGTTCATCTGTACCCTTTATCATATCCTTAAATAAACTAATAAATATGAGTAAGCATTTCCCTGAGTTCTATGAGCCAGTTGAGCAAATTAATTGAACGTGGGGAGGGAGTGTGGGAGCCTCTGATTTGTAGACAAGCTGGACAGAAGTTGTGGTAGGGACCTATGACTTCTGACTACAGTAGGGTGCAGTCTTGTGGGACTGAGCCCTTAATCGGTGGGATGGGACATTATCTCCATGTGTGTTGTGTAAGAATTGAGTTAAACTTCAGACATCTAGCTGGTGTTGCAGAATTGCTAGGTGTGGGGAAAACCCATACATCTGATGTCAGACGTGTTGTGAGTGACGTAATAGAGTGAGAGTAAAGGAGAAATGTTGGAAGAAAAACAGAGTTTTTTTTTTTTTTTCCCAATTCAGATAGGGGGAAAGACTATGAGAAGTTTGAGAAACAGGATAGGAATACAGTCACCAATAGGTGTCTGTCATGAGCCTCTGGAGAATATAAAGGAACAAACAAAGGGAAGAAAATATTGAAAGAAAGAGTGACTTAACTTTTTGCAGAATTAAAAGAATAAATTAGCCTTCAGACAGAAAGGGTTAAGAGAGCGCTGAACAAGATGGAGAAGAAAAAAATCTCATACACAGATGCATTAAGGAGAAATCTAAAAGCATCAGAAACAGAGAGAAAACTTCCAAAGAGAAAAAGCAGGTCATCTAAAAATAAGGAGAATCAGAGTGATAATGGGCTGACAATCAAATTATATCTAGAAATTGTTGAATTTTATATACAACTAAATATTTATTTAACTGTGAACGCAAAACAAAGATATCCTTAGGCGTAAAGATGCACACAGAATATATTTCAGCAATAAAAAAGAAAGTGAATCTTCCTTATATAAGAAAAATAAGATTGAGAAAGAATTTATTGTTTTACTGTTGCTTGAATAAATGATGAATAGATATTAAATCTGGAACTAAAATCCAGATAATGTCAACATGATGACAGTCAGGAAAGACAATAGGTGGGAAGAGACCAAAAGAGTAACCAAGATATCTTACACGTCTGAAAAATAAAAACATACTACCAATAACCCTTAGACCAAAGAGAAAATATTAAGGAAAATTATGAATTACTTAGAATTGAATATCAAGGAAAGCTCTGTGTGTCAAAATTTATGTACTATAAATAAAGTAGTGCCAGAGGAAAATTTATTGCTTTAAACACATCCATCATAAAACAAGATTGAAAACAAATGAACTATGTATTCTGATCTGGAAGGGAAAAAAAAGTAGAGAAAATCCAAATAAATAAGAAGGAAATGATAAAGATTAGAAGAGAAATCAATGAAATTAAGAACAATAGCAAGAGTAGTAAATGCAATGCATATGACTTAAAAAAAGCCCCCCAAATTCCTTTGAAAAGATTCATAAACATTATTTTTAATTTATTTTTTTATTGAAGGATAATTGCTTTACAGAATTTTGTTGTTTTCTGTCAAACCTCAACATGAATCAGCCATAGATATACATATATCCCCTCCCTTTTGAACTTTCCTCCCATCTTCTGCCCCATCCCACCTCTCTAGGTGGATACAAAGCCCCTGTTTGTTTCCTGAGCCAGACAGCAAATTCCCGTTGGCTTATCTATTTTACATATGGTGATGTAAGTTTCCATGTTACTCTCTCCATACATCCCACCCTCTCTTCCCTTCTCCCCATGTCCATAAGTCTATTCTCTATGTCTGTTTCTCCATTGCTGCCCTGTAAGTAAATTCTTCAGTACCATTTTTCTAGATTCTGTATATATGCATTAGAATATATTTATCTTTCTCTTTCTGACTCACTTCACTCTGTATTATAGGTTCTAGGTTCATCCACCTCATCAGAACTGACTTAAATGTGTTCCTTTTTACAGCTGAGTAATATTCAATTGTGTATATGTACCACAACTTCTTTATCCTTTTATCTGTTGATGGACATCTGGGTTGCTTCCATGTTCTAGCTATTGTAAATACTGCTTCAATGAACAATAGGATACATGTGCCTTTTTCAGCCCTGGTTTCCTCAGAGTATATGCCTAAGAGTGGGATTACTGGGTCATATGGTGGTTTTTCATTCCTAGTTTTTTAAGGAATCTCCATACCATCTTCCATAGTGGCTGTATCAATTTACATTCCCACCAACAGTGCAAGAGTGTTCCCTTTTCTCCACACCCTCTCCTCATTTATTGTTTGTAGACTTTTTGATGATGGCCATTCTGACCAGTGTGAGGTGGTATCTCACTGTAGTTTTGATTTGCATTTCTCTAATAATGAGCGCTATTGAGCATCTTTTCATGTCTTAGTTAGCCATCTGTATGTCTTCTTTGGAGAAATGTCTGTTTAAGTCTTTTCTCCACTTTTTGATCAGGTTGTTTGTTTTCCTGGCATTGAGTTGTATGAGCTGCTTGTATATTTTGGAAATTAATCCTTTGTCAGTTGTTTCATTTGCTATTATTTTCTCCTATTCTGAGGGTTGTCTTTTCACCTCCATTGCTGTGCAAAAGCTTTTAAGTTTAATCAGACCCCACTTGTTTACTTTTGTTTTTATTTCCATTACTTTAGGAGGTGAGTCATGGAAGATCTTGCCTTGATTTATGTCATCGAGCTGCATCTCATCTAATGTATCATTTAAGACTTGTGTTTCCTTATTGATTTTCTGTTTTGATGATCTGTCCATTGGTGTGAGCGGGGTGTTAAAGTCTCCTACTATTATTGTGTTACTGTCAATTTCTCCTTTTATGTCTGTTAGTGTTTGTCTTGTGTGTTGAGGTGCTCTTGTGTTGGGTGCATAGATATTTACAATTGTTATGGCTTCCTTTTGGATTGATCCCTTGATCATTATGTAGTGTCCTTCCTTATCTCTTGTAATATTCTTTATTTTAAGGTATATTTTGTCTGATATGAGAATTGCTACTCCAGCTTTCTTTTGCTTGCCATTTGCATGGAATGTATTTTTCCATCCTCTCACTTTCAGTCTATATGTGTCTTGAGGTCTGAAGTGGGTTTCTTGTAGACAGCATATATATGGGTCTTGTTTTTGTATCCATTCAGCCAGTCTGTGTCTTTTGGTTGGAGCATTTAATCCATTTACATTTAAAGTAATTACTGATATTTATGGTGGCTCAGACGATAAAGCATCTGCCTACAATGTGGGAGACCTGGGTTCGATCCCTGGGTTGGGAAGATCCTCTGGAGAAGGAGAGGCAACCCACTCCAGTACTCTTGCCTGGAAAATCCCATGGATGGAGGAGCTTGTTAGGCTACAATCTATGGGGTCACAGAGTCGGACACGACTGAGTGACTTCACCTTCGATTTCACCTTCACCATGTTCCTATTGCCACTCTCTTAATTGTTTGGGGTTGATTTTGTAGATCTTTATTCTTCTTTTGTATTTCTTGACTATATAAGTCCCTTTAATATTTGCTGTAAAGCTGGTACTGAATTCTCCTGAATTTTGCTTGTCTGAAAATCTTTTTATTTCTCCATCAATTTTGAATGAGATCCTTGCTGGGTACTATAATCTTGGTTGTAAATTTTCCCCTTTGAATACTGTAAATATATCCTGCCATTCCCTTCTGGCCTGCAGAGTTTCTGCTGAAAGATCAGCTGTTAAGCATATAAAGTTTCCCTTGTATGTTGCTTATTGCTTCTTCCTTGCTGCTATCTTGACTATATAAGTCCCTTTAATATTTGCTGTAAAGCTGGTACTGAATTCTCCTGAATTTTGCTTGTCTGAAAATCTTTTTATTTCTCCATCAATTTTGAATGAGATCCTTGCTGGGTACTATAATCTTGGTTGTAAATTTTCCCCTTTGAATACTGTAAATATATCCTGCCATTCCCTTCTGGCCTGCAGAGTTTCTGCTGAAAGATCAGCTGTTAAGCATATAAAGTTTCCCTTGTATGTTGCTTATTGCTTCTTCCTTGCTGCTTTTAATATTCTTTGTGTTTAGTCTTTGTTCGTTTGATTACTGTGTGTCTTGGCATGTTTTTCCTTGAGTTTATCCTGCATGGAACTCTTTATGCCTCTTGGACTTGATTGACTATTGCCTTTTCCATGTTGGGGAAATTTCCAACTATAATCTCTTCAAAATTTTTCTCATACTCTTTCTTTTTCTCTTCTTCTTCTGGAACCCCTATAATTCAAATGTTGGTGTGTTTGATATTGTCCCAGAGGTCTCTGAGACTATCCTCAGTTCTTTTCATTCTTTTTACTTTATTCTGCTCCTCAGAAGTTATTGCCACCATTTTATCTTCCAGCTCACTGATTTGTTCTTCTGCTTCAGATATTCTGCTATTGATTCCTTCTAGAGTATTTTTAATTTCAGTAATTGTGTTGTTTGTTTCTGCATGTTTATTCTTTAATTCTTCTAGGTCATTGTTGATAGATTCTTGCATTTTCTCCATTTTATTTTCAAAGTTTTTGATCATCTTTACTATCATTATTCTGAATTCTTTTTCAGGTAGTTTGCCTATTTCCTCTTCATTTACTTGAACTTCTGTGTTTCTATTTTGTTCCTTCATTTGTGTAGTATTTCCCTGCCTTTTCTTTCTTTTTTTTCCTTTTTTTGTTAAAACTTACTGTTTGAGGTCTCCTTTTCCCAGGTTTCAAGGTTGAGTTCTTTCTTCCTTTTGGTTTCTAAGGTTGGTCCTCCTAAGATTGGTCCAGTGGTTTGTTTAAGCTTCATATAGGGTGAGATTTGTGCTGAATTTTTGTTTGATTTTCCTCTGATGGGCAAGGTGGAGTGAGGTGGTACACCTGTCTGCTGATGATTGGGTTTGTATTTTTGTTTTGTTTGTTGTTTAGATGAGGCATCCTGCACAGGGTGCTCTTGGTGGTTGGGTGATGCCGGGTCTTGTATTCAAGTGGTTTCCTTTGTGTGAGTTCTCACTATCTGATACTCCCTAGGATTAGTTCTCTGGAAGTCTAGGGTCTTGGAGTCAGTGCTCCCACTCCAAAGGCTCAGGGCTTGATCTCTGGTCAGGAATGAAGATTTGCTATGGCATTAAGTGAGATTAAAACAAATATCCAGAAATAGGAAACCAAAGATGAACCCCAGACAAACGGCAGTTACAAAATCAGGCAAATAATAATTAAAATCATGGTATGTACACATATATACATATACATCCATGAGCAAGTGAAAACAGTCCAACAAAAATAAAGTACAGCAGACTGATTCAGCAAACAGAGTAAAAAAAAAATTATATTTACCAGTTAAGAACAAAACTAAAGCACAAACTAGAAAAAAAACTAAAGAAAGGTGCCAAGTGGGAAATAAAGCAATGAAAACAAAACTAACAAATATGTTGAGAAAGAAAAGAAAGGAAGAATAAATATGCAAAGGTAAATAGAGGTAGATGAAGAAGATTTATATACATTAAAGATTGACCGCAAGGGGAAAAGAACAGTAGGAAAGGGAAAGAAAGGAATAAATGTAGAAAAATATGATTGGTTAAAAAAATTAAAAACTAAAATTATAAAAAAGAAGAAGAAAGGAAAAAGGGGGGAGGGAAAAAGGAAAACTCCACAGAACAGCAAAAGCCCAATGTAGAGGCAGAGGTTTATAGCAACAAGAAAAAGTGTGATTGAATATACACATATACATATACACCCATAATAAGCAAAATCAAAACAGCCCAACAGAAATAAAATACAGTAGATTGACCTGGCCAACAAAGGAAACCAAAAATTATATCTACCAGAACAAAAATAACTAAAGCACAAACTGGAAAACAAAACTAAACGAAGGTGCCAATTGGGAAATAAAGCAATGAAAATAAAATTAACAAATATGTTGAGAGGAAAGGAAAGAAAAGAAAGAAAGAATAAATATGCAAAGTTAAATAGATGTAGATGAAGAAGATTTATATACATTAAAGATTAACTGCAAGGGGAAAAGAACAGTAGGAAAAGCAAACAAAGGAATAAATGTAGAAAAAAATAATAGGTTTTAAAAATTAATAATTAAAATTTTAAAAAGAGAAAAGAAAAAAAAAAAAGAAAAACTCCACAGAACTGCAAAAGCTCAACATAGAGGCAAAGGTTTATAACAACAATAAAAAAAGTGACTGAGGGAAAAAAAAAGCTGAAAAGTTTAATTAGCTTTCATAGTGTCAATACAATTGACAACTACAGCAAAGAGGGGAAAGAGAAGAAAAAGAAAGAAAAAAAAAATCCAAAAGACTCTACAGAACAAGTCAAAACATAAGAATAATAAATGTTTTTCTTGAGTCACTGCTGTCAGAGTCTTTCCCTCACTGGGAGTCATAGTCCACCTCACCTCCCTAGGATGCCCTCCAACACTGTGCTGATCTCTGGACCTGCTGTGGGGGCATCTCAGATTCTAATCTGGTCCCACTCCTATGTGTTCTTGTCTTCAATGTCTACAGCTATCAGAATTAGTATGTTTTCTTTTGTGGGAGCTCTCAATGACCTTTTAAATATTCCATAGACACAGAGTCTGCCTAGTTGATTGTGTGGATTTAATCTGCAGCTTGTACAGGTGGTGGGAAGGTTTTGCGTCTTTTTCCTTAGCCACACTGCCCCTGGGTTTCAATTGTGGTTTTATTTCCACCTCTGCATGTGGGTCGTCCACTGGGGTTTGCTCCTGAGGCTGCCCTGGAGGACTTGGGTTTGCTCCTGTGAGGGCCATGTGTGGAGGTGGTGTAGTTTCTTGGGTCGCAGGGGTTCTGGCAGCACCAGGTACTCAGGGGAGTTGGCAGCTAGGGCAGCAGGAAATACAGCTCTCTAGAAGGATATGGCAACCAGTATTGGCCAATATGCTCCAGTATTCTTGCCTGGAGAAACCCCTCCCTGACAGAGAAGCCTGGCAGGCCGCAGTCTACAGGGTCACAAAGAGCTGGACACTACCAAAGTGAGTCTGTGTGCATAGATGCAAGACTTTTTTTTGCCTGTGGCAGCTCTGCCCCAGTGAGAGTTGAGTGTGAAGGTGGCACAGCTGATAGGCTTGTGGGGACCCTGGTGGCACGAAGTGTGCAGGGACACAGACTGCCTCCAGTTATGGCTCTATCAGAGTGTTTTTTTCTAGCCTCTTGTAGCTGGCCATCAGAAGGCTTCTTTGGCCAGTCTTTCTCCATAGCTCCGCCCATGCAGGCACTTAGAGGGCTCCTTTGCCTGGGGTCCTTCTCTGTTGTTCAGTGTGTCAGGCACATAGAGGGACTCCCCTGGCTGGGATCCTACTCTGTAGATCAGTGTGTCAGGCACCTAAAGGAGTACCCTGGGTAGGGTCCTGCTCTGTAGTTCAGGGTGTTGGGCATTTGATGGGCCAGCTTCCCTATTGTTTAGCTGCTGATGCTGATGTGTGGGGAGAGAGAGAGGCTATGGTGACGGCTCCACCCTCCATGTGGGACTCAGCAGTATTGCCTTGCTTCCATGGCTGCTGGGCTTCCACAGGCATTTCCCACCACAATTTCCTTCCTCACCTCCTCTCCATCTGTCTCTCCACAGTCAGCTGCAGCCCTCACCCTGGGATCGCTCCACAATCCCTGAACTCCAGCTCCCAGCCACTGTACCTTCCAGGGGACCCGTGTAGCTACACAGGGTATGTATAGCTTCACCAAGGACTGTCTGATTCTCACTCCATTTAGGCTGCCAGAGATCAGCTGTTTCCCTCTCAGCCTTAAATGTTTCTCTTCTGACTCAGACAGTTGCCCTGATGTGAAGCTTAGACCCTTGCTTCAGTTCCACCACCTGTGGAGGGCAGGTTCTGTCCTACTAACTCTCCTGTTTCTTCCTTAGTTCCTTCATCCTACCTAGTTTTGAATGGTTCTGTATATTTTCCTTTGGTCGGGTACTCCTGTCCACTCTCAGCTGGTGTTCTGCATGCACTTCTGTGTCTGAAGGTATATTTCTGATGTATCCGTGGAGAGATGTACTCCATGTCCACCTACTCCTCTGCCATCTTGTTCTTTATCAAGTAAACATTTTTAAAGACACTAATCAAATAAACATCAAGAAATAAAAGTTTTTCAAATAACCATACTACAAAATTAAGCAGGAGATAGAACCAAGATTTTAAAATATAAACTGCTAGAACAGCTATATACATGCATACAATAATATACATTTGAAATCCTTGATGAAATATACATATTTTTGGAAAATATATCGTGTTGAAATTGAAAATATAATACTTGAAAACTAACAGCAAAATGACAAATTAAAATGGTAATTAGAAAAATCTCTTGCTACCTCAAAAGTCCCAGGGTATTTTATAAGTATTCCTAGGTAAATTCTACTAAAATTTCAAGCAATAAATAATTAGTAGCCAACACAAATTGTTGCAAAAATAAAAGAGGGAAAATTGTCCAGATCATTTCATGAACTTGATATAACTTAGTAAAGACTTGACATTAAAAAAAAAAAAGCACAACATAAGAAGAGGAAACTTTAGGGAGTTCCCTAGTGTTCTAGTGGTTAGGATTTTGTACTTTCACTGCCATGGCCCAGGTTCAACCCCTGGTTGGGGAACTGAGATCTTTGCAAGCCATACAGCACTGCCAAAATTAAAAATTTAAGAAAAAAAGAGAAAACTTTAGGTCACTTTTTAAGAATATATATGTGTATATAAAAAAACTTCAATAAAATATTGAAATCTAATACTGTGTTAAAAATCAATGCATCTTATTCAAATAATAGAATATTAAATAATATTTTGTGGGCTTCCCTGGTAGCTCAGAAGGTAAAGAATCTGCCTGCAATGCAAGAGACCTGGGTTTGATCCCTGGGTCAGGAAGATCCCCTGGAGGAGGAAATGGCAACCCACTCCAGTATTCTTGCCTGTAGAATTTCATGGACAGAGGAGCCTGGCAGGCTACAGTCCATGGGGTTGTAAAGAGTTGGCACAACTAAGCAACTAATACACAAATAATATTTTTAAAATCTATCTACTGCTATACACAGCAATTCACATTGTTGAGTGAAAAGCCAGGCATATAAGACTATCTACTATATGATTCCATTTCTGAGACTTTCAAGACAGGCAAAATGAATCTAGGGACAGAGAGTTCAGAAGTCATTACCTTAGGGGTGAGAGGCTGGCAATATAGACCAGTTCAGGGAATTCAAGAGTCAACAGTGTGGAAATATTCAATATCTTGGTCTGAATGGTATTTAAATGGATGTATAAGTATGTAAAAATTCATTAAGTGATACATCTAAGATTACCGTGCTTTACTGAATGTAAGTTATACTGTGAAGAATTAAGTACTTTGAATGGGAAAATTTTATCCCAGTAATATAAAAACATAGTTCATTAGAAAGTCTCTCAATATAATTTATCATTATAAAGTAGATGTTGGCAAACTTTCTTACAAAGGGTGAGATAATACATATTTTAGGCTTTCTGAACTAGACAGTATCTATTTCAATTACTTAACTCTGTGCTGCTGCTGCTGCTAAGTCACTTCAGTCGTGTCCTGTGTAAAAGCAACCATAGACTGTATGTAAATGAATGGACATGGCTGTGTTCCAGTCAAATTTTATTTCATTAATAACTAATTTTTATAAAACTCTTAGGAAAATAGGAGCTTTTCTAACTTGATAAAGACTAGATAACCAAAGCCTTTGACAAACATCGTACTGAAGGAAGAAGCTTTTATGTTTCTAGTAATGTCCACTATTGCCGTCAAACTCTTCAACAGAATACTGAAGGTCTTGCTCAATGTAATAAGAAAAATAAATTTAAAAATGGTAAGTACTGGAAAGAAAGATACAAGTTACTATTAGCAGATAAAATGATAATTTAATGAGAAAACTCAAAGGAGTCAGCAGACAAATTTTTAGGACTAATAGAAGAGTTTAGCAAAGCTGTTGGATTCTAGATCAACACAGACATTTGAATATCATAAGCATCAATACCATTGACAATACCTAGAGGACAAATCCAGTTCTGAGGGCAGAAGTTTATGCAATTTGAGGAGCCCTGTTTAAGAAAAATAAAATTACAGATTGAAAATTATGTACAAAATAAATGTTTATTTAGAATAAGAAATCACAACTAATTATAACTAAAAAAATTGAACAGCACAATGGAGGTCACAAAAGCAACATGTTATTTTAAAATTTAATTATCCACTTGGCTTTCATACATCTAGTCACCTTTTTATCCAGATGTCAGATTGGTCAGGACAGTGGGAGAAGGAATTCCGTGAATTCTTGGAAGCCATTCTGATACTAGGCCCCTAGCAATGACTTAACCATACAGGGAAGTGATTGTGACCATGTGACAAATCCCAAATTAGATGTAGCTTCAGCTCAAATTCCCTTTAGCTGGACCCTCCCCCTCAAATACCTGTGATCACGCCAATACTGCTCAACAGTAAGGGAGATGTAGCAGAGGGGAGGTTGGAAGGCAAAAAGACAACAGACTTTACCAATTGTGACTGAAATACTCTGTGTCTGCAATTTTATAATCACTTGGTCACATTTCTAGCCCTTCCCAGGGTCTTGGAGATGACAGTAGATCAGTCTCTGATAATAGCAATGAAAAGCACAAAGGCCTTAGGGATTAACAACAAAGATACAAGACCACAAGGGGAAAAAACACTGAACTTTTAAAAACCATTAAGCGAAAGTCCTCAATAAAAAGAAACACTATATCTGTGTGTGACTTAATCTTGAGAGTCCCTTGGACAGCAAGGAGATCCAACTAGTCCATTCTGAAGAAGATCAACCCTGGGATTTCTTTGGAAGGAATGATGCTAAAGCTGAAACTCCAGTGCTTTGGCCACCTCATGCAAAGAGTTGACTCACTGGAAAAGACCCTGATGCTGGGAGGGATTGGGGGCAGGAGGAGAAGGGGACGACCGAGGATGAGATGGCTGGATGACATCATTGACTCGATGGGCATGACTCTGAGTGAACTCCGGGAGTTGGTGATGGACAGGGAGGCCTGGCGTGCTGCGATTCATGGGGTCGCAAAGAGTCGGACGCGACTGAGTGACTGAACTGAACTGATTCTTGGGAAGATGTCTATTAGCCCCAAATCAATTTCTACATTCAATTAAATTCCAGCAGGAATTTTGGAGAATTAAACAAATTGATTGTAAAATTCTATAGAAGAATTGAGCCCCACAAATAATTAATCCAATTAAAAAAGAAGCAATAAAGAGCAACATTTGTTCTGCTGACAATCAAACTGATTACAATAAAAGCAAAATAATACAAACAGTGTGTTATTGGCATAGGAACAGACCAATAAACCAAAGGAATAGAGTAAGTGACAAGGAACAAACCTAGACATATATAACAAATTAAATAAGCAAAAACAAATCAAAATAAACAAAACTACAAGGCAACCCAGCATGTGATAGAGGTAGCATCACAAATTAGTGAGAATGATGAATTATTTAGCAAAGAAGATTGGTGAAAAGTGGCTCAGTTTTTGGAAATAAAGTTAGATACCTACTGAACACTATATTTAAAAAATTCAAATGGAGAAAGACCTAAATGTAAAAAGTAAAAGTATAACCACAAACAGATGAAAATTTGTTAAAAATAAATATGAACTTCAAAGGCAGCATTTTTGGAAAAGATTTTAAAGAGCCCAAGGTACAAAAAAAAAAAAAATGGATTTCATCCCATCAACGTTCGAGATTTCTGGTTTTTAAAAAATCGTATAAACAAAGTTAACAGAGAGGTAACAGACTGGGAATAGATATTTTTAGAAGTTGAAAACTGACAAAGGTTTAGTATGCAGCTTATGCTACAGACCCATAAGAAAAACACAAGCATCTAATAGAAAAAAAAAAGAAAGAGGCTATAAATAAGCCACTCATAGAAGTGGCCCTTTGAAGAGCTAACAACTATATGAAAAATAGCTTAATCTCTTTAACACAAACTAAGGAACCCTTTTACTTACCCTCTTCTGATGGCAATAATGGGAAAATTGGAATCATATCAAATACTAGTGAGGGAGTAGGAAAGAGAAGCCCCAGTCCCTGTTAGTGGGAAGGGTGGGTCGTATGTGCTGCAGAGAAATCTTGCTGACCTAGTCCTGAGGGTCTGCACCCTCACTGCACTCAGGGTTGTGTGGACGACTTCAGTCTTGCCCCCAAGGAGACGTGCGAGAGGCAGTGGCAGTCTTGATGGTCGGATTTGAGCCTGCATGGTGTCCCTCATTGGCAATGGGTACTTAACATGTGGTGTTGTGTAAGATGCATTGCCAGTGAGCAGACAGAAGTAATGGCCTGCATCTGAGTTTAGCAACTTGGGAAGCTCTCACAGGCAACTCAAAGGGAAGAAATGGAACATATGGCCTAAATAAGCAAATCACATGTGTCATATGTCTAAATAAGCAAAACCCAGAAAGTTAGAACGGAAGGACATTTTAGCTCCTCAGGTTTGAACAGGTAGACACGCAGCTACACCAAAATGTAGCAGGTCTGTTGCTTACTACCCATGAATGCTTGTTGTAGGGCTCCTTGCCTCCTACCTCATTCCTGGGGTGGTGTTTGAGGAAGCGGTGAACAGTCTGCTTTGCATGTGACTTGGCAGTAGGAGCAAGCTAAGTTTGATGGCTGCTTTAAAGGCCACATCAAGTGTGTCTTCATGTCAGAACAGATCCATCAGCGTCACTTATGGATTTCCCTGGTGGCCCAGTGGTTAAGAATCTACCTGTCAGTACAGGGGACATAGGTTTGATCCCTAGTCTTGGAAGATCCCATGTGACACGGAGTAACTAAACCTGTGGACCACAAATACTGAAGCCTGTGTGCTCTAGAGCCAGTGCTCTGCGACAGGAGAAACCGCTGCAGGGAGCAGTCCACTCACCACAACTAGAGAAAGCCCTCACGAAGCAACAAAGGCCCAGCACAGCCAAAACTAAAAACATAAAATATATGTATATTCACATATTTAAAAAGAGATGTCACTTATCTCCCAGAAATGTTAAAATACCCTGTTGCCACGAAGGGTGGTTATCTCATCTTCTGCAAGGGTAATTTACCCTGTGAATCTCCATGCTGCTCAACTGGGCCATTTTAAAATCAGTCTTTCCTGGGGATTTCTTTGGAGGGCAAGGCTCATGGTTTGGGGCCCCAGGTCTTATTAGCTTCCTCTTGGCCTCACCTTGATGCTGCTGCCGCCTCTCTATTTATATTTAAAAGCAAAAGAGAAAAAAAAAAAGTAAAATAAATAAGACCAGGAAAAAAACACTAAAGGATTACTTAATAAAACAGTAGAGATCAAAACAGTAAAAACATGTCTGCCTGGAACCATAAAAGGCCAAGTGAAGTCTTTTGTCTAAATTAAAAATTATACCGTAAAGCAGTGAGTCTGAGGTTCAGGGAGTGGGCTTCTGGAGGCTGCAGCCCAGAGTCAGGCACAGGGAGCACTCACTCCTGCTTGTGGAGCTCTGATCCCTGAGCTAGGGTGAGATGCCTCCCACCCAGTGGGGCAGAACTGATGGAGAGTCTCTCCCGCTTGAGGTCTACAGTTCTGCCTTTCAAGTCCCCTCCCTGGCCTCTGCTTATTCTGTCCTCCTGGTCTTTGCCCTCCCTGCAGCCTCCTTCCCTTCTACTTTCCTCCTCACTGTGCCTGCCTGCCAAGCAGGGAGGGGAGGACTACCTGCAGTCCTGGTTCTGTCCCCTACTATACCTGCAAATGAAAGTGTTAGTCACTCAGTCATGTCTGACTCTTTGGCATCCCATGGACTGTAACTCCGTCCGTGGAATTCTCTAGGCAAGAATACTGGAGTGGGTTGCCATTCCCTTTTCCATGGGATCTTCCTGACCCAGGGATGAACCTGGGTCTCCTGCATTGAAGGCAGATTCTTTATCGTCTGAGCCACCAGGGAAGCCCAGCTACCCACAGGGCCTGGGCAAATAGTTGAGTCTCAGATTCCTTATCCCTCAAAAGAGGAGAATCATAACACTTGGCACTACCTCCCAGACCTCCTTTGGGAACATGCGACACCAAGGAAAGCTCAGGGGTTTTTCTGATGGAGGCTCAGCTCAGGACTCCCTCCCGCATTAAGCCTTGTATATTTCCACTCTAACTTAGAAAGTGCACCCAGTTACCCTTTAACCAAGATCTGTTAATACCTAAGATATTCCCTCCATGCCTGAAAAAGGGTGGAGTTATTAGCTGGTGCTTAATAGATTTTGACTGGTTGATTGATTAAAAGGTCTTGCATTCTTGAATTGCTGCCTCTCCAACCAGACTGTGAACCTTCTGAAAGACAAACCTCTTCTTTCTTTCTGCCCCGCTTCCATTTGTTCTCTCAATAATCAAATACTTGAGCACCTACCTATTCCAAGTCCGGTTCTAGATACCAGTGAGATGCAGCTGTGCCTTCAGAAAGCCTGTATTCTGGTAGCGGAGGAGGGAGAAGGCTGTTAAAACACAAGGAAACAAACAAACAGCAAAAGCAACTGCAGACTCCTTTTTTTTTTTTTAAGTTTTGTCCATTTGTTTGTTTTAAATTTTGGCTGCACGGAGTCCCCATTGCAGCAGGTGATTCTCTAGTTGTGGTGCCCGAGCTTAGTTGCCCTGATTATTGGGATCTTATTCCCTGATCAGGGATTGGCAATCAGATTCTTAACCACTAGACAACCCAGAAAGTCCCTGACTACAGATTCTGAGAAGTGTAGTGGACACAAAAACAGAGGGGCCACAAGTAAGGAAGATTAGCCTGTGTAGGAGGGGCAAGGAGAAGGGAAGTGAAGTCTGAGAGGGAATCAGGAGTCATTCATAGGCAGGTCCCTGTGGGTCCAGAAGCGGGTATGGACTTTCTTTTAGGGTGACGGGAAACCGCAGAGGAGTTTTAAGCAGGAGAGTGATGTGACCTACGTTACAGTTTTGAAACACTCTCAGGTATTGAAAGAGATGGTAAGCACACTGTGGGGATGGGCTCAGCCACTTAGAACGTGGGCTCTTCCATAGCACAGAAAACCTGCCCGAAGATGATGGTGGAGGATGTTAACGCCGAAGATACCGCAACCAAGTACCACAGGCAAGCCTTGTTTGCATCAAGATTTGAACAAATCAACTGTAGAAAATAATTGTTGAGGCAACTGGGGAAATCTGCACATAGAGTGCTTGATAATATTAAAGAACCATGGCTAATTTTGTTAAGTGTGTTAATGGTATTGCAATTAGGTTAAAGGAAGCAAAGTCCTTATCTGTTAGAGATACATATGGAAGTATTTACAGGTGAAATGAGATGATGTCTGAGATTTGCTTTAAAATACTTCAGAAAGCAAAATGTGTGTGGGGGAGAAAGAAATAAGATGAATAAAATTTTCATAAATTTTGAAGCTGGGTCATGGTACATGGGTTATTTTTTTTTAATACCAGCTTCTAAAATGTTCCATAATAAAAGCATTAAAAAAAATATTTAAAGTTCCCTGAGTGGCTGGTGTGGTGCATGGTGCCGACCAGGTGCAGCATTAGGGCACTGGTGCCCAGCAGGTGGGACTCTCTCCAAGAGCAGAGGGCAGGGGCCTGAAGATGACACACTTGGGGGCATTTCATGGGGTGAGGGGGAGGACTTCCCAGAGGACCATCTCCGATGCTCTGCTCACTGACCCAGGTGTGGGCCGGCCTGCCCCCCAGCAGAGGGCTTTGCCCGTGAGCTGTGGACTCAGAGCTGGGGCCAGCCCCATGGACCGACTGCTTTCTGGTCCTTTGGGCAGAACTACTCAGTTTTCCTTATCTGTAAAATGGGAATAGTGATAGTGCTATTCCCACTGGGATTGTTACAAGGATTAAATAAAATCGTTCATGTAAAGCCACAGCTCAGTGCCAGGCCATGGTTACTGTTCACTTCCTGGAAGCTGTCGTGGACATGGCAGAGGCCGGGGTGAGCATGGCTGGATTCTGGAAACTTCTTTTGGGGATTAGTCTCTAGTATGTAGAAAGTTGAGGCTGAATAAGAGTATTGAAGTACATAAGCCATCGTGTACTTATGCACCTCACCTCTGGCTTGCATTCACATACCTGCACACACACAGGCACTCCTCTATGGGTCTCCTCCTGGCATGGACTGAGCAGGTCCAGGCCTGACCTCCAGGAAGGCTGGGGATGGTCCTTCTGGAGGACCCAGAGTGGAGGTGAAGGGGGTGTTGCTCAGGAGAGCCTGGGCTGTGTGGCCCACAGGGAAGCTGGGCACCTGCAGGCCCAGATGGGAGAATGCAGCTGGGATGAAGGTAGTGCCATGGGGTAG
The DNA here is from genome assembly GCA_006408695.1 of Aepyceros melampus. Lineage (NCBI taxonomy): Eukaryota > Metazoa > Chordata > Mammalia > Artiodactyla > Bovidae > Aepyceros > Aepyceros melampus. The sequence continues at coordinate 172,616 of SJXQ01000585.1, read as the reverse complement.
GCAAGGGGTGGAGGAAGCAGGGTAGGAAGAAGCGGGCACGGGTTGTGGCCTGGGGCCCTGCAGGAGGGCCTAGAGAAAGGGCCTGGCTGAAAAGTCCATAAACACCAAGGAGATTGGCAAGGAAAGGCTTGCCACACCTACAAGCAGCAGGTAAACAGGGCCTGTTTATGGTCCTGGCTGCTATCCTTGACCACAAGGGCTGATTGGCCTCATGGACCCCTTGCTGTTCCCAGCTCCTCCTTGACTCCCCACGGCACCCAGTTCTCTCTTTGTGGTTGGGCCAGAGAAATGCAAACCAAGAAGGCCTCCTGAGACCCTTCTTCTCCATCCTGGTTTTGATTTGAGAGCCATTTGGCCTCTGGGACCAAGGATGGAACCTTGGATCAGGAGAGACAGGCCCGTATGGTGCCTAGGAGGTTAGTGCCCACCTGCCCCAGGATCAGTTCTTAGCCCCAAACCATCACAGGATCCTATGCCAGAGAGACAGGGAAGTAGGGAGGGTCTGTGCTCACAGGATAGAGGAATGAGAGATGGAGAGGAACCTGGGGCAGAAGAAGCTTCCAGAGCTCAGGTCTTGGGGAGGGGCAGGTCTGCAGAGAAAAGTTTGGGGTGCTCCCAGGAAAAAAGGCAAGGAAGCAGGTCAGAGAGGACTGAAGCCTCCTCCCTTCACCCTCCTTTCCCCCCATAGCAGACACAGAGACAGCAGGCGACTTCTTCAATTCTGTCTTTATCACCAGGAAGGTGCTTTTAATAAAATCCTAAGTTGAGTGGCAGGAGGCAGAGGGGCCTCCCCATTCTTCCTTCACTAACTATTCCAGAGAGCAACTGGGGAGTCTCGAATCCTGCTTGCATCACATTAACACCAATAAAACACCCCCACAGCTCCCACTCTCCAAATGTCAACATTTATTAGCTCCAGAGCCCAGTGCCAACTTCCCAGCAGCCTCCCTCCGAGCCCAGGCCTGGCAGGAGGAGAAGAGGGAGGGGGCGCCATTTGGTGGCCAGCCCTTGGTTCCATCCTGGGGGATCAGTTCTGGGGGAGTCGTGGGGGATCAGTGCTGAGAGTGGGGCTCAGAGCCAGCAGAGTCTCAGGAATAGCACCCCAGCAGAGACTTGGGACACCTGTGTGGAGAAGGGCCTTCTCTTGCTTCTCCTAACCTAGAGCGTCTTGTGCCCTCTACCCACCGTGGGGAAAAACACTTTCCCTTGTAGCCTGTCTCCCCCGTCCCCCATTACTCTCCCCCACTCGCCCCCCACAACCTCCCAGAAAGAAGTTTCCCTGCTGAGGTCTGATGGCACCTCGGGCTTCCTCAGGCCACCCTTAGGATCTGAGGCCCCTTTGACACAGACCAGATGATCAGATACAGGAGGTTAAGGGGTCAGCTGGGGAGCTTGGTATCAGGACAGGAAGTCAGATGAGTGCTCGCTTATTTCACCCTGTCCATTGCCCCTCCTCACCTCAGGGCACTCCTGAGAGCCTTGTCATTCTAAGATGAGGAGCTGAGTCTCCTCAATTGGTGTCTGAGGAATCAACTTCCGTCCCTGTGGATTTTCCTTACGAGAAACCCCTCTACCCTTGAGAAGAGTCGGGACACCCCAAGGCAGCAGTGATCACAGGGGATTCTAGGGCACAGCCCGCAAATAACCACCAGCTTTGCTCTAAGCTCCTTTCTCATCTGAAAAAAAATTCAGGCACATCAGGCATTCTGTTCCACAAAGCACGTCTCATTTGCTTTAAATTACTTATCAGTTAAATCACTTGATTTTCTCCTCTGGTTCTTTGAATGCGTTCACATTCCAGGGAGCTGGCTGTGTTTGACCAAGTTCTCCATGTGCTCACAGGACTTTGAGGGGTTTTGAACCCTGGTTTGGGAAGCAAGGCTTTGACTCCTCTGCATGCCTGCCTCACCATCTTGTGGTTCTCACAGAGAGGAACACTTTTTATTTGGGGGTTTCTTTTTTAAGGGGCTGTAACAGTTTCCTAGGATGGTTGTAACAAAGACCACATACTGCCTGGCTTAAAACAATGGAAACGAATTCTCTCACAGTCATAGAGTCCAGAGGTCTAAAATCAGAGTTGGCAGAGCCATGATCCCTCCAAAGGTTCCAGCGGAGGATCCTTCCTGCCTCTTCCAGCTTCCAGGGGCCCCTAGCCTCTGCCCCATCTTTACATCACCTTCACCATTAGTCCAGAAGAGGAATGAATCAGACTTCTTGTTGGAGGACCTAGAGAAAAGGGGCCCCACCCCTCAGAGATGCTGAACATCAGCTAGGCAGGGAGAAGGAGGTTCTAGGTTTTGGAGGTAAGGGGAACCCAGTCCTCCTTGGGCCAGCTTGCCCCTGAGAAGTGGTTGGTGGGTGAACAGAGTGAGCTGAGGATGGTAGCATTAGTTCTCTGGGCTCAGGCCTGGGGGGTCCACAGGCTTTGCTTATCTGAGCACCACTCCGAGGAACTGCTTTTTCCTGAAGGGGCTCCTCCCTGGGGTGGTGACCTGGTCAGGCCCCTTCTGCTTGGGTCTTTGGTCTTGGTTAATAAAGATCTTGCTTCTTGGTTCACGATGCTCTTTCCTTTCACAAGCGTGGAGTTGGTGGGAAGCAGCCACCCCGATATTGTCAGCCGCAGGGCACACTGCTGTGGGCACCTGCGGGTGCAGCGCAAAGAACAGACCTAGCCCCTTCTCCAACTCTCACCCCCATCCTGGCCACCCAGCAAGGTAGATGGAGCCAGCTTCCAGGCTTCCTTTGAGACACTAGAAAGTACCACGCAACACGGCATGTACCAAGAAGGGGCTGGCTTCAGGGAAGCTTGAGTATCAGCTCTCTGGGGAGAGACCCGGGCATTTTATTTTCCCCTCACTCTGAGCAGGGGAGCTTCCCCAGTGGCCCAGTGGTAAAGAGTCTGCTTGCCAATGCAGGAGATGGGGGTTCAATCCCTAGGTTGGGAAGACCCCCTGGAAAAGGAAACAGCAACCCACTCCAGTATTCTTGCCTGGGAAATCCCATGGATAAAGGAGCCTGGTGGGCTACAGTCCAAGGGGTTGCAAAAGAGTCTAATACAACTTAGCGACTAAACAACAATAATATCCTAGGCTGGGGCCGCATTGCCCACAGCATCCTCCTCGTTAGAATGAGTGTTGTGCTGAGAACAACCCCTACTTCTGAGGCAGCAGCACCGTCGGGACTTGGCATCTCTTAAACTCCCCCGGGTGCTGCCTTCACTCAGTTTACATCAGCCAGATGTCTTGCTTTCCAATCACTCTCACCGTTGACCTAAACAGCAGCCCACAGCCTGATGATTCCCCATGCGCCAGACTCAGCTCAGACTGCCTCCTATTTAAAAGGAACCAACAAACACACACATCTGGTGCATTCAATGGCCCAGAGCACACGCTTCTGAGAATCCACAAAGGCGGCAGGTATCTGTTATCTGAGGATGGGTTTGGCTCGTGGAAATGGTGTAGTGGTATTCTGAGTTGAGGCTGGAGAATCAGGTAGCAGGGGATAGCTCTTTGAGTCAGAAATAAGGAGGCTCCAGAGGGGCTGGCAGGCTGCCTGCTCTCATCTTCAGCTCTCAGCCCGCTGCTCTGTTACTACCCTATTCTTGGTTATCAGGGCAGGTGTGACCAGGCGGCAGCTGGCCTACACTGCTCTCTGTCCAGTGTTTCCCTGCTGTTGGAACCACCCCACTCTGCTTCCCCAGCTTGGTTTGCAGGGTCTCCAGCAGGACTGAGCCTCAGTTGTCCCCAGCAGTAACCAGCTCAATTAAGACAGCTTGGGCTAGCCTTTCTCGCCCCTATTCCACTCTTCCTGGGCCCCAGCCCTACATCGTTCCCAGGATCTCTTCCCAGAGAAGCTGCCTGCCTGAAAGCTCGTGCATTTGGGGGACCCCGGGCTGACAGCTGCCCTGTTGGGTTTCTTGTGAGGCGCATGAGTGGAATATTTCAGTGGGCATGCGAATCCTGGGGCAGGTGGGGGTGGGCAGGAGTAGAGTGAGATGTGTCCTCAGACATTGTCCTCTGGGCCATTTTTTACCTCTCCTTTCTGCTTCAAAAAACGAAAAACTGACTTTCGTGAAATATAACTCATACAACACACAGCTCACCCATTTAAGGTGTGCAATTCAATGTCTTTAGGTATATTCACAGAGTTGTGCAACATTACCAGGATCAAGTTTAGAATGTTTTCATCTTTCTAAAAAGAAAGCTGGTGCCCATTAGCAGTCAACTACCTATTTTTCCCTCAAACCTGACGCCGACCCAGGCAACCAAGAATCTACTTTCTTTTCTATAGATTTGCCTAATTCTAAATACTTGCCTTTAAGTGCAATCATACAGTATGTATTTTTTGTGTCTGGCTTCTTTCACTCAGCATAATGTTTGCAAGTTTCATCTGTATTGTAGCATGTATCAGTAATTAACTTCTTTTTCTGGCTGAATATTAATCCATTGTATGGATATACTACTATATTTTATTTATCCATTCATCAATTGATAGACTTTTGGGTAGTTTCCATCTTTTGGCTATTATGAATATCTGTGTACAAGTTTTTGTGTGGATGTCTGTTTATATTTTGAGGGTATATACCTAGGATTAAAACAGCTAGGTCAGCTCTCTCTTTTATTTTTTAATTTTATTATTATATTAAAGATATAGTCCCATATTATTTCACAACTTAAAAGGTACAGAAGAAGAATTTCAGTTCTCTCCTCAGGGGCAATGAATATTTCCCACCTTAAGTGTATTTGGGGAGGATACTTCTAGCATATATAAACAACTATGAATATGTATTTTTCTCTTTTTTACACAAACAGTGGCATACAATACACACTGTTCAGCAGCTTCCTTTATTCATTTAACATTAAATCTGAGAGACTGTACCATATTGTTACCAGAAAAAAACCCCTTTTCATTCTTTTTATATATGTATAGTATTCCCTTGGATAGTGGGAAATTATTTATGCAATTTAAATTATTTAATCAGTTCTGTATCAAAAGGCAGTAAGTTCTTCCCTAATCATTTGCTATTACAGACAATGCAGTGAAGAAGTTTGAACAAATATCATTTCCTTTATGTGTGAGCACATCCGCAGGAGGCATTTCTCATTTTTTCTTCTTCTTTTAAAAAATATCTATTTATTCAACTGCACCAGATGAGATCTTTAATTGTGGCATGCGAACACTTAGTTGGAACATGTGGGGTCTAGTTCCCTGACCAGGGATCAAACCTGAGCTCCCTATATTGGGAGCGTGGAATCTTAGTCACTGGACCAACAAGGAAGTCTCTCCATTTCTAAGAGTGGAAGACACATGCCAAATTGCTCTTCATTCCCAATTTATAGCCCATCAGCAGTGTCTGAGCTTGTTTGCCCACTCTCACCAATTTGACGGCTGAAAAATGGTATCTCAATGTAATTTTCATTTGCAGTTTTCTTACTGTGTGAGTTAAAGCATCTTTAATTCCTTTTTTATGTAAAGTTTCTGCATCTTTTGCCTGTTTTTCTACTGTATGTTGTCAATTTCTTGATGATTTGTGGGTGCTTTTTACTTATCAGAGAAATTAGCTCTTTGTCTCTAATGGGAAAGCCTAAAGCTGTTTTTAGTGGTTAAGCCTGTTGCTTTTGTGTATTTCTGAACATGAATATCCAGTTTCTCTCCCTGAGATGGTATCATATCTCCTACCTTCTTGACCAGGGGCAGTTGTGTGACGTGCTTTGGCCAATTACATGTGAACAGAAGCGTGTTTGTCACTTCTGGGCTGAAGCTTGAATTGCCGGTGCTTTGTGTTTTCTCTTTCCTCCTGCCATGACAATCGGCATCAGCAGACGATGGCTAGGCCTTCAGCTGGGGAGCCCAAAGTAAAGGTGACAAGAGTGACAACACGGAGTAGAGACCCCAGCCAATCTCCAAGAGGACGTGCAGTGTAGGCAAGAAATAAACCTTTGCTGTTTTGTGCCACTAAGATTTTGATTTTTTTCTTGCTGCAGCATAACTAGCCTATCTTGACAGATACAGGTGATTTTTTCCACAAAGCATATTTTTTATTTTGATGAGGCTAAAATGATCAATTCTTTATTTTGTGACTTCTAAGTCTGTATCAGAAATCTTCCCGGCTTCTGGATTATTATTTTAAAAATTCTCCCATGGCATGGTTAGTTGAAAATCCATTATTTTTCTCTCAATTTGAAATGCCATCAGGTGCTATTACTCTGATTGTTGCTCCAAAGTTAAAGAAGCAGAGCCTGGGGCACTGGCTGCTGCAGTCGCCATTAACCATTGTTAATGTGTTAGCACCTTGTGTTAGTCAGGGAAGGCAAGATTTATGACTAGTAACAAAAGACCCTTATCGAAGTGACTTAGTATATACACATTTGTTTCTTGTTCACAGAAATGCTCATAGCTCTCTAGGACAGCTGTCCCACCGATCCAAGCAGCTTAGATTCTGGTGATGACACCATCTCAACATATGCTGCACGTGCCACAAAGAGTGAGCAGACTGGCAGCATTCGAACCTGCTCTTCTCTGTTTCTGCTGGAGGTGACACTTAGACCTACAGTCCACTGGCCAGCACAGGGCAGATGGCACTGCCTGACCTCAGGCAGCACAGATCTGGAGTCAAGTCTCTATTTCTAGCAGCAACGTGTTCAAGAACTGCTGCTACCAAAGCCTATAGGAACCTGCTACCAGTTCATGTCCAAGTGCCTGCCTGACCCGCAACAGCTCCTGTGGTTTGGCCCCGCCAGACTCCTCCCAGCACATCACCCATCTCTCCCTGGTTTCACTTCCTGCTCCAGATTCATCACACCAAGTCCTCCCTCTGAGCCTTTTCTCATGACCTCCCATTGTTTATCAGTCTTTCACTTCTTCTTTCCTAAGTTCCTCAGAGACCCAATCAAGGTCAGTCTCTTTCATGAAGCCTTCTTCTGGCTCAGCTCTTAGTGTTCTCCCTTCTCAGAGCTCCTCCAGGGATTGCTTTTAAGCTCTCACTCAGCCCTGAGCACATGTTCCTTCTATGGCCTAGACTGTAACCCTTGGAGGTCGAGGACGGGGTCTTAACCCTCTTTGTGCTCTCAATGCCCTTCTCAGTAGGGCTCTCAATGATTTTAACTCACAAATGGTTGTTAAACATCTACTAAATGTTAGGCACCAAGCGAGGCATGGAGGATGCCAAGAACAATAAAACACGGTCCTAGAAGGAAATTAACTAGCATTTATATGTTGCCTGATCTGTAGCATCTAATGATGAAGAGAGACAACTCTGGAGTCTGCTTGGGGTTAAGCCCTGCCTCTGGTTAAATAAGCTGTAGGACCTCAGGCAAGTTACTTAACTTCTTTAGCCTGAGTTTTCTCTCTTCAACAATAATGATGATCGTTATCTGCAGTATTAGCTTCCCAGGGCTGCTATAACAAATTACCACACACTGGGTGGCTGAAGACAACAGAAATGTGTTCTCTGGCAGCTCTGGAAGCTAGAAATTTGAAATCAAGGGGTTGGCAGGGCTGTTCTCCTCTAAAGGCTCTAGGGAAGAATTCTTTCTGTTTGGCTGGTTGTTGCATCCTTCCAATCTCTGCCTCCATCCTTGCATGATATTCTTCTCTTTCTCTCCTCTCCCCCCAAGTCTTCTCCTCTTCTTATAACGACATCAGATAAAGGATTTAGGACTCACCTAAATCCAGTATGACCACATCATAACTAATTTTGCAAAAAAGACATCTGCAAAACCCTACTTCCATATAAGGTCACATTGTAAGGTTCTAGGTTGACATAAATTTTTTGGAGGGAGCATTTAGTCAACCTACTTCATAAGATTATTGCAAGGATTAAATAAGATGGTGAGTAAAAACTCAATGAATGCTGAGTAAAAAGATGGTGAGTAAAAACTCACCGAATGTTCAGTTCAGTTCAGTCATTCAGTCATGTCCGACCTGATGAACCGCAGCACGCTTGGCCTCCCTGTCCATCACCAACTCCCTGAGTTCACCCAAACTCATGTGCATCGAGTCAGTAATGCCATCCAGCCATCTCATCCTCTGTCATTCTTAGAATAGTATATTAGTGAGGATTATTTTATTTCAAAGTGTCAGAAACTCAACTCAGTCCTGGTATGGCTGGACCTGGGTGTTTAAATGAGGCTATTTGGAATCTTTCTTTTTTCCTCTCTCAGCTCTCTGTCTTCTTTATTCTTACGTACTCTCTCCCAAGGAAGTGGCGAAGACATCCTTCAACAGATCTAGGGCTCCATTTGACCTGCTAATCATCCTCAGTGGAAAAGAAGCACCTCTTTCCTCAATAGTTTCAGGAAAGTCTCAGAACTGATTCTCATGGAGCCTAGCTGGACTATAAGACCATTCTAGAAGTGTTCTCTGTGGGCGAATGATGGAGTAACCTGAGCTGGGGGATGGAGTGGGAGTTAGCCATAGCTGAACCACTTCAATAGCAAGTGAGTGAGGGGTGGTTCCCAGAAGGGAAACCAGAATGTTGGACTACTGGATGCTCAGCAGGCAAAAGGACAGCTAGTTCACCATAGATGATGGCACTGCTGTGTGCCAGCTTGTGGCCCAGTGCCCGGGACAGTGCAGGAGTGTCAGTCAATGGTCACTGAATGGTCACATGAATGATGTGAGAAAGAACACGTTTAGTTTGAAGCAGGTTGCTCGTGTTTTTCATTATTTCCCACAATAGCACTATTTCCATTTTGTAGATGTAGAAACTGAGGTTTAGTGAGTTTAAGTGATCTGTCCAAGATGACAGATTGAAAAATTCATAGAGTTAGGATTCAAAGCCAGGTAGGTTTCATTGTGGAATCTATGTTATTTCTGTTACACCACTTTACATTTTGCTTACCAAAATCATAGTGAGAGAAGAGAGTATGAATACATACCACTTTCAGGTGCAAATGTAAAATTAATGCATTTCTTGGTCACCTTCCCACAATTTACCACCCTACAAGTTCAAATCCTCCTTTTCTTTTTACTAGTTATATATCTCAATTTATTACTGTTTCTTAAAATAGTACACAAGCCCCTAGATTTAACTATGTCTGGGTTTTCATTTCTTTTCTATGATGCTCCATGCACCTATAATTGGTAACACCAATGTAATTTTATGCCTTTTCTTCTGTTAATCTGTAGTTTGTTAGTTTAATTTGCAGGGCCCAAGTACATAACTAAAAGAGTAGAGGAAAAATATTCCCTCTCCTACAATATTTAAGTTGTTTCCAGTTTTTGGCTATTAGAGAGCAAGTCACTTTGAATGTTTTTATTCATGTCTTTTGACAGACTTATGCCAAAAGCACTTGTTTTGTTAGGTACACAGCTAGAAGTGAAATTGTTGGGTCATAGTTCCTACCAGCATTTGCTGCTCCCTGTCTCCTACCTTTTGAAGTTCCTCATATGTGCAGAATCCCTGCTTGCTTAGACCTCTCTAAGCCCAGGGGCAGAGGGTTGAACAAGATGACTCCCGAGGCCTCGCTCCTGTTTCCCAGAAGGACTTAACCATAGGTTTCCTCCGTCTTAAGCTCCTGCCAGCACCACTATTTGCTCATGAAAACGTTTCATGTGATTAGCCAAGTAATGACATCTTAAAACTGTAGAGCTAATATATTACGTAATAAAACACAGGAGCAAATCTCTTTGACACACAGTGGTGATTTACTCCACCAGCCATAAAGATAATTACATTTCAGGTTGATATATAAAAGGCGGCAGGCAGAGCTTATGAAGAATTAGCAAAGCTTTGTGTCGGACCTCTCCATCCATGTGGACCTATTTGTCATTGCTCTCGCTACCAGCTGGCAAACATTGACTCAGCTGGGCCTGCTCGGGGACTGGTCACTGCCGCCAATGGGAGGAACAGTTGGACCCATTGAAGGAGCAGCAGGGAAGGCTCAGGCTTGGGATACAGGCATTCAGTCCCACAGGAAGCTCTGTATCATTGCTGGGGAAAGCTCTGGCCCACACACTGAATGCTTGGTCTCTGGGCCTGCTATGCCCCTTCCAGCCTTAAAGCAAGTCACCGCCTCTCTTGGAATCAAGATATGCCCTGGGGCAAGATGATATCCAACTCCTTGCCCTATCACCCAGGACAATATTGTGAATGCTCTGAACTTCTAGGACCAATTTTTCAGAATCAAAGTTGGGTGGCTCAGTATGACTACTTAGTGAACTTTTAAGGGCAAAGTGGCAGGGCGTTAAGGACCCAGGGATGGCCTGGTGTCACTGATTTCCAGGATTCTGTTCCTCCATGATCCTTGCTTTCCCAGACCAGAAGGCAAGGGTCCAGAGGGAGATCAGAAGAAAGGAATCTGGAAGGACCTTGAGGCATCAGCATCTAAACTTTCAGTTTAAAAACAGGAAATTGAGGAAGGGAGAGGACATGTAACGGTCCAGATTCACAGAGAAGATCAGTGTCAAAGCGAGAACAGAAACCAGGAGCAAAAACAAAGAGCCAAGAGATGTGAAGATTTTGCTACCATTTGGGTAAGGGAGCCCAGAATCCAATGCTATATCAGCTCCTTCTTTTACTTTGGCACAAAGCAAGATTTCAAAGGAAACTCAGCACCACACTGCTTCCCACTTCTCTCTTGCTTCTCCATTCCTTCTCTGTTGTTCCAGCCGGTGATGGCTTGTCTTGGAGAGGGTGGGTCTGGGTGCAGGGAGATGGCCAAGATGAACTCCGGAGAGCCTGGTTGGCTAATCCTTACACTTGGGGAAAAGTGGGACTTGGGAGGTGAGCTGTGGATGATTAAGGTTGAAGTAGCCATCAACCAATCCCAGTAAACCCTTGGGAAATGACAGTCAGGACTCCTGGAGTCTCCTTCTTTACCTCCTCACTTTGATTTTCTGAGGTCAGCTTTGGTTTTCCGCCATGCCTGGGCAGAGCGCCTCCTGCTGGTCCGATGGGGATATTCTCCAGTGAGCCCTAGGACCTGAGTTTGGGAAGAAGCAAACTTCCCTGGTGACTCAGCAAAGAATCAGCCTGCAAAGCAGGAAACCTGGGTTCAATCACTGGGTTGGGAAGTTCCCCTGGAGAAGAGAATGGCAACTTACTCCAGTATTCTTACCTGGAGAATTCCATGGACAGAGAATTCCATGGGCAGGTTAGCGGGTCACAAAGAGTCCCACACAACTGAGTGACCAACACTTTCACTTTTCTTTCAACATTGCAAATACCTGATTCAACAAAAAGCCACTTGCTAGGGTTTGGGCATGCACCCCCAGGCCCCCCTTCTTTCCCCTGAATGCAGACATGGCAGGTGTGGGGCACAATTTGGTGGCGGGCGGCAGGGCGGGGATGGGGAGGGCGACGGTGGTTGGAGGAAGCATCCCAGCAAGCCCGGGAGAAACAGAGTCCCTTCCAGGTTCTGGAATGTGCACACTCAAGACCCACGGCTCCCCTCAGCTGCGGGCCCCAGTTCCCAGATGAGTCAGTCACTGAGCAAACAATGGGAGTTGGGAGGGGTCTTTCTGAATCGAGTTCGGACCGCCGGGGTCTCTAGAAACCCCCAAGACCCTCCCCCTGGCCATTGTCTCCTCCCGCGCTGACCGTCGCGTCCTTCTCCCGCCAGCAGCCTGGGAGGCACTTTGGCTGGCTGCGGAGCTAGGCTCTTTGAATGACAGTGGGGCGGGGGGACCGCGGGGCGTCCATTTGTTCTCCTTGGAGGTGGAGGCAGATAAACAGCGCCGCTAACGACCGCGTCTTCACGTCCGCGGGCTTCTGGGAGCCGTCCCAGCGGGGAGCCCGGGAGAAGACGAATCGCTTTGAATGACACAGGACATGGCAGATTGGATGTTTAATTTGGGTATCTATCTAGAACACCCCCACCCCCAGCTCCTCGGCTCCCACTTAGCATCCTGCCGGGGAAGGAAAGCCTTGCTCCTCACAAATTGCCTTGTCTGGCGCAGAGAAAAATCCCAACGTGACTGATGTCTAGATGGGTCCCTCCGAGTGCGGGGAAGGGAAACGGCACGACTGCATAATGTTCCTTCTTACGAAGACAAGGCGTTGTGCCAGAGTCGGAGATTTGAGTCAGACTTCAGAAAGGAGGGCCTGCGGGAGAAGGCTACTGGCTGGGGGTGCGGGTTTGCTGAGGAGTCTTTCGGAGGCAGAGGGAGGACCAGCGGACCAAGGCAGGGGTTTGGGGGCTGTGGGGGCCTGCAGGATCGGGAAGAGGAGGCCTGCACGGTGTCCTGGAGGGCGTTGTTAGGATGCGGGGCGCGGAGGCAGTGCCCTGGCCCCACAGCCAGCCAGCCTTTGCGAGACTGCTCTGGAGTAGAGACTGATCACAACCTGTCAGTCCTGCTTTCTCTCCAGTCTCACCTGCCTCCACATCTTTCCAAACAAGGAAAGGAGCTGCAAACATGGCAATCACCTTCTCTGGCAGCGACCAAGAGCTGTCAGGGCGCAGCAGGGGCCACAGCCCCACCCAGCCGAGGGTGGGGAGCCCCCAGGAGGAGGGTTGAGCTGTGGCAGCCCTCTATGCCTATCTTGAACTCACCGGGAAGGCCTCTCAGTGCAGGGATTGGGGTGGGGGATGTCCACGGGCACCCCTGAACCAGACCAGGGTTTGCGTTCAGGGCCCAGCACCCAAGAGCACAGCTGCTGAGACAGCAGTTATGGAAGGTGTAAGAGGGGTGAGAGGAGAGCCAGACATTGGCATTTCTGCTAACAACTGTGTGGCCTGGGTTAGTCCCTTGACCTTGGCCTCGTCATCAAGGAAACACAGGGACTGAGGTGGGAGGGGGGGTTCTCTTCCACCCCATTTGGTCATTCAGTGGAGATGCCATAGTAGTGTTGCAGGAAGGGGGACCCCTTCCAGGGCCTGAAACTGGGCTCTTGTCTAACACTCGGAAATGAATTGTCCAAGGAGACACATGTGCTGACAAAGCAAGAGATTTTATTCAGAAAGGGCACCCGGTGGAGAGCAGTAGGGTAAAGGAACCCAGGAGAATTGCTCTGCCGCGTGGCTCGCAGTCTCTGGTTTTATGGTGATGGGATTAGTTTCTGGCTGGTCTTTGTCCAATCATTCTAATTCAGAGTCTTTCCTGGTGGTGCACGCATCGCTCAGCCAAGATGGATGCTGCTGCTGCTGCTAAGTCACTTCAGTCGTGTCCAACTCTGTGTGACCCCATAGACGGCAGCCCACCAGGCTCTCCCGTCCCTGGGATTCTCCAGGCAAGAACACTGGAGTGGGTTGCCATTTCCCTCTCCAATACGTGAAAGTGAAAAGTGAAAGTGAAGTCGCCCAGTCATGCCCAACTCTAGTGAGAGGGATTCTGGGAAGTGGATGGACATGCGGTGTCTCCTTTCAACCTTTCTTGAACTCTTCCTGTTGGTGGTGGCGTATTAGTTCTGTATTCCTTATCAGGATCTCCTGTCATAAAACAACTCATGCAAATGGTTACTATGGTGCCTGGCCAGGGTGGGTGGTTTCAATCAGTGTGCTTCCCCTAACAGTAGCAACTGGGGTGGCATTTGGTCCCGACTGAGGTTTGGAAGGGCTGTTTTGCAGAAAGTTTTACTTTCTTTTTTTTTTTTTTTCCATTTTGGGGGGCTTCCCTGGTAGCTCAGATGGTAAAGAATCTGCCTGCAAAGTGAGAGAACCGGGTTCAATCCTTGGGTTGGGAAGATCCCTTGGAGAAGGGAATGGCTACCTACTTTAGTATTCTTGCTTGGAAAATTCCATGGGCAGAGGAGCCTGGTGGGCTACACAGTCCATGGGATCCCAAAGAGTTGGACACAACTGAGAGACTAATACTTTCGTTTTAGAGTCAAAGGATTCATTAGCAAAAGAAATCACTCGTTATACACAAATAAACAATGTCAATATTTAATAGAAGATTATTTAACTTAATTTCAACATTCAGCATTAAAAGAAAAGAAATAGAAACAATAGCCAGAAGTAACAGTGGTACACATCACCAAACTGGGCGGAAATCTATATCCAGACTTGAACAGTGCTGGGAAGTCCCAAGTAACAGCAATTTGGAGTTCCAACTGGGAAAGGGTCCTGGGCAGTGCTTCAGCTTTGGAGGCTCCTGCTGAAACTATTTGGTGTTGTTTTGTGGGGGCTCTGGTACCATCATGCTGTAGGTCTCAGTGCTGAAAGAATTCAGAGAGAGGCAAAGTGATAGATAAGAGACGATTTATCAGAATAGGATGCTTATGAAACTTACAGGCAGGCAGGTGAGGGAGTGCCATGTCCCAAGAACTTACTGGGCTACACTTTTAAAATCAAAGGGAAAGTAAGGAGAGGAGATCTCCTTTGTCTTTTTTAGAGTAGGCGTCATGCTTCCATCGTCAGCTCCTCCTCTAGGTTGAGCAGGGGAGTTTCCTTATCGGATGTGGTCAAGCTAGGTCTACAAATTACTGTTTTCTATGTGTACAGAGAGCATGTCCTAGGGACCATTAACTTACTGAGCTCACTGAGCAGAACGTGGATCTCATGCCACCATTCTTTTTATTGTTTTGGGGCAGGTCTTGTGTTTCTGTCTCATTGTTTGTCCATTGTTTTGTTGCTAAACAAGCCTGCTTGGTTTTGTGGTTAAGCAAACCTGCTTTCTTGAGTAATCATTAATTTACAAGGGTCTCCTGTATTTTTTTCACTTACATTCCCCTAGTGGGATTAACTACTTAATCACCTACGTTGTCCCTTTATTCTGTCCCTATCACCCTAGTAATCCCAGGCTGTAGACTGATTCCGTCATCAGTTTGTGCACAAAAATACAGCTCTGATTTTTCTTTAACTTTTGAAATGCTTGTTCCACCTTGTGAATTATAAGATTCCTTAAACCCCAGGGAAGCAGCCAGGTCCCCAGGGGCTTAAGAGATTCCAAGACCAACTCCCTTTCTTATTTAAAGTGCCACCTTGGGGGGTTTTCTAGTGGTTAAGCATTTACCTTGCAGTGCAGGGGACACTGGTTTGATCAGTTGGTGTGCTTGCAGGCAGGCATGTAGTCCAGGCAGGGTCCAGGCAAGGTCAGAAGTCAATCAGAGGCATGCTTCCCTACTTCTGAAGTCTGAACAGGACTACCTCTATTTTAATTTCCCTAACAAGGACCTAGGAAATCACAGTTTTTTTGGCCCCTGTCCTCTCCTCACACTCCCAGAGGAGTGTTGAGGTGACTCATACAGTTCCTTTGAAATGAAGAGACATGTGGATCAGACTCCTCAGGACATTTCAAGCCCACAGAAGTCTGGAACTAAGTGGTTGATTGATGGAGGTACATCTGGAAGTGTCTCCCTTCCTTCCTGTCAGCCTTGGAATCTTCCTGCACATCGCTTCCCACACATAGCACATCATTCCCCAGCCCTGGCTGCCTCTCTTGTTGAAGAAGGAATTCATAGGGCCTGGACTCCATCTTAGGCCTGTTCATGCTGATCATGCTCGGCCACCTTTCCAATGGGCTCTTAACTCTGTGTTTAGTGCCTATGAAAACAGCAACAGAAGAATTAGACCCCCTCCAGACAGGGGAACCTTGAAGATCGTATCTAGGTTACTCATCACCTAAGAGAAAATATACACTATCATCCCTTCCTCCAGACAGGCCATAAATTTTTCTGTATCAATCGGAGTGTAACCTCGGGTTTACTGATTATTGGCTAACTGTTTGACTGTTTGAGCACATGAGCATATAGCACGTGAATAGTGGGGTTATTGGGATTGTATTTTCCTTGGTTTATGTAAGTCTCAAGGAATTTGGAGTGGTGGGTTCAGATACGTACACATGGGGTTTAAAAGATTTTCACAAATGCTGGTCGGGGTCCTTGGCTAGGAGGAGACTCTGCCTTGGGCCTGCAGGTTTAATAAACTGCACTCCACTATCTGCATTGTCCTTCTGGGTGAGTTTGTTTCCCAGAACGCGAGGCTACAATATTTGGTGCATTGGCCGGGAAACTCCTCACTTTGAGGAGACAGGTCTCATTTGAGGCCACCCCGAGGCTTTGTGGCTTGAATCTCCTAGAGCGGGGAAGGCGCCTCGCCCCTCTAGAAGAATTCAGCCTTTCACTGCCCGGTTTCTTCGCTTTGGCAGGTAGTGAAAGGCAGCAAGGGAACTGAGCGCTCAGGTGAGGAGGAACTCACCCGGCAGGGTGGAAGAGGGGGCCTGATCACCCCCCTGGGAGTGACTAGGAGGGGCACAGACCCACAGGGGCCTGGAATAGGCAGGCAACAGTGATTGCTTGACACAGGTCGATGAGTGTGCTACAGTTTAGGAAGAAAATTTGTGAAGGTCATTTAGGAGGTGTGTCCATGCTGTCTCAGGGAAAATTATTACCAGCGATTGCCAGGGGATTTTTAGGATAGGAAACTGGTCCTTGTATGGTCATATTCTGCCCTCCTTCAGGAGGTGTCCCATCTGCTGTGAAATTCTTGACCACCTCGGAATTGTTAGGCTAGAAGGAAGGGGATACATAAGTGAGTATGAATTGGCTTTTCCGGAGATGGCCTGGGACATGGTGTATTTAACCCATTTGTGATTTCATCCTCACCTGATCAAGCCCACCAAAGCAGAATGGACTTTAAGGGAAAAACAGTCTTGGACCACATGTTTCTGGTTCAGCTGTGCTGACTGGAAGGTGAAGGCACGCCTATCCCTTCTCCCTCTGGGATCTGGCAGGTAAGGCTCTTCTCACCCCAATTAGGAAGGAGGCAGAACGGCAGTTTAAGTGTCATTGAGTGGAAATATCAGAAGTACATAGGGTACTGGGAACTTCATAGACAGAATGAAAAGGAAAAGTAGAAGAAGGTCCGAGAAGGTAAGCAAGATGGGAGGAAGTGAATCTAAGGCAACCGTATTGGAGTGCATGATTAAAAATTTCATGCAAAGATGGGCTCGATAAAGGACAGAAATGGTCTGGACCTAACAGAAGCAGAAGATATTAAGAAGAGGTGGTAAGAATACACGGAAGAACTGTACAAAAAAGATCTTCACGACCCAGATAATCATGATGATGTGATGACTAATCTAGAGCCAGACATCTTGGAATGTGAAATCAAGTGGGCCTTAGAAAGCATCACTACGAACAAAGCTAGTGGAGGTGATGGAATTCCAGTTGAGCTGTTTCAAATCCTGAAAGATGATGCTGTGAAAGTGCTGCACTCAATATGCCAGCAAATCTGGAAAACTCAGTAGTGGCCATAGGACTGGAAAAGGTCAGTTTTCATTCCAATCCCAAAGAAAGGCAATGCCAAAGAATGCTTAAACTACCACACAATTGTACTCATCTCACATGCTAGTAAAGTAATGCTCAAAATTCTCCAAGCCAGGCTTCAGCAATATGTGAACCATGAACTCCCTGATGTTCAAGCTGGTTTTAGAAAAGACAGAGGAATCAGAGATCAAATTGCCAACATCGCTGGATCATGGAAAAAGCAAGAGAGTTCCAGAAAAACATCTATTTCTGCTTTATTGACTATGCCAAAGCCTTTGACTGTGTGGAGCACAATAAACTGTGGAAAATTCTGAAAGAGATGGGAATACCAGACCACCTGACCTGCCTCTTGAGAAATCTGTATGCAGGTCAGGAAGCAACAGTTAGAAGTGGACATGGAACAACAGACTGGTTCCAAATAGGAAAAGGAGTACATCAAGGCTGTATATTGTCACCCTGCTTATTTAATTTATATGCAGAATACATCGTGAGAAATGCTGGACTGGAAGAAACACAAGCTGGAATCAAGATTGCCGGGAGAAACATCAATAACCTCAGATATGCAGGTGACACCACCCTTATGTCAGAAAGTGAAGAGGAACTAAAAAGCCTCTTGTTGAAAGTGAAAGAGGAGAGTGAAAAAATTGGCTTAAAGCTTAACATTCAGAAAATGAAGATCATGGCATCTGGTCCCATCACTTCATGGGAAATAGATGGGGAAACAGTAGAAACAGTGTCAGATTTTATTTTTTGGGGCTCCAAAATCACTGCAGATGGTGACTGCAGCCATGAAACTAAAAGACGCTTACTCCTTGGAAGAAAAGTTATGACCAACCTAGACAGTATATTCAAAAGCAGAGATGTTACTTTGCCGACTAAGGTCCATCCAGTCAAGGCTATGGTTTTTCCTGTGGTCATGTATGGATGTGAGAGTTGGACTGTNTGGTGACTGCAGCCATGAAACTAAAAGACGCTTACTCCTTGGAAGAAAAGTTATGACCAACCTAGACAGTATATTCAAAAGCAGAGATGTTACTTTGCCGACTAAGGTCCATCCAGTCAAGGCTATGGTTTTTCCTGTGGTCATGTATGGATGTGAGAGTTGGACTGTGAAGAAGGCTGAGCGCTGAAGAATTGATGCTTTTGAACCGTGGTGTTGGAGAAGACTCTTGAGAGTCTCTTGGACTGCAAGGAGATCCAACCAGTCATTCTGACGGAGATCAACCCTGGGATTTCTTTGGAAGGAATGATGCTAAAGCTGAAGCTCCAGTACTTTGGCCACCTCATGCGAAGAGTTGACTCATTGGAAAAGACCCTGATGCTGGGAGGGATTTGGGGCAGGAGGAGAAGGGGACGACTGAGGATGAGATGGCTGGATGGCATCACGGACTCAATGGACGTGAGTCTGAGTGAACTCCAGGAGTTGGTGATGGACAGGGAGGCCTGGCGTGCTGCGATTCATTGGGTCGCAAAGAGTTGGACACGACTGAGCAACTGAACTGAACTGATGGGGTGAAGATGAAGCCTAACTGCCTCCACATACTCTATGAGGTCGAATGGCCCCCTATGGGAATAGGATGGCCACCAGAGAACACCATGAACTTGCAAATAGTGGAAGCAGTCTATACAGTAGTCATAGGAGAGCCAGGACACCTGGATCAATATCCATATATTGACTCATGGCTAGGGTTAGTTCAAGACCCTTCTATTTGGACAAGCTTCTGTATCCAGAAGGGAAAGGGAAAAATATTAATGGCACAAAAATTGACTGATGATAAAAAGGGAAATTCTACAGGATTTGGACGGGTCCACCTGACCCCTCCCCC
Organism: Aepyceros melampus; assembly: GCA_006408695.1. Lineage (NCBI taxonomy): Eukaryota > Metazoa > Chordata > Mammalia > Artiodactyla > Bovidae > Aepyceros > Aepyceros melampus. The sequence continues at coordinate 153,641 of SJXQ01000585.1, read as the reverse complement.
ATACTGGATAATGCTGCTCCTGCCTCAGTGCTCCACCAGGACCGGAGGCCACCTTAATGCTCCATCCAGGGGCAGGTGAAGTCCTGCAGCAGCCGCTGCTCCTCTGCCAGCTCTCCCTCGTAGTGCCGCCACCTCAGCAGGCTCTGACCCCGGTGACAGAAGCCTCTGGCCAGCACTTCCAGGATCCTGCTCCAGACGAACCGCCCAAGCTATATCCGCCTCTCCCAGTGAGTACTGACAAGAAAGGGAGGGAGACTTTGGAATTAAGCAGAGACTGCTCTCTGCCAGAGAGCTGGAGGGAATGAAAGAGAACAGACAAGAGATTTGCAATGCTAGCTGCAGCTCTGGGAAAGTCTATCTCGGGCCCTCTGGAAAACCTCCTCTGCCCCAGGGACAGGACAGTCCTTCAACCGGTCTCACGGAGGACCTGGGCCCGTTACAGGCAAACCAGTATGCCCAGTGCTGAGCTTTTGGCCACTGGAAGAATGAACACCCTAAGGCAAGAAAGGAAGAGGAAGCTCCCACAGTTGTGGGGCTTGCTGACTTGGAAATTAAATAGGGCTGCTGGGGCTCAGAGATATCAGGTCCCCCATGGTTAACCTTAAAAGCGGGGGACCAAAACATTGACTTCATGGTGGATATAGGAGCAGAACTGTTAACAAAATCTGTGGCACCACTGTCCAAAAAGACTCCTGCTGTAACTGGGGTATTGGGAGAAGCGATGATTACATCATTTTGCCAGCCCAGAAAATGTCAGATGGGGGGCACCAAGTGATTCATGAATTCCCCTACATTCCTGAGTGCCCAGTACCCCTGTTGGGAAGAGACTTGCTCTCCAAAGTGTCACGCAAGTGTATGTTCCTCGGTTCTTTGTCTCGTCACAACAAAGATTTGGAGTGACAGACATTAAAGCCCCTTCGGCGTGTCACAGCTCTCAGGTCTTGCATAGACCGTGTTATAGCTCTCAGACCATGTTATAGCTCTTAAACAAATCAGTGTTACAGCCTAATTTTATTTAGAAGATAGCAGGAAAATCCATCTTATAGGCATGAGGGCACATCGATCCAAAGGCATGAGGAGAAGAGCGCCCCAGCACGTGGGGGAGAGAGAGTGAGCTGGCTTTGGCTCCTCTATTTATATGTTGATCTCTCCCTGGGCCTGTCCTGTGTAAATTGGGCCAGCCAGGAGTGTTGTTTGTTTTACCTGAGGTCCTCACTCCCGTCCTCGGACCTTCTTTTGTTCTATTTTTGCGGGCTTTTCCCTTCCTTGTCTTTTAGCCACTGCCATTTTGGACCCCTTTTCCCTATTCTACCTACCTAACATTCCCCCTTCAAGAGATGGGAGGCCCAGTTCTTTGGGAACAGGGGCGTTGAGGTCTTTCTGGCTACTTCCTGCTGAACTGGGATGGTGAGGGGTATTGGGCCTCCCCCTCTTGCTAGTCACATTCTCCACATCATGTAGGATCTTTCTGGATCAGAGATCGAACCTGTGTTTCCTGCCTTGGCAGGTGGATTTTTTACCTCTGAGCCACCAGGTAAGCTCCTTGCATACACTTTTGATGTGAGATATCTGTTGCGTGTTAGTGTATGACAAGTTTATGAACTCCTTGAGGACAGGTACCATAACTAATGAATCATACCTCTTGATGATTCATCTGTTGGATTGCTTTGGACATGGCAGGTCTTCGTTTTTCAGTAATTGAGTATATATTTGCATTAGAATGTATGTTCATGAGCAGCAGCACTGTGGAGAAGATATGATTAAAGTCTGTAGAGTTAGACCACTACTGAATCCTGGTTTCACCACTTTCTTTCTTTTCTTTTTTTTTTTTTAATTTTTGATAGCTTATTTCAATTCCTGAATCCAAGCTACCTACTGCAAAGCAAGCAAACTTTAGTGCAAAACAAAACCCTCTTTTTTCCCTTTGTGGTGTCTTTTGAAAAATATATACTCTTGATTAATCGCAAAACCTCTCCAAGGCCCCATGCGCGTCTTGGGATAAAGCGCAGCATGCACAGCTGTCCTGGGGCGGCTTCGGCCCTGAGGCAACGCTCTGTGTGTGTTTGCTTTCGTCCTGCCTCTGTCTTCTGGTCAAACAAGTTACACTGATAGAGTCTTAAGTGGGATTTTAACTGCTTTGTATATGCCCATGATTGTAATGGAATACTTGGACATAGATAACTTTTATTTTTACCTCCGTATTCCAGTAGGCTAGGCACTGTTATCTCTGTATGTTCCTTTGATTCTTGTCTACACGGTGTTACTTTCCCTTTGATATGGGGTAGAGTTCCAGAGGAAATAGAGCATCAGCATTAGATATGCTGATAACATTTTACCTCTACTTTGAATTAAAGAAGGGTTAAGATTTCATCTATAATACATATGGACGAATACTAGAGGGACTGTGCTGATATTCTGTGTTATAGTCAGGGAATAGCATATGCTGGAGTAAGGACGCATCCATCTTTCTTTCTTTTTAGATGAGGTTCCTGAAGCAGCTCTGCACACCAGACACAGAGGTAAAGGAGGGAGTGTGGCTGTTGACGGGCGCTCACCTGCCAGCCTGCCCCAAAGCTGCGCTCTCTGGCTCCGCTGCGTCAAGGCTATCAGGCTCAAGCTCATGGCCTAGACGATCCTTCCCTTGAGCAACTTCCCACTTAGCTTTCAAGTCCACATCAGTGAGAACGCTCGAAGGTCCGAGCCTTCCTGGGAGAAGGGAAGAGGGCAAGACGAATCACGCTGGGGAACTTCAGCTCTTGTCCTCTCCACCCTCAGGAGGCCTGTGGGTTTCTGTGCAGCAGTACTCCCAGTGAGAAAGGGTCCTAAATGTGACCAAGCATATTAGCTTCTCCCGCGCTGAGGACAAGTGGGGCAGGGAGAAAGGGAGAGGGAAGAAAGCCATCTTCAACTTAAGAAGTGAAAAGGCAGGGTTTTCTTCCCAGTAGAAGCTAAAACATGCGTTCTCTTGAAGAGATCAATCATATTTTAGACACAAAGTAGTTTAACACCTGATGCTTATGTCATTACTGGCGTACAGTGGCCTGAACAAATGTTGTGTGCTTGAAAGAAACTGCAAAGAATTGGACTATCATTTTCATTTCTAAGGTCTAAATATTCTTAATATTAGTCTTACTCATGTGTACATTTATTTTCTTTGCTGTTAATCTACATAGCCTTGAAGTACTAGGTCAACAGAAAATACCCTGATAATAATATTCTATTTGTAAACAATTTTCTGTATTTATCAAACACATCTTAGCATGTTCTAAAATAAGGATTTTAATGTATCTTTAAGGATCTCTAGTAAAGAAAACATTTCTCAAAATTTTGGTCATAGTCTTTCTGGTTCATTTGTTGTTGCTTTAAAAAAAATCTATTTATTTTAAAGCATCAGAGAAACTAGACTCATTTCATTGTGCTCTGAATCCTTTAATTTTTACCCGTGGATCCTGCTTTAGAGCAGCTGATAATTAGAGGTAGTTCTGAAAGATATTATTTCCTGTTCTAGGTAAAACAAAATGTGGATTTCATGGTTCTACATACACATTGTAACCTAATGGTGTGATAATTGTTGCAATATTTAATTCTCAGATAAGGAATTTTGTGGTGTCTTGGGCTTTTTGTGTAGTATACTTTAGGAGTAGTAATTGTGTTGGTGGCGAAAGCAAATAAAGCTGAGAGGACAGGGGGTGGCAGGAGGAGAGGCACACGCATCCCCCCAGGTGCTGGATGCTGGGTGTTGAGTCGCGCAGCCGGTCCGACTCTTTGTGACCCTAAGGACTGCAGTCCTCCAGGCTCCTTTGCCCATGGGATTTTCCAAGAATGCTGGAGTGGGTTGCCATTTCCTTCTCCAGAGCATCTTCCCAACCCAAGGATCAAACCCTTGTCTCCTGAGTCTCCAGCATAACAGGCGGATTGTTTACCCACTGAGCCACCTGGGAAAAAGTGATCAAATTACACATATTGTCTTATATGACTCTGTAACTACCCCTGTACTATTGACTCATTTACATAGAGCATGAATAGCTTGCTCAAGATCATTCAGTGAACAAGGAGTAGAAACTGAATTTCAACCTGGCACGGTCAGAATTCAAAAACTGCATTTTTCTGAGTGTTTCATCTGTGCCTAAAGATATGATACTAAGACGACTTAAGCATTCTTTTCTTTTTTTTTTGCTCACAGGAGTCTTTCTACTACTACATGAAGAAACTTGAATTGGCCTACTGGAAGATAAAGCAGAAGTGAAAGACCCCCAGCTGTTCTAGCACAACTATCCAGTCATTCCGGGTGAGACCATCCTGTGTCACTGAAGTTATACTAGAAGACAGACTGGCCAGTTCAAAAGGTTATGGTAAGTATAGAGAAATAATTATTCATCACTGTTTGAAGTAACTATGTTTTAGGTTGATGGTTATGCAGCAGAAGTTGACTGATAACATACTAACAATTTGAAATAAAAAGTGTGTGATAGATTGTAAGAAATGTTCTAGAATTATTAATTAAAGAGAACTGGAACAATTTAAGTGAAAGAAGATAGTCACGTCAAATTCAAAAGAAACAACTTAAAGGGTATATATTAAATGTCATGTACTATGATTTTTTTTTTTACATACATGATTACTTTTAGTTCAAACCACTATCTCATAAAGTAGATATTATCTTAACTTTCAGTTCAGTTCAGTTGCCCAGTCGTGTCCGACTCTTTGCAACCCCATGAATCGCAGCATGCCAGGCTTCCCTGTCCATCACCAACTCCTGGAGTTCACTCAGACTCACCCCATCGAGTCAGTGATGCCATCCAGCCATCTCACCCTCTGTCGTCCCCTTCTCCTCCTGCCCCCAATGCCTCCCAGCATCAGAGTCTTTTCCAGTGAGTCAACTCTTTGCATGAGGTGGCCAAAGTACTGGAGTTTCAGCTTTAGCATCAGTCCTTCCAAAGAACACCCAGGACTGATCTCCTTTAGAATGGACTGGTTGGATCTCCTTGCAGTCCAAGGGACTCTCAAGAGTCTTCTCCAACACCACAGTTCAAAAGCATCAATTCTTTGGCTTTACAGATGAGTAAATCAAGATTCATAATAGGAAAGTAACTTATCCAAGGTCACAGCACTTAACTAGTGGCATTGCCAGATTAAACCTCATGAGGCTAATTAGAAATTCTTCTGTTTTGCTTTTAGTTAACCTTGAAGAATTGATGCTTTCAAACTGGTGCTGGAGAAGATGCTTGAGAGTCCCTTGGACTGCAAGGAGATCAAACCAGTCAATCCTAAAGGAAATCTACCCTGGATATTCTCTGGAAGGGCTGCTGCTGAAGCTGAAACTCTAATACTTTGGCCACCTGATGAAAAGAGCCAACTCATTGGAAAAGACCCTGATGCTGGGAACGACAGAGGGTAGAAGGAGAAGGGGACGACAAAGGATGAGATGGTTGGATGGCATCACCAACTCAATGGACATGAGTCTGAGCAAACTCCAGGAGATGGTGAAGGACAGGGAAGTCCATGGGGTCACAAAGAGTGGGGCACGACTTAACAACTGAACAACAACAAGCAGCCTTTAGAAGTCATGAAAGAGTGGAAGAAATGTCATGAAGAAAAGAAGTTCACAAGCATATTTGCTTTGTTAAAGCTGTCCCCTCAAATTACAAGAACCTGTCGCTCTCTAGTATGGTGGCCTTACCGCTTTGTTTAAAATGATGGATTGATGGGACAAATCCTGTGGTAGCATTCAGGAAGATTATAAGATTGGGTTAGAAAGAGGAAAATTCAAGTTGAGAAGGAAAAACAGATAGAGGAGTGTGAAGAAAGATCTATGCAGCAGCTCTTGGCTGGGTCTGGTAGCCAGCCCAGGAGGTAGAGAGGCATTTGGGAGGTCATGGTGACAGTCTGAACCCAGGATTTAAGACAGGAGAGGACCAGGGCTGGCAGATAATAAAAAATGAAGAATCTCAGTGATATTCTTATAACAGTCTCTTCGTCGGCCTGGATACCTTGTCTTGGGCTATTTATATTCTCCTTGTGCCTGATAGACTTAAACTGATTTTGACTAGCTTATTATGAGCAGATGTTCATGTCGTATATATTAGCTATGATAAATTCTCTCTTCTCCTCTTTCTTTCTCTCTCTCTCTTTTTCTAAGATGAATTAAAAACGGCACTGACAAAGTTTAACTGAAGTTTATAGCATACAGATTGCTACAATTTTGCACGTGGTGATATTTGAATTATGCAGTTAAGAGTATCACTGGTACAAGTATCTCAGACCTTGCTTACAGAAGGGAATAAAACCATCAGTAGTAACATTTTTGAATCATCAGCATGCCTATGTGTGTATAATGGTAGCGACCTTCTCCACTGAACACTGTATGCAGAGATCTTCCCTTAACCGAGGAGTGACATGGTGTGAATGAATTAAAAATGGTATCACGTGACTTCACAGTCAAGTAACCAGAGCATAATTAGTTTGATTTAATCTTGAAAGCAAATTCATTATTGCCAAGACCGTGATTCAGTGCTCTGTGCTAAATGAACTAGAGGTGGGAGTTTAACAGTCCATTTGCACCACGTGTTTCATAAAGAATAAAATCAAGCTATGTTTGCAAGAAACTCTTTAAGATTTCAGAACTGAATGGGGAGTCTTGGTAAAAGAACAAATAAATAGACATGTGGTATAGTCATAGGAAGAATTAGCAGAACACTTACTCCATGGAAAGTAACCTTCTCTCTGGAGTAGATTTATATCTGTCATCACTGGTTCACAATCTTCTTTGCTACATTTAAGATACTAATGATTTGGGTGCCATGTGGAATAACTTAATGAACACACATGTTTAATGGAAACACTTTCATTACCACTCTTGATTTATTTCAGAATCTCTTATAGAAACCCTCCACTATCAAATCTTCTGTGAAAATATATTGAAAAATCTAATAAAACTCCAGACATTTCCATTGCCTTCACAGAGCATAGCAACAGCAGTTTCTTAAACTTGTGTAACTCTTTGCATTTTCATTGTGCTTCCATTCATATTGGCTCATTTGATCTTCATTGTATTGACATGGCCTAGGTAGGGAAGATGAAATCATACCCATTTTACATTTGAGGCACTGAAACAGAGATATAAAGTTCCAAGTTTATGGTCACTCTGCTAATAAAAAATGAAAAGATGAATAGAAGGTAATTTTTCTAGTTTTGAAAGAAAATTGCTTTATAAATTCTTACATTGTTTGTTCTCTGTAGTACTAAATATGTTTTTTACTCATTTAATGAAAGCTACAAAAAGTATTTATGAATGAAACGGCTGAAAATCTTTCTGAGACTAATAATGACTAAGGTTAGTTTAAAGCACTGAGTTTATATACTTCCTGAAGTATAGCTCAACCTTCAGCATATACTCTATTGTCATTTCAAAACAATTCCTATGTAAGCTTGATTCCCATTTTCAAAAATTATAGGTTCTAAGAGGTTGGGGGTTTGTATACTCAAGGCAAACCAAACACACAGATCTACCAAGCAGGACTGCAAATCTTGTGAGAGCAGCCTTCCTAAGAAGTTTCAGTGCTAGCCCATTACTTTCTCATCAGCTAGATATGTTAGGGAAGATAAATCAAAAGCAGTTTGTGACTGACAATAATTTTGAACTGGGCAAGAAGTCATATTTTATGGAAAGTAATCTGGATGATTTGAGTTTGAAGATACGACAAACTAAAAACAATCAAATACTGGGGCAGTTCAACTAACAGGCACTTTGTATTAATGTTTTCAGATTTTTCAGAGGCATCATTGGTATGATTCCCATTGATTTTAATAGAAGTTACTTGTACAAAGTAAGAAGTCAATAAAATTTGATGATGGACTATGATAACATCAAGGCTGTTCTGTCAGTTGAATAAAATATGCCTTAGAGCTCAGAAAAATATGCTGAGGAGACTAACAGAAAGTGTTCTATGGCTGTGCCTCTTGATTTGATCACTAAGAGCTGACATATAATAGAGTTTGAATAAAAGATTTAGACATACTTCAGACAATCAGATATCAAAGTAAATATAATTTTTTTTTTTTTTTTACAATACCGTATTGGTTTTGTCCTACATTGACATGAATCCGCCACAGGTGTACACTATTTTAAAGAACGCTCTAAAATTTATAAAAATATACGGATCTAAGCATAGTAGGACTAAGCCATAGACACATGGACATTAATTTCTATTTTACATCCTTTATCTTCCATAATAAATGAAGCAGAATGTAATTTGTATCCAGGGGAAATTTTCAAAATACAAACTACCAGGCCAAAACTCAGACATGCTGGATTAGAATTTCCAGGACTGACACTGGGAAATTTTATTAAAAAGAAAAAAAAGAAGTTTCTGATAATTAGCTCAGTTTGGGGGTTCATTGAACTTAATTTGCTGAAGCTCTTTGGTTCAGCAAATTGTTGTTGGTTTAGGCTCCCCACTTTTCTCCCCTAGACTTTTCAATTCTGAACAGAAATTACACTTTACATACCTGAATCCCCAGTCTGTGAGCCTCGTGGCTTCTCTTCCTTTTGTTCACGGCGGCTTCCCTGAGGGCCCTAAGCTTTCCTCAGGTATCTGCATCCTGTCTGATCCTGCTCACACTCTTTATGGCTGTTTCTTGTGCTACTTTCATTACCAGCTTTGAGTTCCCCAAGCATTTTTATAAGAATCAGTCAGGCTTTCTGCCTTCCTATGTAGACTTCATTTTTCTATGTAACTCATGCAACCACAAGCAAAAACCAGTAAGATCCAAAGTCATATTGTGGGAAACGATTCCTAAGCATATTAAAACATGTATGATAACACATTCATCCATATAACCTCCAAATCTTTATGGCCTCATATGTGTATCTTGGTATTGTGCTACATTCTGGGGATTCAGTGATTAAAAAAATACACAGCTGCTGCTCTCATGGAAACTCTACTCTATTAGGAAAGAGAAGAATAATTTACCAGGCAAACAATTTCAGGTAGTGTTAAGTGCTTTTAAGAAATATATAACAAGATAACATACTAATCTTAACACAACTAAAATGGCTAACAATTGAGAAAAGTTTAACTAAATTATGGTAAATCATTATTTACCTTGAATGCATTATTTACTATTAAGAAGATTTTGCCACTAAACACAGAAAATACCGACTCAATGGACATAGGTTTAGGTGGACTCTGGGAGTTGGTGATGGACAGGGAGGCCTGGTGTGCTGCAGTTAATGGAATCGCAAAGAGTTGGACACGACTGAGCGACTGAACTGAACTGAACAGAAAATACTTATGATGCAATATTTAGTGAAAAAAAAATGGGGAAAAAGTGTATCCCTATGTGTCTGCAAAGCATATAGAAAGGAGAGCAACACTGGAAGAAAAGCCAGTTTTGAGATCATGTTGTTTTTATAATTACAATGTTACTCTGGATTAAGTGTGAAACAGTATAGTTTACTTGGCGTCTTGTTATGCAAATAATTACTGGCTCTTCCCTCTACCACAGCACTGATTTTTCATAATGTAAACGTGAGACTTTAAAGTACACTTTCAGTCATCAAAGATAATAATTTCTTTCAGCATAGTATCTGTGCTAAGCATATTTTCTTGTGGTTTAATTTTTCATATCAATGCCAAGAAATAGAGGAAAACAATAGAATGGGAAAGACTAGAGATTTCCCTAAGAAAGTTAGAGATACCAAGGGAATATTTCATGCAAAGATGGGCTCAATAAAGGACAGAAATGGTATGGACCTAACAGAAGCAGAAGATATGAAGAGGAAGTGGCAAGAATACACAGAAGAACTGTACAGAAAAGGTCTTCACGAGCTAGATGACCACGATGGTGGTGTGATCACTCACCTAGAGCCAGACATCCTGGAGTGTAAGTCACGTGGGCCTTAGGAAGCATCACTACAAACAAAGCTAGTGAAGGTGATGGAATTCCAGCTGAACTATTTTAAATCCTAAAAGATGATGCTGTGAAAGAGCTGCACTCAATATGCCAGCAAATTTGAAAACCTCAGCAGTGGCCACAGGACTGGAAAATCTTAGTTTTCATTCCAATCCCAAAGAAAGGCAATGCCAAAGAATATCCAAACTGCAGCACAATTGCACTCATCTCACATGCTAGCAAAGTAATGCTCAAAATTCTCCAAGAGAGGCTTCAACAGTACATGAAGTGCAAATTTCCAGATGTTCAGGCTGATTTAGAAAAGGCAGAAGAACCAGAGATCTAATTGTCAACATCCATTGGATCATCAAAAAAGCAAGAGAATTCCAGAAAAAAACACATCTATTTCTGCTTTAAATACCACATCAAAGCCTTTAACTGTGTGGATCACAACAAATTGTGTATAGTTCTGAAATAGATGGGACTACCCGACCACCTTACCTGCCTCCTGAGAAATCTCTATGCAGATCAGGAAGCAACAGTTAGAAGCAGACATGGAGCAGTGGATTGGCTCCAGATTGGGAAAGGAGTACGTCAAGGCTGTATATTGTCATCCTGCTTATTTAACTTATAGGCAGAGTACATCATGGGAAAGGCCAGGAGAAATATCAGTAACCTCAGAAATGGAGATGACACCATCTTTATGGCATAAAGTGAAGAAGAACTAAAGAGCCTCTTGATGAAAGTGAAAGAGGAGAGTGAAAAAGCTGGCTTAAAACTCAACATTCAAAAAATGAAGTTCATGGCATCTGGACCCATCACTTCATGGCAAATAGAGAAACAATGGAAACAGTGACAGACTTTATTTTTGGGGGGCTCCAAAATCACTGTGAGGGTGACTACAGCCATGAAAATAAAAGACACTTACTCCTTTTAAAAAGACACTTTTTAAAAGAAGGAAAGCTATGACAAACCTAGACAACATTTTAAAAGGAGAGACATTACTTTGCCTACAAGTCTGTATAGTCAAAACTATGGTTTTTCCAGTAATCATGTATGAATGTGAGAGTTGGGCTATAAAGAAAGATGAGCATTGAAGAACTGATGCTTTTGAACTGTGGTGTTGGAGAAGACTCTTGAGAGTCCCTTGGACTGCAAGGAGATCCAACCATCCTCAAGGAAATCAGTCCTGAATACTCATTGGAAGGACTGATGCTGAAGCTGAAACTCCAATACTTTGGCCACCTGATGCAAAGAGCTGACTCATTGGAAAAGACCCTGATGCTGGGAAACATTGAAGGTAGGTGGAGAAAGAAATGACAGAGGATGAGATGGTTGGATGGCATCACTGAACCAATGGACATGAGTTTGAGCAAGCTCCAGGAGATGGTGAAGGACAGGGAGGCCTGCCGAGCTGCAGTCCATGGGGTCGCAAACCATGACTGAGCGACTGACCTGAACTGGACTGGAGTTTTCATGATCAATCATATATACATAGAACTAAGTAGAGAAATTATCTATTAACCAGAATGTTTGATTAACTAGAGCACATTTCCTGATCCCCTAGATAAAAGTTACTTATAGGCAAAAATAAAGAAGTTAAACCTCAACTTCAACTACTTCTTGTTAGCATTCAGTTTCTTAGAGGATGTTGCTTATGAAATTAGAATCCTGTGAAGCTATCTTGAGGGCATAGAAATCTGTCTGTTCTTTTCACTTGAGTGCCTGTATTTTTCCTGTCCTTGGATATTGGGGATTGAGGGTTGTCTAATAAAGTTTGCATTCTTTATCTGAATGTATATCAGCTCATTCAAAACATATAATACTGGATGCAGGACTGTGCTATCAGTGACTATAATATGCATCGATGAATTATATACTGCTTTTGTGAAGAAAAAGGATATAATGACATTAAATATATTTATTGAACATTTTAGTTCCATTCCAATTTAAAAAAAATTAAAATGCTGAATGTGCCTTAGGGATCAAAGATATATGCTACATCTTCTGTAAAGTGTTCAAAAATTTACTTCCAGGGATTCAACTATAATAAAATTCTAGTACATGTCCTGGGATGATACTAAGATGCAGCTATGTCAGAAATTACGGTTTCTAAACAGGGGTCTCTACCATTTTGATATAAAATTTTCACCCATGTATGGTGAAGTGAAAAAAAAAATAAAAGGAAATAATGAATTTTCTCAACATTTTTTTCCAGTTTAAAGAATAAAATACCCCTTCTTTTGTGAACTGATGATAATTGTTATGTGGGTTTGTTTTTGTTTTGATGTGTTTTGCAAAATGAAACTTTAGCAACCCTATGCTGCTGCTGCTGCTAAGTCGCTTCAGTCGTGTCCGACTCTGTGCAACCCCATAGACGGCAGCCCACCAGGCTCCCCCGTCCCTGGGATTCTCCAGGCAAGAACACTGGAGTGGGTTGCCATGTCCTTCTCCAGTGCATGAAAGTGAGAAGTGAAAGTGAAGTCGCTCAGTCGTGTCCAACTCTCAGCGACCCCATGGACTGCAGCTCACCGGACTCCTCTGTCCTTGGGAGTTTCCAGGCAAGAGTACTGGGGTGGGGTGCCATTGCCTTCTCCTATAGTGGCCTCCAAAATATTTTTTGAAAGTTTCTGAATTCATGAAACTCAATGAGTATAAGTGGTCAGTTGTCAATAAAAATGGACTTACTGTCAAAAGAACTGGGGTTCATTTGGCAATTAATAGCTGTGTGTTCTTGAATGTGTCTGACTCTCTAGTCCTTCGTTTATAAAATGGGCCCTGTACTAAGTCCGGAGACAATAGTGCATTAATGATACAGCATTTGTCTTTGTCAAGGACCTGCTCTCTGACTGCCACTGTTACTTTAGATGCTTATGTTACGCTAACTATTGTTTAATTTCATTTTTAAAGCCATCTGATTGAAAGAGTATTAATCAGCCACTCTGGGCTAACTTCCCTTTCAACCTTGAAGTCCCACTTGATGAAATCCACAGGGAACTTCCATGATTCTTTTGCAACCATCCTGTACAATTACGATACTACCTTATTATTCTCTAATCGTCCTGCTTCTAGGACTAAGAAATTTTCCTGAGCACATGGCCTTTGAGCTTATTTTTCTACTCTCAGTTGTAAGGGGAGAGGCGTTCTCATACCAGGTGTCAGTCACCATCGGCATTTGGGAAGATGGCGGTTTGGCCTGTGGGTATGGTTCATGCTGCCTGGTTTATGCTGAACTTGTGTGATATCTTGTGTTGTTTGTCGTCATAATGCTTTACTTTGTTTGGAAATTGATGTTATTTTTCATTCAGCTAAGTGACACAGCAGCGTGGCACTCTGAACACCAACCGATGTGGATTACAGAGTGAGCTATACAGTATAGAAACCAAAATCCTCAAGTCTGCCAGTCCTGAGGAGCTCAGCAAGAATCCAGGACCCTGAAGGAAACACAAAGAGAAGTAACCTTTCAAAACGGAAGGAAGAGCAATAATTACCTCTCCATATTTTGAATCAAAAGGGTTTTTACTCTAGGAAATGTTAGAATAAAAGATGAAAATTCGTGAGTTTAATACAATTTTTATTGGAATACATTTTCAGGGGGAGTGTCAATTTATTTTTGAGTGTACAATCTTGCCAAATCTAAAGCTCTCACATATATACAGTACTTTTAAATTTGATCTCTTGGCTTGTCAAGAAACTCACACTACTCTTCTAAAATAAGATATCTACCTAATAATGGAAGCATTTATCTTAAATTCTCCATTTAAATGACTACTTTGAATGACTGCTGAAATTAATCTAATCTCAAGTTTATATACCTGTATAATTTTTTTTTTATTTTGACAACATGGTTTCATAAGCTATGATTAGTTCAGGGATTTTGTGGGCGTAATGTACAAGATAAGCAGGTTGAAAAGTTTTTTGACTTATCAAAGCCACATTTTTAGAAGTAAGGAAATGCAGCTTTCTTGACTGACATTTCCATAATTATTTGCAGAATTTTCTGAGCTGTTTGACAAGTTCCCATTTGTCTTTAAAATAAAAAAGACTATGGGGAGAATGACCTCTGACCCTCCAGGTATTTAAAGCATCTTTCATGAACAAGCAATATTTAAGCCAGAGGGGAAAAATTGATACTTTTTTGAATTTTTTAGGTCACATAATGGTAGTATTTGAGATCCACAGAAATTTTGGCTCTAAGGGACGTTTTTGACATAACTCTTACTCTCTCTGAATTAACATTTAAATATTTATGCAATTTTTCAGTCTGGGAAAGGAACTGTAAGACTTCTCTGAATGAGAGGTTAAGCAAAGGTTATGATGTTACAAATTAGAACTAAATAGGACACTGATACTGAGAAACTGGAATCCTGTTAGTTAGACTCATAATGAATCAAGTCAATGAGACAAAGGGTCCCTCAAGGTGAGGTATGCTGGAGTCTGAATATAAATGGCCACATTATTATCAATGCATCCATTCATGAAAATGCTGTAATATTAGTTTATGCCACAGAAAAGACAGCATGAGTGAGTGTGAAGGTGTGCACACAGGAGAATCATTCATACTTCTCACTTTAAAGTAAGTTTAATAAAGGGGTAAGTAAGCTAACTAATTTGTAGCATATTTCTCTATATACTTTTCCATACTGAATAGATAAGCGCTTTGCATTGCATTTATTTAAATAGGAGTAGTCCTATTAGTTTACTTAAAATAAGGCATTAAGAAGAGTTTGTCGATTTCCAAGACCTAGTTGAAGCTTTAAATTTTAACACATCATTTCTCATAAATAATTCTCACTATCCTGGTGCATTTCTGCTGGCATACAATGAGGGACTGAACTAATGTAAAGAAAACAAGAGATGTTTTTGTGCCCTTATCCAAAGTTTTTATCCAGGCCCTTAACTATTAGTGAAAATGAACTGTTTTCCTAGCCTATAATTTTGAAGATGCTTCAGAGGTATACAGAATGAAATTTGAACATTTTCACAAATTTAAATGTCTCTATAAATTTTGTTTCATATTCATAAGATTCTCTCTTTGTAAAAATGATACCTACTGATCAAAGGTGTTGAGAGTTAAAGTTTTTCTTCTAAGTTTGGAAGTGAGGAAAGAAATCTGGTAGTTGAAATAACCAACTCCACCTTAAGTGTGTTGAGAGAAGTGAGTTTTATGAAGCTTAACGTAAGAACAAACCTACTTTGCCCCCAGATTTGGTTATCTTTCTCTGCAATGCTGTAAGAAGTCATACTGTGCTGAGAATGATACTGTTGCAGTAACATTTAATGTTGTTTATTGAAACTTGAAGTTTAAAAATTGAATTAGATTCACATTGCTCTGCTTTAGCACACTTTATCTGGAATGTAATGCCAATAAAATTTCTGCAAATACTCATTTATGCTTTCTGATGTTTTCCTAGATAAGTCTGGACACACATTAATTTTAATATAGTACATGTGAAGCTTTTTGTCTTACTCTTTCCAAAACAAAAGAATTTAGATATAGTTTGGGCCAAGGAGAAGACATATACAAATTAACACTGTAGCAGAGTTAAGCACTATAAATATTAACTATATATTTATTTTGTACCCATTTTGAACCTGGCTTGGTGTCAAGTTATGGGAATATAACATGTGCTGAGCAGATGAAATTTCTGCCTTCATGGAGCATGCTGTCTAATACCATTACTGGAAGCTATTAGAAATAAATAATTTGTTCTAAAGTCAGCCAAAAGTACTGCAAGCTCTTTTTAATCAAGGATCTTTTGAATTCTATCTTTCTAATGTCCTGCTCAAAGACCTCATGCTTTAAGACTTTGTTGATAAATCAGATTCTGCATCTTAAGAAATAAAATTCCTATTCAAAAATTAGCAAAATACACATATTGCTGACAATTAAATTTCCAATTCCATTAACAAAAACCATCTTCCAGCTTTGAATTAAAATTGATGAAGCATTTTCTTGAGCAAATGTGGTCCAAGCATTTTGAAATTGTTCATAAATTCTGGGGAGGGGGCGCTTCCCATGTAGCATAAATAATTCTGGGGGATCCCTCACATTGGACCCTGCAGTAACTAGGAGCTGCTTAAACATTTCAGATTCTTTGTTGCATTGGTCCTGGGCATCATCATCAAAGCATTCAGAACCCTCGTAACATTATATTAGAAATGTGGTTTCTTTTTTACAAAGCCCTTCACTTCTCAGTCATCCCTATGCTAGCTTTCAACTCTAACACTCCGCACACTGTCCAACACAAAAGGGTATTTTCACTTCCAGTCCTTTATAACTCAGCTTCAGGGGTTGATACAATCGACAGACCTAATTTCTTGAAAATCACACTTCACTTGAGTCTTACAGAATCATTTTCTCCCATTTTCCCCCCATCCTTTGTGTTGTTTGATTAATCTTATCCCTATTCATCATACATAAGTGAGATTTTTTTTTTCCTTAGAAAGATTCACCTTTGATCCGTTTCTGCCCACAACTGGTACGTTCTCCTTAGTAGCCCTCCTTGGCACTTGTAACATAGAGCAACGTCTACAGTTCTGAGGGACTCGCGTACATACATTTCCGATTCTCCCGGTTCCAGACTCATGTTCCCCATGGTTTGCTGGCGATGTTCACCGGGGGATGGCGGATGCCTGCCCATAACTGAACGCTCCTGCACTGAGCCTCGCTGTTTTCCTGCGTGCCGGCCTGTGGACTGAATCGCTTCGGTCCTGTCCGACTCTTTGTGATGCTATGGGCCATGGCCCACCAGGCTCCGTCCTTGGGATTCTCCAGGCGAGAGTACTGAGAGGGTTGCCAAGGCCTCCTCCTCCTCTTCTTGGTGATGGCTTGGGTATAATTGGCACGGCAGGGAGGAGTCCTCCATGGACTCAGGGATCTAACCCGCGCCTCCTGCGTCTCCTGAATCCACTAGCACCACCTGGGAAGCCCTGCCTCCTATGCCCACATAGAAATGTGCTCACGTTCAGTCAAAACGTATTTCTCTTATGTGTTCTTAACCTTTCCGATAGTGGTTAGCATTAAACTGGCCTTGATTCCTCACCCTCCCTACTTCCCAGACCCAACTCATGACGAAGTCCGGTCAGAACTATTTTTTTTTGTCTCTACCATTTCCTCTGTTTCCTCTGATAGAGCTGATCTCATCCTCCCTTCCCGGCACAGCCACACCTTGAGGTCTGTGCTGGTTTGGGAGGGCTGCTGTCGCGAGGTACCACACACAGCAGGGAGGTTTAAGCAACAGAAATCCATCCTCTGATGGTTCTGGAGTCTAGAGCTGTGGAATCCGGGTGTCAGTGGCCTTGGTTCCTCCTGAGACCCGCGATGGCTGTATTCTCCTTGTGTCTCTCAGATCATCTTTCCTCCATGTCCACATTTCCATCCTTTCTAAGGACACCCGTAATATTAGATTAGGTCATTGAATTATCATTAGATTTGCTCTAATGACATCACTTTAACTTGATTAGCTCTGTAAAGATCCTTTCTCAAATAAGAGCAGATGCTGAGGTACTGGGGGCTGGAAAAAATGCATATATATTTGTGTATATATATATATATATATATATATATGATGTGACACTGTTCAACACATAGCAAGCTCCTACTATGTGTTAGACATTGTTTTAGACACTGGGGACACATGCAGAGGGGAAACATTTCTAACTCGTGGACCTTAAAATCCAGGGCTGAGAAACTGATGTCAAATTATCCTTAAAAATGAACAAAATAATTTAAGCTGATGCTAAGTGCTGTGGATAAAAGAAAGCAGGGTGATGCTGTTTCTTTATTTAGACTTTTACAGTAACTTCCCACCCCACTCTGTCACCGGCCACTCTGTCCACTCCATGGCTTTGCCTTTCACAGTTCAGTAATAGCATTTAGAATTTGCACCGTGTGTTGTCTGCACACAGGTCTATCTCTAAAATCAGGAAGCCCTGCAAGGAGTCATATCCGTGTCCCTGGTGCAGAGTGTAAGGCCTGGCACTTCCATTAAGTGTTTGTTGAATAAATTCCCTTTGGAGTCACGACTCTGCCACGTGCAGCAAACTCAAGCAGGAATAAAGACCATGAAAGCAGTATTCTGTAAAAGGTGATACTTTTTTGGCTTGTCCACAGTAAATAAATGAATGGTTAATAAAGTGGAGTCCATCTGGTTTAGATACTGTACTTAAGCAAAACTTAAAAGATTCATTGGCTCAGGGCTTTATGACAATAAGAGAAGCATTAAATAGCAAGGCTGAACTCACACTGTAGCATAAAAACAGAGTATGCTAGTTACCTTTACAGTTGCTTGTTTTCAATCAATATACTCAAGTTCTGACAATGTCTATGCTTTTTCCATTATGGATCGGTGGAACACCACGAGCCAGCAGTGGCTTAGTCAAACACCCTCCTCCACTCTAGTCCTTCTTTTTCTTCCTGCTTTGTTGTGGAACTGATGGTCCTCTTTGGTATGCCATGCTCAATTTGGCTCTTCTGATTAAAAACATTCTCAGATTTTGCTTATTAATTTATGTGTATGATTTATGTCAATGGTATTTCTGAGTAGTCTTTGTTTCTTTCTAGCAAGAGAAGTTAACGTTTTCGATCAGGATGGCCTTCGGTATCTCTCTGCTCCTTTCACCATCTCTTCTTGAGGATGAGTAGCGTATAACTAACCTTGCGGGAAATATAACAGAAGGCACTTCCGGATAAGAGGTAAGTGGAAAGGGGCAGTCCCGACGGGCAGGATACAGAGTCCATGTCTGTATCTGCTTAAATGCCGTAGGGCCTCTCTCTTCAGGTGGTGTCTGCTCTTTGACAGGTGACATCATCTGCTTTTGCAATTTGCAGTATTCCTGAATCAGAGAGGAGAAAGGACTTGGTAAAGTGAAAAGTGATCTCCATTCTGAAGGAGATCAACCCTGGGATTTCTTTGGAAGGAATGTTGCTAAAACTGAAGCTCCAGTACTTTGGGCACGTTATGCGAAGAGTTGACTCATTGGAAAAGACCCTGATGCTGGGAGGGATTGGGGGCAGGAGGAGAAAGGGACGACCGAGGATGAGATGGCTGGATGGCATCACAGACTCAATGGACGTGAGTCTGAGTGAACTCCGGGAGTTGGTGATGGACAGGGAGGCCTGGCGTACTGCGATTCATGGGGTCGCAAAGAGTCGGACACAACTGAGCGACTGAACTGAACTGAACTGACTGAAAGTGAAAAGTGCTGGGTAAGTGGAAATAGTAACACAACCGTGATGACTTATTTAGGAGCAAACGGCTGAGGTATAATGAGTAAATTTAAAGACAGAGATTGACCCGAATTTCTGCCCTTAGAGACTTTGTTTCTTTGATTGCACTGAGTTTATGTATTTTAAGAATAAAAGAAAGGATATATGTATCCCAAACCAGTCCATCCTAAAGGAAATCAACCCTGAATATTCATTGGAAGAACTGATGCTGAAGCTGAAACTCCAATACTTTGGCCACCTAATGTAAAGAACTGACTCATTGGAAAAGACCCTGATGCTGGGAAAGACTGAAGGCAGGAGGAGAAGGGGATGAAAGAGGATGAGATGGTTGGAGGCATCACCAACTCGATGGACATGGGCTTGAGCAAGCCCCAGGAGCTGATGATGGATGGGGAGGCCTGGCGTGCTGCAGTCCATGGGGTCACAAAGAGTCGGACCCAACTTAGCTACTGGACAATAACAACAAGCGTTCTTTAGCCTCTGAGTATACCACCCTCCGCCACCCTTGTTTCTGAATATTTTTTATGCACAATCAGGGGAAGGGGAAACCAGAGTAGGAATGTGGCCTAGAGTTTGGGGGCACTAATCTGGAGAGGAAGGTGTTCTACTGGAGACCACGGAGGGGGGACTTGCGAGACAACAGAAGACAAGGTGTGTGAAAATCCCGGGGTTTGTAAGGTGACGGTTCCGAGACAAAGGAACGGGTCTCGGAAAAAGATATCGTGTTTCCATAAGTTAAAAACTGGATCCCCCTTAATGTTCTTTTAAAACCTGAAATAAATATTGGGTTTCCTTTTAACTTATTTAATAGCTGGATTCTGCTCCCTTGAATCCTACTCCATGCACTGACTGGATAATACAGGGGTCATAATTTAAGTTTTAGTTATAAATGTGTAAGTAAATAAAGAATAAGACTTTTACTAAGAATGTGGATATACAGAGCCTGACATTTGACTTTTCCAGTTTCAACCTTAGGTACTGTGCCACTACTGAATTCTAAGATTTGGTAGTCAAATTTTGAAATGAATTGAAAATTCACTCAAACAATAATTGAAACTAAATAGGAAGTACTGATATTAGGATTCCAAGAGAAACTGGCATTTCAATCACCTCTATTTAACAAGAAATACTGAGTCAAGAAACACCGAGATGCAAATTTGGGGCTGTGGGAGAAACATCCGTGGTTCCAGGCTGCTGGGGCATGGTTTAGTAAATTGCTTCTTCAGCACTCAGACTGGAGTTGCCAAATTTCTATGAATTTAGCATTGGAGTTAGAAAAAGAGTCCAATCTATTTCGGTTACTAGCCAAAATTGAGGCAGCAGGCCCACCTGCAAAAATGAGCCTTCTAGTCATGTCTGCCAGACCTATTTCCAATGCCTCCGAGTCCCCTAGTCTCGCTTTTGGTCTGGAGATCAATCACCAGTTGTGGTTTTTAAGTAGGAGTGCCTTTGCTAAGTTGGAAGATATAGATAAACCATGAAGATGGTATAAATTGTGTATGTGTCTGCATAAACTGGAGAGTCCTCACCCTTAAGTCACTCTCTTTATAGACTTTTGGAAGACTCCAAATTCCAGCCATTACTCTTTTTTTGGGGGGCCGGGGGTGATAACCATTTCTGGCCACTGATAAATATAATCAAATGTTGCTGGAACAGTAATATATTTTGGCTCATTAGGGTTGTCTCAATCTGCATTAGTTTATCAGATTAGCTGGTGGAAATGAGAGCTTCAGGAAATAAGGGGGAGCAATGTCTGAGCAAAGAAGGGTGAGCCGAAGGGTTCAGGGAACAGGAGGGGGAGAAGGACAACCATGGAAGGGATGATGTGGGGAGTTAGCGAGGAGGCTGTGGGCGAAAAAGGACTCCTTCAGAACTTGATCTAAGATCAATCCTGGTGCGAACAAGTGACTAGAAAAACACCTAGTTTTTTTTTCTTTCTTTAAAATTAATTGCATGGGTTTCTGTTTATTATATTTCTGCAGAGTTTTAATAAAGACTTTTCTTTGATGATAGCTAGGTTATTTCAAGAAAACAAAAGAGAAATAAATAAAAATTCTTGGATTTCATACTCAGTACATAGAGAGGTACATTTTAAAGAATGTATCACCATAATTATTTACATATGTCAAATGTATCTGAAACTAGTTCTGATGTTTTAGTGGAAAGAGTGTTAAAGCAAAACATTTATTATCTGTTTTATTCATACAGAGATTGTTGTATTCATATAGAAATGTAGTGTTAAGCTCTTGTACTCCTATTGAAAATAGTATCTTAGAATGCATGAAAAGAAGACCCTAAGCGTTTTATTTAATTTGATCTGAAATCCATATGCTGTCATTTAGAGAGATCAAGTCTAAGAACCTGGTGGGTATAAAATGTGCTCCGCATGGTCCTATTTAGAAAGATGCCTCAAATGTGAGTTTTCACAAGTTCCATAAAACACATTTTCACACCAAATTTGATACAGACATGTATTACAAAATCTCCCTATTGCCATTTGAATATAGAATGGAAAAGTTTCCCTTGAGTTTGCAAGAGTGCTTTCAAGTGTAAGTTGGGAAAGTACAAGCTGTATTAACATCTGCCACTTGAAACTACTGTGGCATTGAAACTTTCAAAGAGATGGTAGTAGAGAGTACATCCTCCCTTAAGGTAGGCCCAGAGGAGCTTTACATATACCAAAGAGAGTCTCTAACGGGTTCTCTCATTAATTTCCAAATTAAAAATGACTTTCGCCACATGTAGAGTGCTGTTATCTCTGGTGAACGGGATTGCAGGGAGACCGAGAAGCCTGGATACGTCGTGTGTGAATGCGTGAGTTTGTTCAAGTTGTGAGGGGGCTGTATCTGTGCGGCCATCAGCAAGACTGCACACAAGTTTAACCCAGAGGAGAGTGGACGGGCATCCACGGAGGCTGCAGCATCTGGAGACTCGGGGTGCTTTGCTCAAGCGCTGGAGCTGTGGAGGAGAGCCAGCTGGTATGAGTGTTCACATGCTCGGGACAGCACACACACGTCCTTACCTAACGGATGTCGGCACGGACACGCTTGTCCAAACCCCACACGGCATCACATAAACACGTGTGCTGTTCAATTTGTAGGAAAAAGCACTAATGTAACTGTTTGCTTCTTGTCTTGAGATAAGGGGTGCCTATTTTAAATTCACACAAAGGCCCTTTACAGGGTCATGGCAGTCCTGGGTAAAGGAGGGGACATTTTACTCTTTATACATTTCCATGTTGCTTTATTTTTAAAAATTAATTTGTATTTTTTATATTTATAGGGCAAGAAATTTATATAAGTAAAAAATAGCAAAGTCGGTTTTCTAAGAGGTGTGTTGTAATGCCGTAATACGGCTGTCCATTTGCAGCATGTTTCTGGAAGTCTTGAAAGGGGGCTTCTCACTCTACTGCAACAGAAATCTGTTTTGGGGAGAAATGAGTGTGTTCAGACACTGCGCACAAGAATTTTGGATTAACGCAGCTTGTGTGGGTAAGCAATCCTCAGAGCTGGGGTTCTAAATGAACCGTAACTACAGTGTCTCACCAATACCGGACCAACTCGAGCCACTCGGAGCGGAGCTGGTGCCGACGTGCAGAGCACGTGACTGCGCCGCGCGTGAGCAGGTGCCTGGGAAATCACGGAGCTCTCTAAGGCATCCTGCTGGAGAGGTATATCTGTTGCAATGTCTAAGGTTTCTCCAATTACATCTTGGTTAAATAGCCAGTCATTCAGCAAGCATTAATTTAGCGTTCCCTGGATATCAGGGGAAGAAGGACTTGCTGGCCTTGATCCAGGTCTCTCGCCTGGGCTTAGACGCCACGTGTTTCCAGCATTGTCAGTGAACAGCATTTCCCGAAAGATGGTCAGAAGAGCATGCTGTCCGGCGCGCTCCTCTCCCCCCAGCAAGCCCTCTCCAGGTCCGTGCTGGGCTCAGCACAGGAATAAGAAGCAAAGGTGTCTGCATTCAGCACGGCCTTAAATGGATTCTGAAGATGTTTTCATGGTGCAAGGAGGCATTTCAATCTATTGTGAATCTCTTTGTTCTGGAATTCCAGTTTCCAAAATTCTTGGATGGTTCAGGCTAGTCTTTATCCTGTTAGGGAAAGTTTGTAGTTTTATCTATATCATATAAATATGTGCACATATTATATCATTGCAAAAATCACACATAATAGAAAAAAAAGAAGAAACTAAGATATGCCATTTCTAACAGAAAAGAGCAGTTAACAGTTTAATGTGTATCCTTGCAGAGTTGCCTTTATTCCAATCTATATTAAATATACTTTCTAAAAATGGTATTATAAAATATGGGCTAATCTTAAACCTGTGTTTTAGACTTAACAAAATATGATGAATGCCATACTTATAAATATAGCATCTACATTACATTCTCATCTGTATATTACATTATGCTTGTCTTTGGATAGCTTTAACACTTACATTTCTCTAACACTGGAGCTTATTCTTTAGAGTAACAGGAACTGATTGTATTTAGACATTGCTAACTACTGGTAATCCAGAACCCTGGTTCATATATTATATAAAGGGCTAGGTGTGAGCTGTCAGATTGCTCCCGAGGCCACACTCTTCTGTAACCTCTAGAGAGAAATGCCTTCAGGTTATATGCTGGTCAAATTCCATATAACTTTTATGTTAAAATGCTGTATGTATACTTTAAGTACTGCAGTGCAGAGCTGCCTTTTCTTTCTGAGATTCACAGGTTTGGCTTCGGAGGGAACATGGGGCTGTGTCTACTACCCACGTGCCATATTCTACCCCCGTGCCCACTTCAGCCTCTGGCTTGGTGGCTCCCGTGCAGAGCGTCACCAGTCCAGAAGGCCTGGGGCTCTTTCAGAGGAGTGTGCTTCTGAGGAGACTCGGTGTGCAGCAGGCTCAGATTGCCCTGGGCTCACAATTTCTTTTTCATCAGTAGCTGGCATAACTCTAAATAGCCATTCTTTTGCTTTTTAATAAGGCACATTTTTGTTAAATGGGAATGCAATTTAACTTTGCAGTAGCAGTAACACCGGTCTATTCCCAAGGCACTTTGTGTTAAAAAAAAAAAAATTTGGAGTAGAGAGAACACTTTTTATTTGATCCTGTGGAGCTGTTCATGTTGAGGAAGCAGACGTTCATATTATGGAATTTACTTTTGCTTGTACTAGGATTGGGAGAAAACCTTTTGTAAATAGACAGGTTTCTTGAACTCAGCCTCTGAATCTTCAGATAAATGACCGCCCCACGTCTTACTGCTGTTAGGAAAGCACCCAGTCATTCTAGCTGTGTGTCGTGTGGGTCAGAGGCCACCAAGGACTTTCTCTTGGGTCTGGAGGTTCTTGGTCTCAGATGACCTGCAGCAATTATCTTTTGGTCAGACTGGAGTCAGATTAATATGCAAATCTCTTTATATCGAGCATTAAGCATGTAATTAAGACCATAGACTTTTGGCATTTTAGGCATGAGCCAAGATAGATAGCTTGAACACATGATCTAATTTAGCCCCACAGTCTGCAATGGATTCATATCACACTTAGAAAAAAAAAAATCCAAACTTCAAAATAGAGCCTTCAGAGCCCTAAGATATCTGCCTTCAAAAATTATGATTCTGCACTCGTTATTAGTTTATTATTTAGGCTGCCTTGTGATGGATTTATGCCACTGAGCAAACATTTAGCATATTAACCAGATAGGGCTAGTATAAGAAAACAAAGCTAAGAAATGAAACAATTTCAAAAGTATTTTGAAACAAAGTTAATTTCAAATGAGACACTAAGGAAGTTCTCATTGTGAAGGATTTTAAATTTGGTTGAATATTCATGCACTTATTTATGGTGTGTGCGTGTGTGTACACGAGATACTGACATTTTAAAGTGGTGATGACCTTCAAAGCCTTAATCCTACTCTTCCCCCATGGAACTTTGCCGTCATTAGAGATATCCCAGTGAAAAGGTAGGGCGAGATGAAAGACAGTGTTTGATATTATATGAAACCCTCCAGAGTGGGCAGCTATTATGGTCATTCATATGCTTTATAATTTGGCTGCATTACATTTCTCAAAAAGTTCTCTGTATGGTAACATTAAACTTAGATTAAATAATATAACAGGAGTATTTAAATATAAATGAGTTTAAGATAGTGATTAGAATAAATATGTGAAGTTAAAGATATACAGAAAGTTTTTTCATGAGTGGACAGGGAAGCCTGGCGTGCTTCAGTCCATGGCGTTGCAAAGAGTCGGACACGACTATGCGACTGAACTGAACTGAACACATCTGTTAAGTTTGCCAAGAATGTCTGTTTTATACAGATAGGATTCATCTAACTTTAGGTGAGGACAGGATCCATCTAGTCATGAGCTGGATGGGGAACTGCGGCTGAAGATCTGGGGTGATATAGTTTGGGCAGCAAAACAGTGTCTTCCTTTCAATGGCCTGCTAACCCCTCTGCTGGGTTCACGCTCGGCAAGGACTTTCTGGAGAACTTGGCAAGTTTAAAAATTCACTGTGTGTGTGTGCTAAATCTCTTCGGTCATGTCTGACTCCTTGTGACTCTGTGGACCATAGCCCTCCAGGCTCCTCTGTCCATGGGATTCTCCAGGCAAGGATACTGGAGTGGGTTGCTGTGCCCTCCTCCAGGGGATCTTCCCGACCAGGGATCGAACCTGCTTCTCTTGCAACCCCTGCATTGCAGGCAGATTCTTTATCACTAAGCCACCGGGGAAACCCAAATATTAATACATGCTCATTTCATGCAGAACTTCCTTTAACCAGATAAACCCTGTTCTGTGCTCATCGTAGGATTTTATTCAAAACATTGGAATCACGGCTGTCCCACTTTGCTGTCTATTTATTGGTCACCTTTCCATGTCACTTTATAATTTTTCTTTATATCATTTTAATTATGCCATTGTGTGTTTCATTTTTATTTGAAGTAGCATGCACTGTTGGACATTTAGTTGTTTTCTAAAGGTTTACTATTATAAGTATGTTTAAACAAGTGTTCCTACAGAAAACCTTTATAGACCTCCGTGCTTATTTCCTAGCAATGAACTTGCTGAATCCAAAGTTATGTACATTTTTAAGTATTTTGATTCCAACTGCTAAACTGCCTACCAAAACAGTTTGACATTCTTTCTGATCATCAGGCAATTTTTTTTCTTGTCAACAGAGAACAGAATTTGGGGGAAAGTAGCATAAAACCTAGGCTAGAATGAAAGTTAAGGGACTGTACAAAAATTAAAACTTTGTTAGAGGCATTGGTCTGCTTAGAACATGTTGTAATGAAGGTTGTTACCATTTTCGGGTATTTGCTAAGTACCAAGCACTGTGCTAAACGCTCCACATATTTCATCCCATTTAACTCACATTTCAGCCCTATGAGATACAGTTATTCCTTTTATTCCAACTGAGATATCATTAATGCATGCACTAACGGAGTTACTAAATGTCACACAAAATCACTTAGCCAGGATTTGAATACAGTTCAGATTTGAACACTGAACACAGCTAAGTTCAGCTGAAAAGTATATGCGCTTAACCAGTAGACACCTTACTCTCTTGGCTATATTGAGTAATATAGGTGACATGGTACTAGATGAACTAGCCTTGCTCGTGTCAAAGGGGATGAATGGAACCCCAGAACAGTGAAAATACCAATGACGATAGCTTTGCCCAGGACAACACTGCTATTGTTCAGATGCTCAGTCACGTCCAAATCTTTCAGACCCCATGGACTGCAGCACGCCAGGCTTCCCTGTCC
>SJXQ01000585.1:71192-119348 GCA_006408695.1 Aepyceros melampus | reverse complement strand
TGGGTGGGAGGGAAGTTCAAGATATAGGGCATATGTGTGTGTATGTATATTATGCTGTTGTACAGTGCAAAGTAACAAAACATTGTAAAGCAATTATACTCCAATTTAAAAAAATGAAAAAAGAAAGCTTTTAGGACATTCCTCGAAGGACTGATGCAATGCACTTGTCTCTGTTTCCTATAACTTTGGACTTTTTCAGAGTGGAAAATCTACTGGGTAAAATACATCATTCAAAAATATTAAAAGACACATGAATAAGTGTCAACCACCTGAGCAAAAGACATTACAGATGGGGACAAAGTAAACATACTGAAAACCTAAGAGGAAAATCTGGGAAGATAGCTGCTTTGAGTATAGGACTTAAAAATCTCCTGCATATAACAGGGGATCTCAACAGATATATGTGTAACTGTGGAAAGAAACATAATCAGTCAAGACCTGAGAAGACCATAGGGTTTCAAGTCCAGCTGAGCTTCACGCTCAGCACAAAGAGAAAGCAAATGCTAAAACAGAGTTAGGAATATCCTGACTAAGCATTGAAGGAGCACCTCAAAACAGAGCCAGGCTGAAAAGGAGAAGGAGAGTATTTCTTTTTGTTTGTTGTTTGTTCCAAGCACTTAAGGAAATCTCTGACTAGCTGACTGCAAGCTAAAGAAACAAAGACATCAAGGATCACCTGTGAAAAAGAATAAATTCTTTAAAAGAGTTTGGGAAAGTTGCTAAGCAAATAACTACAAATGATAATAAGCAACAAAAGTAAACCCTGAAGAAGGAGAAGAATCAGACATCAGACAAAAAAAGACATTATATAATGATGAAGATGCTAATTAAGGAGATATAACAATTTAAAACATACATACACCTAACAGCAATGTCGCACATTATATGAAGCAAAAATTGACAGAACTGAAAGGAGACATAGACAGTTCTACAATAATAGTTTGAGACATCAATACCCTCCTTTCAATAATGGATACAACAGCCACAGAAGGTTAATAGATACATCGAGGGCTTGAATAGCATATAAACCAACCAGATCTAACATAAAAAGAACACTCCACACAACATCAAAATACACAATGCTTCCAAAGGCACATGGAATATTTTAAAGGATAAACCACATGTTAGGGCACAAAACCAGTCTCAACAGATTTAGCAAAATATATATCAAGCGAAGTATATTTTGGAATCACAATGTAGTGATATGAGAAATTATTAACAGAAAAAAAACTAGAAAATTAACAAATAGGCAGAAATTAAATATCATATTCTTAAACATCCAGTGGGTCAAAAGAAAAATCAAAACAGAATTTAGAAAATATCTTCAGGTAAATGAAAATAAAAATACAATACACCAATATGTATAAGATGCAACACAAACAAAGATATAAGATCATGAATCAAACACTTATTTTACATTTTAAGGACCTGAGTAAATAAGGCAAGACCAAATCCATGCTGGCAGAAATCAAAAAGGGATGTTATATAACATAAAGTGACTATAATAGAGTATTACAAATAGTTGTATGCCAGCAATTTGGATAAACTGGATGGAATGGATAAATTCATAGAAACACATTATCAAAAATAAAGAAGAAATAGAAATCTGAATGAGTATATGAGAGCTAAAGAAATAGAATCAGTAATAACCTCCCAACAAAGAAAGCTCAAGACTGGATACCTTTGTAGTGGAATTACATCAAATATTTAAAGTTAAATTAATACAATTTCTTTTCAAACTCTTCCAACAAGTAGTAAGGCAGAAAAAAACCTTTCTAAATTGTTCTATGAGGTCACATTACCCAGATTCAAAGCAAGGGAAAGACATCACAAATAAAGAAAAATGCAGTTAAAATTCTTTATGAATGTGTTCAATTCAGTTTAGTCTCAGTTGTGCCTGATTTTTGCAACCCCATGGACTGCAACACACCAGGCTTCCCTGTCTTTCACTGTCTACTGGAGTTTGCTCAAACTTCTGTTCACTGAGTTGTTGATACCATCCAAATATCTCTTCCTCTGTCGCTGGCTTCTCCTCCTTCCCTCAACTTTCCCAACATCAGAGTCTTTTCCAATGTCTCGGCTTTTCACATCAGGTAGCCAATGTATTGGAGCTTCAGCTTCAGCATCAGTCCTTCCAATGAATATTCAGGATTGATTTCTTTAGGATTCACTGGCTTGATCTCCTTGCAGTCCAAGGGACCCTCAAGAGTCTTCTCTAGCACTATAATTTGAAAGCATCAGTGCTTTGGTGCTCAGCCTTCTTTATGACCTAATTCTCACATCTGTACATGACTACTGAAAATGCTAAAATCCTCAACACAATACTAGCAAACTGAACCCAGCAACATATTATAAAGGGTTTTTCATCATGACCAAGAAGAATTTATCCCAGGAGGCAAGAATGGTTAAACATAAAAATCAACTAAATGTACCATATTATGAATAAAAAGCTACATGATTACCTCAGTTGATGCAGGTTTTCCTAGGTGGCTAGGTGGCTCTATTGGTAAAAAAAAAAAGAAGAAGAAGAAGAAGAAAGAAAAAAAAAAAAAAGAAAGAAAGAAAATCTGCCTGCCAATGCAGGAGACATAAGAGATGCTGATTTGATCCCTAAGTTGGGAAAATCCCTGAAGAGGGGAATGACAGCCCTCTCCAGTATTTTTACCTGGGAAATCCCATGGACAGAGGAACCTGGTGGGCTACAGTCCATAGGATTGCAAAGAGTTGGATACAACTGAATAACAGCACCACAAGCATTTTATGGCGGGCTTCTCAAGTGGCATCAGTGGTAAAGAACCTGCCTGCCAATGCAGCAGATGCAAGAGACTGGTGTTTGATCCCTGTGTTGGGAAAATCCCCTGGAGGGGAAATGTCAACCCACTCTAGCATTCTTGCTGGGTAATCCCATGGACAGAGGAGCCTGACAGGCTACAGTCCACCAGGTCACAAAGAGTGGGGCACAACTGAGTATGCATGTAAGTATTTTATAAAATTCCACATATTTCATGATAAAAACACTCAGGAAATGAGGATTACTCTTTTCTGAGTGTTTTTTCTTCAGCCTGATAAGGGCATCCATGAAAGGCCCAACTATTTATATCACACCCAAAGATAAAATACTGAGAGTTTTCCCACTTAGATCAAGAACAAGACTAGGGTACCTTCTTCTACCACTTCTATTTAGCATTTTACAGGAAGTAAAGTCCTAGCCAGGGAAATTAGAAAAGGTAGTGAAATAAAATGCATCCAAAATGGGAAAAAAAGATGTAAAACTATCTTCATTCACAGATTATCTTTTTATAAAAAATCTTAAAGAATCCATGAGAAAACTATTAGAGCTACTAAAAGATTCAAAAGAGTTGCAGAAAACAAGATCAATATGTGAAAACTGGTTGCAGTTCTACAAACTAGAAGTGAAAAATCTGAAAATGAAATAGAAGCAATTATATTTTCAATCACATCAAAAAAGAAAAAAAATTAGGAATTAACTGAATAAAGCATGTGCAAGAACTATAAAACTTTGCTGCAAGAAAATTAAGGAACTCATAAGTAAATGGAAAGACATCCAAAGTTCATGGACTAGAAGACTTAATACTGTTTAGAATAAAATATGTTTGAACCAATCTACATATTCATGCAGTTCTTCCTTTTTTAGCAGAAAAGTGTTTATTTTAAAATTCATATGAACTTGCAAGGGACTCTGAAAAATCAAGACAGCCTTGAAAAGGAGAGCAAAGTTGGAAAACTCAGACTTCCCCTTTGAAAATTTAATACAAACCACATATTCAATAATTTTCAGTTGAATAACTTAAAGTGTTATTCAAATGATTACTGACATGGGTAACAGGGCCATTCAGTGGAGAAAAAACAATGCTTCTAAAAATAATGCTGGGACAACTAGATTTCTAAGTCCAAAAAAAATAAAATAATTTGGATGTTAGCTTATATATATATCACATTTAAAAAATAATAACTCAAATGGTAAAAAAAAAAAAAAAAAAAAACCTAAATTAAGAGCTAAAATGCCAAAACTCATATTTGGAAATCAATGTGACACAAAAGTCAAATGTAACAAAACAAAAAGATAACAGGACAGGATTTCATCAAAATTATAAATGTTATGCATCAAAAGGCACCATGAGATAGTGAAAAGGAGAAAATGCTTGCAAATCTGATAGGTATCTAACATCCAGACTATATGAATAACAACTCAGCAACAAAAAGACAAGCAACACAATTCAAAATTAATCGATGGACTTAGAAAACTGTCCAATGAAGATATTAAAATGGTCAACAAGCATATGAAAAGATGGTCAACATCATTAATCATTAGCAAATTGCAATTCAAAACCACAGTGAAATAGCACTTCACACTTATTAAGATAGCTACAATTAAAAATAAATTAGTCTTGGCAAGGACATAGAGAAATTATAACACTTATACATTGCTGGTGGGAATATAGAATTGTGCATCCACTGCGGAAAGCAATATGGAAATTTCTTAATAACTTAAACAGAACGTCACCCTATTATCCAAAAAATTCACTCTTAGGTATATACCAAAAAGAGTTGAAAACAATTTTCAAATAAAATTTTACATGAGTATTCATAGTAATACAATTCACAAATAGCCCAAAAGTTCATCAATGGTTGAATGCATAAACAAAATGTGCTATAACCATACAATGGGATATTTTTAAGCACAGAAAGTAAGTACTTCTTACATAGGTTACAATATGGATAAATACTGAAAACATGCTAAGTATAGCCAGGCATGAAAAGGCACATATTGGATGATTCCATTTCTTTGAAATACTCAGAATAGGTAAATTCATGAGTCAGAAAGTGTATCAGCGGTTGCCGAGGACTGGGGGAAGGATATAAAGGAGAATCATATATTAATGAGCACAGGAGCTCCTTTGGGGATGATCAGAATATTTTGGAAGTAAAGCTGGTGGTCACACAACATTGAGGAGATATTTAATGTCCTGACTGAATTTTCATGTGGCTAATTTATGTTCTTTTCAATTTCATCTCAGGGAATTCCCTAGTGGTCTAGTGGTTAGGACTCTACACACATTTCTGAGGGCCTGGGTTTGATTGCTGGTTGAAAACATCGATCTTGCAACCTGTATGGTCAGAAAGAAAAAAAAAAAAAATCACTACAATAAGAAAGTCACCAATGACACTTCACAGAATATTTTAGAGGTAATTGGATGCAGCAGTCATATAACTGTAAGTAATCTGTCAAGTTACTTCATCTTTGAAGCTCAGTTTCATGCTCTGTAGAAAGAAGGAAATGAGAGCAATTTGTAGGAATATCTTAAAGATTTATATAAGGTAATAAATATGAAACATCACCTTGTTCCCAAATATGAGCTTTCAGTTATATTTGTAGGTTTAGGAACTATACTGTTACTGTTGCAAGAATAAAAAAGAATGGCTAGTCAGGAAAAACAGGTAGCCTTATAGAACATTTTATAGACTTGACTTTTAGCAATTTGGTCTTAGAGAAAGGGAAAAAAATTACATATCATGATACAGAAAAATCATTTTGAAGTATAACTAAGATAAAGGAAGATGAAGAGTCATAGGGAAGTCATAGGAAGATTCAGAGGAGAAATAGAAAATGCAAATAAGAGGACAAAATTAATAGAGGATATTTCAAGAGGAAGTAGAAATAGATGGAATGATGAGATTTGAAAATAAGAAATAGCAGTTTTTGTTCAAAAGGAAAGGGGGAGAATGGCAAAGTTCCCCATGAGTCTGAGTTATCAAGAATTTATATTGGCCCCAGCTGGAGTGATTTTGTTATCTCCAGCTGACAGGACTTTGGAGGGATGCTACAAACACAGAGCAGAAGGGATCCCAGAGCTGGACATTGTCAGGATGGGCAAGGGGAAAGAGAAAGGAAATGTTATGAAAAAAAATATATATATAGGATTTTAAGTGGATTAGAGAAGCTAGTGGAATCAGAAATGGTCTAATGGATTAAAAAGATAAAAAGGAATTAGGAATGTGACTATAATCAGGAAGGGGAAATATCATTGAAACTTTCATTGAAAGGAGAAAGAGATGAGGTCATTGTATTCAACGAGGAGAATTCAGAGTTTAAACCTGCATTTTGAAAATTTCAAGTGACGAGAAAAATTCAAGTCAGGTATTCTTGTTGGGTAATGGAATAAACATCAAGAAATGAACAAAAATTAGCCAATACTTACTCACTGTAAACTATGTGCCAAAAGCTGTGGAAGGTGCAGACAGCAGGTCCTATAAGAAACAAAAGTTTCCCTCTAACAACCAAAGTCTATTTAGGGAGATACACAAATAGATGCAAAATGTCAGCCTACCTCTGTAGACTGTGTTATGATGGAAGATATGAAAAAGTATTGTAGGAACATACAAGGAGGACTTACTAGAACAAGTCAGTCTAGGCTGAGTTTTACGGGATGGTTAGTAATTATTCAGTCAAGAAGGATGAGGTTTTCAGGCTGAATGAGTAAATACAGAGATGCAATCATGAAGGGTGAGAAAATGGAGCTAGATAAAGGAACCACTAGAGCTTCAGTGTAAGAGAAGCACATTTAAGCAACTTTTTCACCAGATTGATTCTCTCCAATTTCTTTGTAATATATACCAATCTGTGCCCATAACACAGTAAATGCTAGCAATTGTTAACTTTCCTTCACAGTGGGCTTGTTCAGAATTTTGTTGTTTTCACCAGTTATGTGCTTGCTAAGACACACTTGCATTTTCTTTCAAACCTTACTTACAACCATCAATGCATGAATATAATTGTCTAAATTTGAGCGAATAAAAATATTCATCATACAAAAAAGTCACTACAATACAAGGAATCACTAAAGCACTTTGCTATTAACAGATGGGAAAAACAAGCAGAAATTATTGGGAAGACAGCAAAGAATTGAAAATATAAGTTTCTTCTCAAGGGGAAATAAGTATTAACCTTTGATATTAATCATGTTAAACCTTAGGCTAAGTAAATTCCTTTCTTGATTATAACCCCCTGCACCCTAACCCTATAGGAATGCAACTTTATCTGGTACCTTCAGAGGGTGGTGCCTGGTTTAAGGAAAATCACCCCTGGAAAATAAGTTTTCTGATTGACTGACCATTATCAGAAAGAAAGGACCTAAAATGTTAGCAGGCCCCCTGGCCAGAAGATGATATAAAGCTACCTAAGACCTTTTGTATACATTTATATGAAGCACCTGATTTTGATAAAGGTCAGGACTGCTGACCCCCACGCGACTTTGAAATTTCCATTTGTCTCTATGTGTAACAAAAGGTATATAAGCAAATCTGAAAAATAAGGAAATCGGATCAATTCCTGGAAAGACTGAAAAAAAAAAAAAGCCTTCAACTTGTTTTAATGTAAAGAAGTGAAACTAGAAATCATATGCTTTTAGACATCATGAAATAAAATTAATCAGAATTCAAAGCAGTTGACTCACATTTAAAGAAAAGATGGTAGTTCTGCATCAAAAGGTAAGAAAATGAATGTATATTTATTAAAGTAAGATAATTAAAATCAATTTTAATGAATACATTTTTAACTGATTTTCATAGCTGAGTAACTGTGTGTCTTAATTTTGGTGGGTAAGCAGTGCTTCTAGTTTATGGGTCTTCTATATGGTCTTCTATGTGGGACTTATATATATGTGTGTGTGTATATATATAATGTATATATATGGATGTGTATATATATATATATATATATATATATATAGAGAGAGAGAGAGAGAGACCAGAAGCATATATATAAATATATATGAACGCATATACAAATACATGGGTCTCATATATATAAGGATATTACGTATGGGTTTCATATTATAGAAGCAGTGCTTCTAGCCTATAAGAAAAGAAAGTGAAGTTGGTTAATCATTGCAGTCTGTTCCTGAAGGGACTTTGATGAAGTGCTGGGCAACATAGCACAGTGTCCTGCACAGAAATGTCATTGATCAACATTTGCTGAATGAAGAAAGGGTAGAGTTTAGAACTTAGGGGCAGCAGCAAGATATTAATGGGTTTTAGCAAGTTAGATCTTTGTTTTCTGAATGTTGAGCTTTAAGCCAACTTTTTCACTCTCCTCTTTCACTTTCATCATGAGGCTCGTTAGTTCCTCTTCATTTTCAGCTGTAAGGGTGGTGTCTCTGCATATCTGAGGTTATTGATATTTCTCCCGGCAATCTTGATTCCAGCTTGTGCTTCCTCCAGCCCAGCATTTCTCATGATGTACTTAGCATATAAATTAAATAAGCAGGGTGACAATATACAGCCTTGACCATCACTTCATGGAAAATAGATGAGGGAACAGTGGAAACAGTGACTGACTTTATTTTTCTGGGCTCCAAAATCACTGCAGATGGTCATTGCACCCATGAAATTAAAAGACATTCACTCCTTGGAAAGAAAGTTATGACCAACCTAACATATTCAAAAGCAGGGACATTACTTTGCCAACAAAGGTCCGTCTAGTCAAGGCTATGGTTTTTCCAGTGGTCATGTATGGATGTGAGAGATGGATTATAAAGAAAGCTGAGTGCCGAAGAATTGATGCTTTTGAACCGTGGTGTTGCTGAAAACTCTTGAGAGTCGCTTGGACTGCAAGGAGATCCAATCAGTCCGTCCTAAAGGAGATCAGTCCTGGATGTTCATTGGAAGCATTGATGTTGGAGCTGAAACTCCAATACTTCGGCCACCTGATGTGAAGAGCTGACTCACTGGAAAAGACCCTGATGCTGGGAAAGATTGAGGGCAGGAGGAGAAGGGGAAGACAGAGGGTGAGATGGTTGGATGGCATCATCAACTCGATGGACATGGGTTTGGGTAAACTCCGGAAGTTGGTGGTGGACAGGGAGGCCTGGCGTGCTGCAGTTCAGTTCAGTTGCAAAGAGTCAGATACGACTGAGCGACTGAACTGAACTGAACTGAGGCAAGTTAGATTGTGTGTGGATGGAGTCTTTTTTCCTGCTGAGAGGATAACATTAAAGTTTGACAAAAGTGGGTGGCAGAAAATGAAGCACCCATATGAGAACCACTAAGGACCTAAAAGTGAGTTAAATTCCATAGGGGTTCATTTCTTATGTCATATATCTAACTAATCTTTGTTGCACAGCTACAGTTGGCCCGATTTTGGATTAGATGCTGAGGACTTATTTATTAATCAGAAGGATAGGAGGAAAATCATAGAAGATACCAAAGAAGCTATGCTAGAAATCCAAATAAAAGACAATCATGATCCAGACCAGAATGGTAGCAATAGAGGGAATGAGAAGTGATTTAGTTAGGAAATATTTAGAAGGAAAAATGAACAGGATATGAACGGAAGCATATAAAAGAAACAGTTTAGTTCATGGTAACTAATATTTTGAGCCTAAGCAACTGGAAAACTGGAATTTGACATTTGTTGAAATGGGGAAACTGAAGTAGCACATTTGGATGGGGAGAAAGTTTAGGAATTCACTTTTAAATGTTAAGTTTGAGATGTCTTTTAAACATCTAAGGGGAGATGTCAAGTAGGCAGAAGTATCTCTGAAGTTCAGTGAGAGTTCAATTGCAGAAAATAAATTTGTAAGACAGCCATCATCTATAATTTTTTTTAAATTTAATTGTATGGGGAAAAAAACACTTTGATGACTTTTGGTCTGCACATTTTTTTCTGATTACTGAGCTTTTTATTTTTTAATGAATTAATTTTTAAATTGGAGGATAATTCCTTTATGATATTGTGATGGTTTTTCCATACTTCAACATGAATTGGTCATAGGTATACAACACCTCATCCCAAATCCCAAATTCTTCCACCTCCCTCTCCACCCTATCCCTCTGGGTGGTCCCAGAGCACCTGCTTTGGGTGCCCTGATCCATACATTGAACTTGCACTGCTCATCTATTATATATATGGCAATGCATATTAAGAAAGCTACCCTTTCTTTGTTTTACCATCAAGCTGTGATTGCAATAATAATTTACTCTTCTGACAGTGCAAACAGTATAATATAAGAAACAAAGAGAGCTACAAATAAATGCGTAAGAAATCTCCATGTTAAAATGCCCAGAATTTAGAACTCATTACCAGAGTTATTGCTCAGAACCATATACAAATTATGAAAATGGGAAATGAGTCAAATTCAGGAAAGGAATAAAAAGAGTTAACAAGTCTCTTGGGGCAGAAGTAAAAGATGGTGGTAGATGCATGTTTTAAAATCTTTCACAAAGACTCAGCCAGAAGACAAAAAAAAAAAAAGGCTAGAATCTAACAATACATTGCAAAGAAAAGTCAAGCAAAACCACATTGATTTTATGCACATTGTCATGCAACTGTAACATTTACTAAAGGAGAGAAGAGCTTACCAGCTCTTATGATAGATTAAAAGATTATTCTAGGTCTTAATATTCTCTCTTCTGTGCTCAACATGCAAAAATAATAAAGATTAATTTCTGGTGGATCATATGATAAGTTCATAGGTCACCCTGTTGCATTTTGTGCTCTGTTGCTTTGGTTCCTTTGCTGTCTCCTTTCCTTGCAGCATTATTTATTCAGTCTGTTTAGTTTGCTTTACAGGCTGTGGCAGCATTCATGGGTGGACCTATTGAACCAAGCTGTAATAGATGTAATACATCAATACATTTGAGCTGAACAGCTTTAATTAGGCCTTCCTGGTCATTTCATCAATTCAGTTGAGTACCATCGGGATTTGGATAACACCAAGCCTCCTGTCGAGCATGAGAATTACAGCACACCAGCAGGGCTCCCCCAGTCACAACACAAGGTTAGGCAATCAACGATAATTCACACAGGGAAGAGCCCCACGCCCAGCCTATAAACTTACCCTTACAGTAATGTCTTTGAAATCCTAAAACCTTTAAACCCCAGTGTCAATTTGGAAGGCAGGCTGCCTGAAAAGCCCAAGAAAAGACATATAAAACTCTTTTCCTGCTCAA
This sequence comes from Aepyceros melampus, assembly GCA_006408695.1. NCBI lineage: Eukaryota > Metazoa > Chordata > Mammalia > Artiodactyla > Bovidae > Aepyceros > Aepyceros melampus. Next base: position 108,377 of record SJXQ01000585.1, on the reverse strand, counting down.
TAAAAGAGCAAGAGTTTACTTTGTTGCTATGCAAAGGTCTGGACAGGACTTAAGAGACTGAACAACGACTGATATATATTTATATATATATAATCAATATACCATTTCTGCAGCAGTTAGGTTGATGGGCAGGGTCTAACAAGATGCAAAAACTGTGCTAAGTATAAAATTTTAAGTATACCATATGAAGTTTCAACAACACAGCTGGTTTATATCTCGCACTGTACTTGTCACATACAGCCCAGAATAAATATGCTGAAAGTAATCTCATCAGGAAATCTATACAGATGAATGTTAGAGCAGGGTAAAACCACTTCTATCTTGAAAAGGCAGACTAATTTACTCTCAGTTTTGGAGAACCTTATGGCAAATTTTTCCATACAAAATATCTTCAAAGTGAAACATTGGGAAAACAACAACAATAACAAAACAATGAAACATTGGCGTGTATGGTTGGCCAAAACCCAGGTAGCAAAGACATTTGCATTTATGTAGAAAGACATCCAAGGAACAATCTGAATTTTTCTACAGTGCATATATAATGTGGAGACCAGACTCCTTGGGGCATCCAGTGAAGATATGATTGAGAAGAGCCAGCCAGCACCAGAAGGGCAATGCTCCACGCAGCCAGCAAGAAACTGAACTGCAGTGCTCCCACAGCAAAGCAGCCGTCTGATTTCGAAAAGAGAAGGGATGGAGCCAAGTGGGTTAGACTGAGATCTCCAAGTTCTCAAATGCAGAGGATCAAATCAGCAGGTTCATGGGGAACATCGTGTCTGGGAAAAATAGTAAGGAGTTCTTACTGGGTAGTATAGCAAGTCTCTCCTGATTCTTTTTCATCCAAGTGGACACCTGTCCCCAGGGTAAGTATTCTGGAAGCCTGGCTTCTTTGGTAGCCACATCTGGTCAAACAGAGCCTGCACATTTTCCAGTACTATGAATCAAGGAACAACCAGGCCAATTTATTATGCCTATGAAAGTTTTAAACTGTCTCTATATTTACTGAAATGACAAGTCAGGTTCCTTTAAAAATTCGACCTTGTGTAAAAACTGTTTTAGCAAAAATGGAAAAAAATTTTGATGTATCAAGTATGAACATAAGAACTGGCAAAAGAATAAGTGGGTTTGTTACTTAAAGAAAAAAATAACCACATTGCTATGAGCTGAAAGGGTTATGACATTTACAGTTTAAAATAATACTAGACATAATATAGGTTAATTTGAAATCCTCTTTCTCTCAGCTGCAGACAAGAAAACCAAATTAGTCTTAATTGTGTCTTGTTTAACTTGACCTTTAAATTAGAGATTCTTTGCTAATCTAGGTGCTTTTATAGTTGCCACATCTTTTTTCATGAGATTCTTTTTTTATTTGATTTCTTTGACCCATGGAATGTTTTCAAGTGGATATTTTTATCTTTGGGAATGCTAAGAGTGATGTTATTTATAATTATACCTAAAAGGCTCTATGAGTATATAGATGAATATATATATATACACACATACATATATGAATACAGGGATCTCTGCAGTGTTCAACTGCACAATATTAATATTTTAAGTTCATGTATAAACATTTTATTTGATAGCAAATATTGTTAGTTTGCTTCTTTTAATATAAGAGAAAATATTAGTCCAATAGATATGAATATTACTAACTGATAGAAATGAGGTAAATTGAAGTAGGATTTAATTTCTCATATTCTAAAATGCTTTATGAGTTTTGATAATGAATTGTCCAGTCAATCAATGCTGGTTGTTACACTTGAGATAATATGTCAAGAAATTTCATTGCAAAGTATATTTATCCCAATAATAAAAATGTATCATATAAAATAGTACAAGATAGGCTTTCTAATGTACATTAATGACTTGGAGCAAGAACAGTTAGAATGTAGAAACTATAAATACTGTGCAATTGGATTAAAATATTGATTTAATGTTTTCTTCTCCCATCTTTTCCTAATGTCTTTCCTACTCTACCAGAGTCCCCTGGCACATTCACTATTGTGGCTACAAATTGGACCTTAAAAAATGTTTAGATGATCTCAACATCTACAATATGTTCTTTATAAAACTCCTTTTTTTGTGTGGAGATATGTATCACTATAGCCTTTCAAAAAGCTATGTGACTCAAGAAAAAACACTAGAGTGAAGTGAAAAGCTGAACTTTTAGTTGTTTTATAACCTTAAGACAAATGAATTTATGTAGAAAAATTCTCCTGTAATAATTTTAATAATTAATTTAATATTGGTTGTAGCAAAAATAAAAATAATAGTAAAATGCTTAAAGTAAAAAGTTTCCCCTCTTCAATTCAACCTTTTAGGAACAAACACTTCTATTATTTTAGTGCATATCCCTTTAGATATTTGTAATGCATAATTTAACATTTTGATAAACAAAGAGTTTCTTTGGCACAACTCAGAGATTTGTGTCTAAGAAACTGATGTTAATAGAAAATTTGATAGGTCTTATGATATATGTTTATTTAAATATCTGAAAAAAGAATAAAAAGAATGGATCTCCATAAAGAAGACTAGTAATATTAATATACAAAATAGATAAATATATTTAAAACAGAATAATTTATAAATCATGTTTACTAAAATTTTAATCCCTGGAAAAATTTTTAAACTGCTAGTTAAATATTGACAAGGTAGAGAGAAGAAAGAAAAGCAATAGAATGTATCATAATCAGGTTTTTCTAGAAGAAACATGAAGAATGCAGTGTAAAACTGAAAAGTATTCTCTTTGTATTTGTTCCATAAGGACTGCAGAAAGATATTGGATGAAAGTCAACATTAAAAGAGTTAATGGCTAATACATTTCCAGAAACAAGAAAAGGAATGAGTTCTCAGATTTAAAAAGGTCCACCTAGTGCTAGGAATGATAATATCTGTAATTTTATACCTTGTCAAGTCATAAGGAAAATAAAGGCATCAAGGACAAGGGAAAATTATAAATGATACAGAAATACCTGAATATCTATCAAAGATGAATTATCAGGAGATATATTCTCAGCTACTGTAGTTGACAGAAGACAACAGAAAAGTACCTTGTACCTCTAAGAAGAAACATTTTTTAACATATATCATCAAATTATAAAGATAAAATAAAGATTATACTTGGAATACAGTAATTCATAAATTTTTTGCCCCTAGAATATCAAAAAGAAAATATGATATATCTGCAGCTAAAGAAATATAAATTCAAGAAGGAATGGAAAGAAAAAAATAAGAAAAATAAAAGAGCATAAAAAGAAATCAATAAAAGATTATGATAAATCTAACTAAGCTTTTATTATTTGAGTTAGATCATATTAACAGTAATTTGGGAATGGTTTAATAAATTACACTCTCAAATGACATTAACATTATTTGAGTCTTTTGAAAAGAAAACAAAAATAGACTAAAATATAATGAGGAATTTTGTGGGGCATTTGCTGAGAAGTGTGATACAGTACTTACCTACTTTGAGAGGAGGCCAGAGATAATATTCAAATTAGGCTGTTAGAAAATATGAATTATCTGTGTTAACATGTTAAAACGTGCTGCTAAAAGAAATGTTTATTAGTCCCATCCATTAGAAGACAATGAGAAAGAAGCAAACAAAAATTGACCAATGCAACAAATAATCTTGGAAGCAAATAATCCCAGAAGCAAAGAGAAAGCATAGTATAGAAAAGCCACACAATATGATGACATACATTCATCAAACAAATCAAAGTCAAAAGAAAAGAGCTCAAAAATATATATTGTAAACCACTCAAAAAGCTCACAAGTGGGTGTGTGGGGAGGTTGATGTGGACCACCTATTCCTCTCTCCTGTTCTTCTCCTTGAAGGGACAACCATTGGAGTTACACTTCTGCGTTCACGCCACCCTTGTCTTTCAGTTTGGGGCTTTTTGAGTGTGTGACCTGGAGGTTTCCAGCTCTGTCCTCTTTTCCTTTCTTTGACTTTGTGATCCTGCTTCCCCTTGGGTATGTGTTTACTGGTTTTTGCCTGCATGATGCCAAGTTATATAGAAGTGTGAACTATTAACATTAAAAGGTAAATGGAGGCATAGTAAACATTTTAAGAGTTTATCTGAGCAAAAATCAGATGGAATCAGGCAGCACCAAAGAGGAAGTGATTTGGAGCCCTCTATCAACAGGAGTGAGGAGGCGAAAGACATGCATAGAGGAAAGGCAGGAGAGAAACAATGAAATTATCTGATTGGCTGTGATTTAAGCATTTGCCTTATTTGGAAAAAGCTGATTGACCGTGCTTGATTGGTTGTCCTTAGGTTTTCTCTTCTTAACCAGAACCATTTAGAAATTTAGGTTTTGGTTTGCTTCTAAAGGCCGCTGAGATATAACACTCTGCTGCTGCTGCTGCTGCTAAGTCGCTTCAGTTGTGTCCGACTCTGTGCCACCCCATAGATGGCAGCCCACCAGGCTCCCCCGTCCCTAGGATTCTCCAGGCAAGAACACTGGAGTGGGTTGCCATTTCCTTCTCCAATGCATGAAAGTGAAAAGTGAAAGTGAAGTCACTCAGTCATGTCTGACTCTTAGCGACCCCATGGACTGCAGCCTAGCAGGCTCCTCCACCCATGGGATTTTCCAGGCAAGAGTACTGGAGTGGGGTGCCATTGCCTTCTCCAGAGCTACCTCAGACTAATTTGGGGTTTCCCGGTGGCCCAGTGGTAAAAAATTTGCCCGCCAAAGCAGGGAATACAGGAGGTGGTTAGTTCTGTCCCTGGGCTGGAAAGATCAAATGGCAACCCACTCCAGCATTCTTGCCTGGAAAATCCCACGGACCCAGAAGCCTGTCAGACTACAGTCTATGGGGATTGCAGAAGAGATGGGACTGAGCAACTGAGCACAGACTAACTCACCTCCTTGTTTAATTAACTGAAGGGAACTAACAAAGGAAAGCCTGAGGTTGTGTGGTTCTGCCCATGACTGGGTAGCTCTAAGGTTCCACTCTAATGGTTCAATATTATGAAGCTCACTATTAGTGAACACCAGGGCAATATTATTAATATCAGGCTCAGTGCTATAGATTAAATCTTTTTTTTTATATTTGTTTACCTTTTACTATCTTTGTTTCCAATCTCATTGATGTTCCTTTGTTTCAATTAACACATTTTAAGCCCTGTAAGAAAAATAGGAATTTAAATTTTTAATAAAGTGAAGTATTTAATAGCATTCAACTTATTATTGCATATACATTTTTGCTATTAGAAAAAGCTTCTTCAAGTTTAAGCAAACTTCATTAATTTCACCTTTCTTTTAAGTATATTTTGCCCACTCTCATGCTGAGCATCTTTTTTTTTTTTAACTAGGAATATCAGGACACATTTAATATAAACTGTTATGCAAATGAAAGAAGTCACATGATAACATTTATAGGATGAGATGGGTATCCTGTGGTGCTGATGACTTTTTCAAAAGCTATTTACTTTCTAATACACAAAGAAGCTATTTTGCCTTTTAAATACCACATTACCTTTCAAGAATGGGGCACAGTTCATTCTTAAAAAAATGTCATCAACTTTAAATAATGGCAGCAGTTTACAAAAAAGAAAAGCAAAAGCAACCTCCCCCCCTCCATAATTTAGCTTTTCAGCAAAAGGAACATATGGTCAAATTTATTGGAAATTAAAAGGGAAACATCTGAATTTGGCTGCATATTATGAGAAGTTTTACACTATACTTATTGGTTGGCTGAATTCACTACTTGTCAACTCTAATTTAGTCTAAAAATGTCACCTTGCCAAATGCCCAGGTTTTCATTGTTCCTACATTTAGTAATATAATTCTGACAACAAACCCTGCAATTCTCCTACCTCCTGTATGTATTATTTATAAAAGATGCGTTTGTATATTTTTCTTCTGTTTTGCTTGTACTATATTCTCTCTGATTTTGTGTAAGTAGCATAAATATGGATTGATTCTGCAGAAATATTGGGTTAATCATGTTATCAAAAAGCAAATGCATATACCAGAGATTAGCATTATGTTTAGTAGTGGAAAATCTTTAGCAAGACATTGATAGTAGATTCGGCAGCTGAATGATGCATTTCTGGAAATAGGAGATGTCCTAGAAGTAACTTGTGTCTGTTCCTAAAGATTTATTAAAACTAAGCTGACACTTGCATCATTGATAGAGGTAATTTTAAAGCTCTTGAAATTCTACTGACCCTAAGATAATGAAACCACCACCTTCCACACATTTGTATTCTGTGGCATTGAGTGTGGATAGTGGTACAGAATGTGAAATGCTATCATTATCCTCCAGAAGAATTCACAAAAGTAACTGAGGGCAAATGCATGGACTAAGAGACACAGCAAAGAAAGGCAGATACAGTGCTGAGTACCTGATGAGTGGTTTTGTATGAAAACAAACAATAATGATAAGGGATATTTAGGCAGTTAATAAATCATGAGGCTTGGCGATGCACACAGCCTCATAACCAACACAGATTTCTTAAAAAGTATTTCCATTATCGTGTATCACAGCAGAGAATTTATATTATGCCCTAAAACAAATCAAAGCCGGTGCATATGAAAAGTACCATGATATGTACTTAGGAAAAACCTTGCTAAGGCAAAGATATGTGCATATTTATGACACAGCCTGCCATGGGCTCTACAAATGAAAGCTCTGCTTATAATCCAAATAACATTTCTAACAGTATTTTCAGATAAGGAAAACGCATGTTAAACTGCTCAGAAGCCTCAAATCTTCAGGCTCATCCAAAATACGGATTGTCCATATGAAGTAGAATGATTATACTGAAATTCGGCAGAAATATTAATGATAATCTATGAAGATGGCTAACACTCAACTGCTCTCAGAGATTTAGCACTAAATTATGATTTATCAATCACATATTCATGGAAATAGTTTACACTGCTCTAGTCATTCCCTTCCAAAACTGATATTCACCAGTGCTGGGTAACAAGATCAGCTTTCAGAAACAAACAAACAAACAAACAAACAAAACATGTGTAAGACAGGTGGAGTATGAGGGGTGAGAGATTATATAAAGATAAAAGATATAATACATGGACGATTTTCTCAGAGGTTGCAAGTTAAGGATGTGAAACAGCCTCTTCTCTCAGAATTTCACTTTGCTTTGGCAACTTCATTACCTTAGTTATCAGGCATAATTCTTTTCTGTTTCCCTGGTCAGAGTCCTCTGCCATGCCCAAGATAGATATTGCAAATCTATCCCCCTATAATTGAATCTCTTATTTCACTACCCTCCCCATTTTCAGTAGATCATTTCATCTACAAGTTCACAAAGACAAGAACTGCCTTAATGAAATACCACAATGTTATACAATAACTGAATCCATAAGTATTCTTTCAACCTTCTTTCCTCAGTGGAAATTGTATTTCTCTTGACTCACATTTGATTCAACTGCTTCCTATTGCTTATCCATTTTTTATCCATTTTTTATTCATTTCTTTCTCCCTCCTGACTCCTCTTCTCTGTGCCTTTGACTATCCATTCTGCTTTTACTTCTTTCCTATCATGCAGTTTATTTCCGTTAATATTGGTTTCTTTCAATCAGTGTAGACCATGTGTGCTCAATTGTGTCTGACTCTTTGCAACCCCATGGACTGTATCTGTCTGTGGAATTTTCCAAGCAAAAACACTGGATTGGGTGCCATATCCTCCTCCAGGGGATCTTCCTGACCCAGGGACTGAACCCGCATCTCCTGCATTGGCAGGCAGATTCTTTACCTCTTTGCTACTTGGGAAGCCCCTGTCTTTCCTGTACGTTCTGAATTATTTCCAGTTTTCTATAATGTATCATTTCAACTTATTTCTACATATTTGCATACACTATTTTTTTTTTCTCTTTGGAGCACTTGTATTTTTTGACTTGCAGTAGCTGTAACTGCACTCATCAATCAGTCCTTAGCTGATACATACTTAGAAAACTTCCCTTAATCTTCATACTTTTTTGAGACATCTATTTTCAGTGTTTTCCTGAAACACTGTATACAAACATATTGTCACACTTCACGGAGATTTATCTGTGTTCTCAGTGAGACATAAAGTGGCCTGAAGCTAAAGGCATTGATTTAGTTACTACTCTACCCATAGCGAGTACTGCAATGCTTGGTAAATAGTGTCCATTACATATCGGTTATATGGACAATAAATTTGTGACTGAACTAAACTCTCCCATTCATAACCATTTGATTGTTTTACTAAATCATGCTACCAGTTCCAGTAGTTGATTGATTTCTTTCTTTCCCTGAATTTTTAGGTTAATTTTATTGTTCATTTGGTGAGCATTTGTTTATCACCACGGGAATGTGTGTCTTGCTAATCTCTGGCAGTACAATGAAACTTCCACTGGTGGGGAAGAAGGAAAAGCAAGTGATACTAAAATGGAACAAGACATTGTGGTCCTTCCCGCCCCTCCCTCCCTGCACCATGACCTCTCCTGCCTTTTGTTTGTGGAAAACTTTAGACAAAGAACGAGCTTAATCAGAGAAATGAGAAATGCAGAAACAAAGGAAAACAAAGGAGACTGAATAGCAATAATGTAGTCGTTAAGCATAGTCAAGGACCTTTGGTTCTTTCTCAAGGGCTGTTGATAATATTCTGAGCCATATCCTGTGAGATCTCTCATAGAGACTAAAACATCAGGTGGAGATTTTAACTACATGATGACTAGACTGCAACCAAGACACTAGCTGCCAGTTCCGAGAACTGGCCTCGGAGAAATGGAAACATATGAACTATGGAACTGTAGATTAACCGTGCCTAACACAATCAAAATGACACTGGTCAAACCACGGATGATCAATTTGAAGATGACTGTCATAAGGAAATGGCAATCCACTCCAGTATTCTTGCCTGGAGAATCCCATGGACGGAGAAGCCTAGTACGTTACAGTCCACGGGGTCTCAAAGAGTCGGACACGACTGAGCGACTTCACCTCACCTGTCATAGCCAAATCTGCTGTTTCTGCATGTAGTTCCTACCCGCCTTGGGTTCTGTCTATAAAAGCTCTTGCCCACTGGCTGCCAGCGGGTGGAGGGAGTTGGCCTTTGGACTAATGTCCACCACCATCACCCCCAAGTGCCAGCTGCTGAAATAAAGACACTTTCCTTTCCACCAACCTGACCTGTTTATTGGCTTTTGAGTGGTGAGCAGCCAGACCCCATCCCTTTCAATAACAATAACAATACCATTAAAATGTCAAAGTGCCACAAGATGACAAATATAAGACTCACAAAATCTCTAACAGCAGCAGCTGAGATATTTGGGGAGAGAGGAGGAGAGAGGACAAATGGGAAGAGAACACTTGGGATGAAGCAGAACAATAGATTGAGACATGATGGTTGAGTGGGGGTTATCCAGGAAGAAAGAGAGGGAGAGGAAGAACCCTGCTGACAATCTTAAAACACAGTCTCAATCATTATTTCTCCAATCTACCAGGTATTTTGTCTTCACCACTTGAGCATGGGCCCATGAGAAAGCACCACGTGGTTCTGTGACTGTGATGCAGCTTCACTGAGCCTAGAGTAAGGTAAGACCTGTCTGGTGCCACACCTGCAGGGGCAAACCTATCAGTTGATGTTACTCAAGCTCTCATTTAAGAAAGAGGGAGGTAGTAGAAAATGGTTCAGCACAGCTCAGCTAGTGAAACTTTAGAAACTTGATATCTTAACAGGTATTTGATTAAGTTCTGTCTAGGTATAAATCAAAAAAGGAGAAACAGAAATAAAACAGAAAATGGAGTATATTCAGGAGCAAAAAATTTAAATAACATCACAAGCATGCAGGCCAAGAAGCAAGAGCTAAATTTTTAATTTAATAAGAACAACCAAATGTATCATATAGAGAAGAGGTACATTTCTAAAAGGATTTCAGATATGGAGAGGATATGGTGAAAACAGTAAGGAGTAACTACAGAAAAATTTTGATGGAAGGGCAGTGAAACCTTCTAAATGGTAACTATTTGTCTCTCTTGATGATGGAGTTAGGCATTTGATAGGTAACTTAGCATCAGTCTCCTTCAGCATTTTATACAGCATGGCACAATATGCAACCTTGGCAAGTTAATTAACTTGCCTAAGTTTCTTCATCTATAAAATGTGGAAAAGGATATATCATTGAGATGATGTCTGTATTAAGCACAGTTATTCACTTTGGGATATTGCTATTCAATTACATGAATTATCTTATCCCCAACAATAAGAAATGTTATATGGAAAAAGTAATCCATAGTAAGTTATAAAATTATAATGACTTTTTCCAAGTTTAAATATATGCTAAATTTCTTTCCTGGAACTTGATTCTTACTTTATCTTTTCAGTTCAGTTCAGTTCAGTCGCTCAGTTGTGTCCGACTCTTTGCGACCCCATGAATCACAGCACATGAGGCCTCCCTGTCCATCACCAACACCCAGAGTTCACTCAGAATCATGTCCATCAAGTCAGTGATGCCGTCCAGCCATCTCATCCTCTGTTGTCCACTTTGCCCCCAATCTCTCCCAGCATCAGAGTCTTTTCCAATGAGTCAACTCTTTGTATCAGGTGGCCAGAGTACTGGGGTTTCAGCTTCAGCATCAGTCCTTCCAATGAACCCTCAGGACTGATCTACTTTAGGATGGACTGGTTGGATCTCCTTGCAGTCCAAGGGACTCTCAAGAGTCTTTTCCAACACCACAGTTCAAAAGCATCAATTCTTTGGTGCTCAGCTTTCTTCACAGTCCAACTCTCACATCCATACACGACCACTGGAAAAACCATAGCCTTGACTAGATGGACCTTTGTTGGCAAAGTAATGTCTCTGTTTTTCAATATGCTGTCTAGGTTGGTCATAACTTTTCTTCCAAGGAATAAGCATCAGTCATGTCTAATTCTTTTCAACCCCATGGACTACAGCACTCCCAGGCTTCCCTGTCCATCACCAACTTCCAGAGCTTGTTCAAATTCATGTTGCTCGCATTGGTGACGTCATCCAACCATCTCATCCTCTGTCATCCCCTTCTCCTCCCACCTTCAGTCTTTCCCAGCATCAGGATCTTTTCCAAAGAAATCAGTTCTTCACATCAGGTGGCCAGAGTATTGGAGTTTCAGCTTCAGCATCAGTTCTTCCAATGAATATTCAGGACTGATTTCCTTCAAGGTTGACTGGTTTATCTCCTTGAACTCCAAAGGACTCTCAAGAGTCTTTTCCAACACCACAGTTCAAAAGCATCAATTCTTTCGTACTCAGCTCTCTTTAGAGTCCAATATTTATATCCATACATGACTATTTGAAAAACCATAGCTTTGCCAGCAAAGTAATGTCTCTGCTTTTTTTATGCTGTCTAAGTTGGTCATAGTTTTTCTTCCAAGGAGAAAATGTCTTTTAATTTCATGGCTGCAGTCACCATCTACAGTGATTTCAGAGCCCCCCCAAAATAAAGTCTGTCACTGTTCCCATTATTTGCCCATCTATTTGCTGTGAAGTGATGGAACCAGAAGCCATGATCTTAGTTTTACAAATGCTGATTTAAAGCCAATCTTTTCACTCTCCTTTTTCACTTTCTATCAAGAGACTCTTTAGCTTTTATTTTCTTTCTGCCATAAAAGAGGTGTCATCTGAATATCTGAGGTTATTGATATTTCTCCCAGCAATCTTGATTTCAGCTTGTGCTTCATCCAGTCCAGCATTTCACATGATGTGCTCTGCATGTAAGTTAAACAAGCAGAGTGACAATGTACAGCCTTGGTGTACTCCTTTTCCTATTTGGGACCAGTCCTTTGTTCCGTGTCCAGTTCTAACTGTTGATTCTTGACCTGCATACAGATTTCTCAGGAGGCAAATCAGGTGGTCTCGTATTCCCATCTATTGAAGAATTTTTCCACAGTTTGTTTGTTGTGATCTACACAGTCAAAGGCTTTGGCATATTCAATAAAGCAGGACTAGATGTTTTTCTGGAACTTTTTTGCTTTTTTGATGATCCAGCAGATGTTGGCAATTTGATCTCTGGTTCCTTTGCCTTTTCTAAAACCAGTATGAACATCTGGGGGTTCTTTGTTCACGTACCGCTAAAGCCTGGCTTGGAGAATTTTGAGCATTACTTTGCTACTGCACAATTGCACTCATCTCACATGCTAGTAAAGTAATGCTCAAAATTCTACAAGCCAGACTTCAGCAATACATGAACCGTGAACTCCCTGATGTTCAAGCTGGTTTTAGAAAAGGCAGAGGAACCAGGGATCAAATTGCCAACATCTGCTGGATCATGGAAAAGGCAAGAGAGTTCCAGAAAAACATCTATTTCTGCTTTATTGACTATGCCAAAGCCTTTGACTATGTGGATCACAGTAAACTGTGGAAAATTCTGAAAGAGATGGGAATACCAGACCACCTGACCTGCCTCTTGAGAAATCTGTATGCAAGTCAGGAAGCAACAGTTAGAACTGGACATGGAACAACAGACTGGATCCAAATAGGAAAAGGAGTATGTCAAGGCTGTATATTGTCACCCTGCTTATTTAACTTCTATGCAGAGTACATCATGAGAAACGCTGGACTGGAAGAAACACAAGCTGGAATCAAGATTGCTGGGAGAAATATCAATAACCTCAGATATGCAGATGACACCACCCTTATGGCAGAAAGTGAAGAGGAACTAAAAAGCCTCTTGTTGAAAGTGAAAGAGGAGATAAGAGACAGCGTCAAGGCTGTATATTGTCACCCTGCTTATTTAACTTCTATGCAGAGTACATCATGAGAAACGCTGGACTGGAAGAAACACAAGCTGGAATCAAGATTGCTGGGAGAAATATCAATAACCTCAGATATGCAGATGACACCACCCTTATGGCAGAAAGTGAAGAGGAGCTAAAAAGCCTCTTGTTGAAAGTGAAAGAGGAGAGTGAAAAAGTTGGCTTAAAGCTCAACATTCAGAAAACGAAGATCATGGCATCTGACCCCATCACTTCATGGGAAATAGATGGGGAAACAGTGGAAACAGTGTCAGACTTTATTTTTTGGGGCTCCAAAATCACTGCAGATGGTGACTGCAGCCGTGAAATTAAAAGGTGCTTACTCCTTGGAAGAAAAGTTATGACCAACCTAGATAGCATATTCAAAAGCAGAGACATTCCTTTGCCGACTAAGGTCCGTCTAGTCAAGGCTATGGTTTTTCCTGTGGTCATGTATGGATGTGAGAGTTGGACTGTGAAGAAGGCTGAGCACCGAAGAATTGATGCTTTTGAGCTGTGGTGTTGGAGAAGACTCTTGAGAGTCCCTTGGACTGCAAGGAGATCCACCCAGTCCATTCTGAAGGAGATCAGCCCTGGGATTTCTTTAGAAGGAATGATGCTAAAACTGAAGCTCCAGTACTTTGGCCACCTCATGCAAAAAGTTGACTCATTGGAAAAGACCCTGATGCTGGGAGGGATTGGGGGCAGGAGGAGAAGGGGACGACCGAGGTTGAGATGGCTGGATGGCATCACGGACTCAATGGACGTAAGTCTGAGTGAACTCTGGGAGTTGGTGATGGACAGGGTGGCCTGGCATGCTGCGATTCATGGGGTTGCAAAGAGTCGGACATGACTGAGCGACTGAACTGAACTGAACTTGCTAGCGTGTGAGATGAGTACAATTGTGCAGTAGTTTGAGCATTCTTTGCCACTGCCTTTCTTTGGGATTGAAATGAAAATTGACCTTTCACACTCCTGTGGCCACTGCTGAGTTTTCCAAATTTGCTGGCATGTTGAGTACAGCATCATCTTTTAGGATCTGAAATAGCTTAACAGGAATTCCATCACCTCCACTAGCTTTGTTCATGGTGATTCTGCCTAAGGCCCCTTGACTTCACACTCCAGGATGTCTGGTTCTAGATGAGTGATCACACCACAGCTGTTATCTGGGTCATTAAGATCTTTTTTTGTATAGTTCTGTATATTCTTGCCACCTCTTCTTAATACCTTCTACTTCTGTTAGCTCTATACCATTTCTGTCCTTATTGACCCCCTCTTTGCATGGAATTTTCCCTTGGTATCTCTAATTTTCTTGAAGAGATCTCTAAAATAAAAATTGCTACAAATGGGAAATATAGTATCTGGGTATCTAAAATAGTTGAGCAATCTTAGATTATAGAGCAATATGAAAAGTACATATATTTCAGGGATTTTATAATAGTCTATGATGAACACAAACATGTCACAAGCTATATACACACACGTATTCCCTTTTGGACTCAGTGGACATGAGTTTGAGCAAACTCTAGAGATAGTGAGAGACAGGGAAGCCTGGCATACTGCAGTCCACAGGGTCCCAAAGAGTCAGACACAACTAAGTGACCAAACAAAAACAGCAATACTCTTTTGGAATTATCTAAACGAAGTAAGCCATGATCATGAAAAAATAATAACCTGAATGTTAGAGCTTTGTTAGCAAAACTTGAAAGTCATTTGTTAAACAGTCTCCTTGGGTTCCCAGATGGTTCATTGGTAAGGAATTTGCCTGCCAGTGCAGAAGAAACAGGAGATGTGGGTTCGATCCCTGGGTTGGGAAGATCCCTTGGAGGAGGAAATGTCAACCCAGTCCAGTGTTCTGGCCTGGAAAACTCCCACGGACAGAGGAGCCTGGTAGGCTATAGTCCACAGGGTCACAGAGAGTCTGCTGTAACTGAGCACACATACACAAACAAAACAAAACAAATTTCTTTGGTTCATCCTATAACTAATACATTTTTCAAATTTCATAAATACAGGTGAAAGACATATCTGTGATGTAGTAAGTCAATCGAAAACTTGTTAAAGCAGATTGTTTTGTATTCAATTTTTTAAAGTGGAATGAAAATGGCTTTAACTTCCCTTCTTTTTGATACATTTTACACAAGTTTCTTCTTGACTTAGGCCCCAAGCTCCATTTTCTTAGAATATACGCTGCATTTATTTATTTCTTTTTTTATTGTTGGCTGTGCGAGGTCTTCGTCGCTTGTGCAGTCTTTCTTTCTCTAGTTGCGGTGAGCGGGACCTATTCTTTGCAGTGCCCAGGCCTCTCATTGTGGGGGCTTTCCTCATTGTGGAGCACAGGCTCAGTAGTTGTGGGGCATGTGCTTAGCTGCTTGATGGCATGTGGAATATTCCCGAACCAGGGATTAGACTCATGGTCCCTCCTTTGGCAGATGATTCTTATCCACTGTGCCACTAAAGAAGTCCAAACATTTACATTAGAAAATTATAATTACAGATTCTTTCCTTGCTCCCTTTAGGTGTAAATTTTCTCCTAGCTTTTTGCTAATTTTACAACCCAGGAATGCCTTTCTCAAGGACCTTGGAACCTTTCTTTTGAAATGTAATCACTGAAGGTCTAAGTGCCCCTCTTTTTCAATAATCCACAGACTCAGATGGCCTAATCATATATATCAACCTCTCCCACTCCAGTCCTTCAATACTTTTCCATTTGCTAAAAATTCCTCTCCCCTTCCCTCATTATCTTTTGTTTCATGGAGATTAAATTCAAACTCTTTTCCCAAATTCAACAGCCTTGAAAAACTCTTCCTTGTCTGTGTAACTCTATCTGCTGCAAATTTTCTTTGACAATTAAAAATCATTGACATATTTAAAGATGATTCCACAGAAGTCAAAATTAGGGAAAAAAAGATGGGATATGTTATATAAAGTTTCATTTTCTACTTTAAGCATTTAGGTTATAAATTAAATAGAACCATCTTCAAAATTATTGCATATACCAAAACAAGTGTGTATTAAATTTTTGATTCCTAGAAAATGCTTAAGTTCAAAGAAAATCATAACTTATGGTCTCTTTATCTATCTCTTAAATTATGCTCATTTGTGATATTATTTGAACTATCAGGAAATAAATTCTAAAACCGATTTCTTACCTGCTTCCAAGCAATTGATGTTCTATTCAGGAAGGTAGGATTATCTGTTTAAAAATGCATTAACTTTTACATAACCTCAATATGTTTACTAAAATTCATTTTAAATTTATATTAGAGCTGTGAAAGCTTTGAAATTGCTGTCTAACAAATTATTCACAGAGATATTCAAAATGGCTCTTTCTGTGTTTCAATCCTAAAGGGCTGTTATCAGAAAACTTATATGGGATTGAAACCTTGATTAGATTTCCATCTGCCAGGTAAATAAATTTTAAAAATTTGGTCATAATAAATTAAAATGCAATTTTAGCCTACCATCAGAAATTAACATAGCATAAAGATTCTGTATTCCAGTACAAATCTGTACTGGAACACTGTAGAAACTTGTACACAATTCTAGACATAATAATTTCCAAGCCACAATAACCAACCATTTATATGTGTAGAACAAGGTGTCCAACAAAAGCAAAACAAGTCTTGTTCCTGTTTCTTCACTGTCCCACCAATATTATTCATAATTAATTATCTTTCTATATGAAAATATTTTCCTGCACTTATAGTTTCTGTCCAAGAGTATACATTTTCTTGTAAATTACCAAAAGTAGCTGGTTTGGGGCTCATGACGAATCTTAGAGCACCATTAAGTAGCATTTTCTCAGTAATTGTGCATTGCACAGTGCATTATTCCTTTATATAATAGTTTCCAGAAAATCTTAAGTTCTAAAAATCACCTCATTAAAAATGAAAATTATAAAAAAGTAAAATAAAAGGACTGTAGTAATAATAACAGAATATTTTATCTTGATTTACTAGTTCATATGGATAGAACTTGAATATTAAAAGATGAATGCATTCCTGAAACTGATTTGGAAAGATGAACATTTTTTAAGTTAGCCATATTTGAAAAGCAATAAAGCAGGGCTCTGTATAAAGGCCTAGAGGAGCTATTACACTTTCAAGGTTGGGGGTGGCAGTGGTGAGGAGATACCCCTCGTCCAAGGTAAGAGAAACCCAAGTAAGATGGAGGTGTTGCCAAGAGGGCAGACACACTGAAACTATAATCACAGAAAACAAGTCAATCTAATCACACTAGGACCACACCCTTGTCTAACTCAATGAAACTAAGCCATGTCCTGTGAGTCACCCAAGATGGGCGGGCATGCAGGAGAGATCTGACAGAATGTGGTCCACTGGAGAAGGGAATGGTAAACCACTTCAGTATTTTTGCCTTGAGAACCCCATGAACAGTATGAAAAGGCAAAATGATAGGATACTGAAAGAGGAACTCCCAAGGTCAGTAGGTGCCCAATATGCTACCGGAGAGCAGTGGAGAAATAACTCCAAAAGAATGAAGGGATGTAGCCAAAGCAAAAACGATACCCAGTTGTGGATGTGACTGGTGATAGAAGCAAGGTCTAATGCTGTAAAGAGCAATATTGCATAGGAACCTGGAATGTCAGGTCCATGAATCAAGGCAAATTGGAAGTGGTCAAACAGGAGATGGCAAGGGTGAACGTTGACATTCTAGGAATCAGTGAACTAAAATGGACTGGAATGGGTGAATTTAACTCAGATGACCATTATATCTACTACTGTGGGCAGGAATCCCTTAGAAGAAATGGACTAGCCATCATGGTCAACAAAAGAGTCCAAAATGCAGTACTTGGATGCAGTCTCAAAAACAACAGAATGATCTCTCTCCACTTCCAAGGCAAACCACTCAATATCACAGTAATCCACATCTATGCCCCAACCAGTAACTCTGAAGAAGCTGAAGTTGAATGGTTCTATGAGACCTACAAGACCTTTTAGAACTAACACCCCAAAAGATGTCCTTTTCATTATAGGGGACTGGAATGCAAAAGTAGGAAGTCAAGAAACACCTAGAGTAAAAGGCAAATTTGGCCTTGGAATACAGAATGAAGCAGGGCAAAGAATAATAGAGTTTTGCCAAGAAAATGCACTGGTCATAGCAAACACCCTCTTCCAACAACACAAGAGAAGACTCTACACATGGACATCACCAGATGGTCAACACCGAAATCAATTGATTATATTCTTTGCAGCCAAAGATGGAGAAGCTATACACATTCAGCAAAAACAAGACAAGAAGCTGACTGTGGCTCAGATCATGAACTCCTTATTGACAAATTCAGACTTAAATTGAAGAAAGTAGGGAAAACCATTAGATCATTCAGGTATGACCTAATCAAATCCCTTATGACTATAGGGAAAGTGAGAAATAGATTTAAGAGACTAGATCTGATAGACAGAGTGCCTAATAAACTACGGAATAAGGTTCATGACATTGTATAGGAGACAGGGATCAAGACCATCCCCACAGAAAAGAAATGCAAAAAATCAAAATGGCTGTCTGAGGAGGTCTTACAAAGAGCTGTGAAAAGAAGAGAGGTGAAAAGCAAAGGAAAAAAGGAAAGATATAAGCATCTGAATGCAGAGTTCCAAAGAATAGCAAGAGAGATAAGAAAGCCTTCCTCAGCAATCAATGCAAAGAAATAGAGGAAAAGAACAGAATGGGAAAGAATAGAGATCTCTGCAAGAAAATTAGAGACAGCAAGGGAATATTTCCTGCAAAGATGGGCTCGATAAAGGACAGAAATGATACAGACCTAACAGAAGCAGAAGATATTAAGAAGAGGTGGCAAGAATACACGGAAGAATGATACAAAAAAAGATCTTCACGACCGATATAATCATGATGGTGTGATCACTCACCTAGAGCCAGACATCCTGGAATATGAAGTCAAGTGGGCCTTAAAAAGCATCACTACAAACAAAGCCAGGGGAGGTGATGGAATTCCAGTGGAGCTATTTCAAATCCTGAAAGATGATACTGTGAAAGTGCTGCACTCAATGTGCCAGCATTTTGGAAAACTCAGCAGTGGCCACAGGACTGGAAAAGGTCAGTTTTTATTCCAATCCCAAAAAAAAAGGCAATGCCAAAGAATGCTCAAACTACTGCACAATTGCACTCATCTCACACACTAGCAAAGTAATACTCAAAATTCTCCAACCCAGGCTTCAGCAATACATGAACCGTGAACTTCAGATGTTCAAGCTAGTTTTAGAAAAGGCAGAGGAACCAGAGATCAAATTGCCAACATCCGCTGGATCTTGGAAAAAGCAAGAGAGTTCCAGAAAAACATCTATTTTTGCTTTATTGACTATGCCAAAGCCTTTGACTGTGTGGATCACAATAAACTGTGGAAAATTCTTCAAGAGATGGGAATACCAAATCACCTAACCTGCCTCTTGAGAAATCTGTATGCAGGTCAGGAAGCAACAGTTAGAACTGTACCTAGAACAACAGACTGGTTCCAAATAGGAAAAGGAGTACATCAGGGCTGTATATTGTCACCTGCTTATTTAACTTACATGTAGGGTACATCATGAGAAACACTGGACTGGAAGAAACACAAGCTGGAATCGAGATTGCCGGGAGAAATATCAGTCACCTCAGATATGCAGATGACACCACCCTTATGGCAGAAAGTGAAGAGGAACTAAAAAGCCTCTTGATGAAAGTGAAAGAGGAGAGTGAAAAAGTTGGCTTAAAGCTCAACATTCAGAAAATGAAGATCATGGCATCTGGTCCCATCACTTCATGGGAAATAGATGGGGAAACAGTGCAAACAGTGGCTGACTTTATTTTGCTCCAAAATCACTGCAGATGGTGACTGCAGCCATGAAATTAAAAGATGCTTACTCCTTGGAAGAAAAGTTATGACCAACCTAGATAGCATATTCAAAAGCAGAGACATTAATTTGCCAACAAAGGTCCATCTAGTCAATTCTATGGTTTTGCCAGTGGTCATGTATGGATGTGAGAGTTGGACTGTGAAGAAGGCTGAGCACAGAAGAATTGATGCTTTTGAACTGTGGTGTTGGAGAAGACTCTTGAGAGTCCCTTGGACTGCAAGGAGATCCAACCAGTCCATTCTGAAGGAGATCAGCCCTGCGATTACTTTGGAGGGAATGATGCTAATGCTGAAACTCCAGTACTTTGGTCACCTCATGCAAAGAGCTGACTCATTGGAAAAGACTCTGATGCTGCGAGGGATTGAGGGCAGAGGAGAAGGGGATGACAGAGGATGAGATGGCTGGATAGCTTCACTGACTCCATGGACGTGAGTCTGAGTGAACTGCGAGAGTTGGTGATGGACAGGGAGGCCTGGCGTGCTGCGATTCATGGGGTTGCAAAGAGTCGGACACGACCGAGTGACTGAACTGAACTGAACTGAACTGTATATAGGCAGTCATTATGAAATCTTTGAAAAGCAGAGAATTCTTTTTGTACAGGAAACTAACACCAACTAAAATTATTTGATTTGAGTTAAAGGTGAATATTAACTGCATAGCAATGCATTTAAGTTTAAAGTCCATGGCATATGTATAGCATGGTGAAATGATGCTTTGGGTGTATGGGTTGTATTAAGTCTTTCAGTAGACACAGGGATGATGCATATTGGTAACATGACATTGCAAAATTCAAAGAAGTGAACAAATGAAAAGAAACACTGTATCTTAAACTACATTGATAGAGAATTAAAGAAGGTTTCGTTAGGGGGTTTGTAATTGCCTCGGTTTTGTCTCACCGCAGCAAAAATTTGAAGCAACAAATGGACCAGTGTTACAGCTCAATTTTATTTGGCAAGCAAAGGAAAATACATCCTTAAGGTGTGAGGGCAGGCCAACCCAAAAGACGCAAACAGCAGAGAGGTCAGAGGCCAAATTCTGGCTCCTCTTTTTATTTATTTCTTCTCTTCCCCCTGAGCCTGCCCTATGTAAATTTGGCTAGTCAGAAGGGCTATTTGTGTCACCTGAAGTCTCACTCTGGTCCTCGGACCTTCCTTTGTTCTATTTTCGTGGGATTTTCCCTTCTTTGTCTTTTAGCTACCACCATTCTGGACTTCTTTTTCCTTTTCTAATTATCTAACATTTCCCCTCAAGAGATGGGAAGCCCAATTCTTTGGGAATAGGGGTGTCAATGTCTCTGTGGCTGCTTTCTGATGAACTAGGACAGCAAGGGCATTGGGCCTCCCCCTCTTGCTCATCTCAAGCCTCAGCGTCCTTATAGTGGTGAGTGATATTTTCATAGTCAGCTGCAGTTTTGTATAGCCTTGTTGAACTGGCACTGCACGTTGTAGCTTGTTCACCTGGGCAGAGACGAAATGGGTTAGACAATTGATAATACATGGAGCAATCATAAGCAGCATCAATATGGTGAAAACAAACATTGGCAACTCCAAATTTCCCCTTGCCAGGAGAAAGACCCCCCAAAGGGAAATTGTAGCCACCCTGAAAACTCTCCAGCTCACTCACTGAGATCCAGTAGTATCTGAATGCTTTTCTTGAGGACTGTGAGACCTTTTTAACTTGACTGGAGGTATTTACCCAGAAACAATAAATCTCATTCAAGATGGCTCACGTCCCTCCTTGTTCAGGATCAGGACATCTATCTCCTGTCTATTTTGTTTTGTCCCTGCCAAGCTGTGTTGGCTCTTAAGAGCTGTCCTGAGATATCTTACCCCCAGAAACTTAATTTTGAGGGTGTTCATTAGAGTCACACTCACTTTTACTTCTGAATAGGTGGCTGAGATCTCCCAGGGGCTCACAGGTGTATTGAGTGTCCTCTTCTGTTTTCTTCCATGGCTTGACTTGTGAATAGTGAATCCAGGAGTCATGTCCTGGTACCTTGACTGCTATGGGAGTAGAAAGTATTACAGGGTAGGGACCCTTCCATGTGGGCTGGAGTCGAGCCTTTGGGGATTCACCTTTTCAGACTTTAATTAGAACTTGAATTTCTGGAGCATATAGTGGTAGCTTTGTAGAATCTTTTGGGTCCTGGTTGACACCCCAGAAGTGTATATACTTTTGAAATTGCCCAATAACCATGGTATAAGACCAGAGCATCTGAGTCTCTGGATCTAGGAAGAGGTCATTGACATAAACAAAAGGTCTCCCATATAGCATCTCACAAGGACTAAGATCAACCTGTTCCTTAGGGGCAATACAGGGGTGGAGGAGAGTTATTGCTAAAACCTCTTTCCATCCCAGGGAGGTCTCCTGGGTTATCTTTTTTACCACTGATTTTAAGAATTTGTTGGCCTTTTTACTTTTCCTGAAGACTGAGGCCTCCAGCCACACCGAAGATAATAAGTAATGCCCAATCATTTAGAGACTTTTTGGGTGACCTTAGAAATAAATGGTGCCCCATTGTCACTTTGTAATGACTTGAGCAAACCAAATACTGGAATGACTTCATGGAGTACTATTTTTATTACTTCCTTGGCCTTCTCAGTCCATGTAGGAAAGCCTTCAATCCATCCCGTGAATATATCTATCATGATTAATAGGTATTTATACCCTTGAGAAACTGGCATCTGGGTGAAGTCCATCTGCCAGTCCTCTCCTGGGTAGGTCTCACATTGTTCGACAGGTTGGGCCAGCTGGGGTCTTCGAGCTCCTTGGGAGTTGTTTAACTGCCAAGTGCAATAAGAGGAGACCTCTTACCTTATAGTTGTTTGGAGGCCTGTTCCTCTGAAGGTCTTTTCTAGTAATCTTTGGAGGGCCTCCTCCCCTAAATGAGTGGTGGCAAGTAAGGAGTTAACCAACTTCCACTGGAGGTTCTCAGGCAGAAAAAGGAGGCCCTCCTTTTGAAACCACCCCATATGATCTTCTTAAAAGCCCTCACTCTTAGCTTTAAGAGTTTCACCTTCAGTATATGGAGGATTTCCTGGCAAATTAGTCTGTGGAACTAGGGTGACAACCTCTATTAGGTCAATGTTATGTAATGCTGCTCTCTTATCTGCTTGATTGACTGCCTGGTTCCCTCGTGCCACTTCTGTGCTCCCTTTTTGGTGTCCTTTACAGTGGGAGGCTGAAACCTCAGTGGGCAGATGGAAGGCCTCCAAGAGTCTAAGGATTTGATCACTATATTTGATTGGGGACCCTCGGTGGTCAAGTGGCCCCTTTCTTTCCAAATAGCAGCATGTGCATGTAGCACCAGAAAGGCATATTTGGAGTCAGTATAAATGACCATTCCACTCTTTTTCTTTTTCTCAGCTCTAAATCTCAAGTCAGGGGTATGAGATCTGTTAATTGGGCTGAAGTACCTGATGGCAAAGGTTTAGCTCTGTGGTCTCAAACTTGGAGAATACTGCATATCCAGCTCTTGTTTGTCCATCCAAGACAAATCTGCTTCCATCAGTGTACCAGATTTCCTCAGGACTGGTCAGGGGATCGACTGAAAATCCCTCTTGTGTTTTTGTCCAGTGGTCCAAGGTTTCTAGGCAAGAGTGAAAGGGGAGAGAGCCCTTGGGGGTAGGCAGGAGGGTGGCTGGGCTGAGAACCTCACAAGGGGATACAGTCAGGCCTGGATTTTCCATTATCACTCCTTGATATCTGAGGCTACTTTGATCTGCTGCTGCTGCTAAGTCGCTTCAGTCGTGTCCAACTCTGTACGACCCCATAGACGGCAGCCCACCAGGCTCCCTCATCCCTGGGATTCTCCAGGCAAGAACACTGGAGTGGGTTGCCATTTCCTTCTCCAATGCATGAAAGTGAAAAGTGAAGTGAAGTTGCTCAGTCGTGACCAACCCTCAGTGACCCCATGGACTGCGGTCTTCCAGGCTCCTCTGTCCATGGGATTTTCCAGGCAAGAGTACTGGAGTGGGGTGCCATTGTTTTCTCCCTACATCCATAGGATGATCAGACATCCATAAATGACCTCTCCCATTCAGGAGTTGTTTCACTTGGTGGCTGGTAAAAATAGTTAGTTTGTCCCCAAGAGAGAGTTTAAAGTATCTTCTGTCAGGACTGCAAAGCTGCATGATTTCAAAGGCAAGGAGAGATCTCTTCCCAATAAAGGAGTAGGACACTCATGGACCACCAGAAACTGGTTGGAAAATATTTGTCCATCCCAGCAACAAAATGCTCGTGTGTATCTCTTGTAATTGTTTTTCCTGTAGCACCTCAAATGGTACAGGTTTGGGAAAAGAAGGATCTGGAGTAGGAAGTCAGGACAGAGTAGGTAGCCCCTGTGTCAACCAAGAAATTCTTGGAGCTACCTGCCACATCCAGTTTCACCTTTGGCTCCAGCCCCGTGATGATTATCTGTGACAAACAGGCTGGCTGGAGTGGGCCGCTTCAGTGCTGTGAACCATCATGAGGGAAGGCTTGGCACTTGACCTTGAGGTTCTTCGGTCCCAAGGGCAAAGTGAAGCCCAATGTCTCAATTGATGGCATTTGAAGCAAGCCATTTTAGGAGATTTGTCATGGTTTGAACACTCTTTGGCCCAATGTCCCTCCTGTCTACAGATTAGGCATTCACCTCTTGCCATGTCCTTTAAGCACTCAGGGTTTGCCATAGGGTTTCCATGCAGGGCAGCCAATATCTGGGCATGCCTTGTCTGTTTCCTTCTCTCCCTCTCCTGGGCCTTGGCCTCCCTCTCCTGTTCTCTTATAAAAGGTATTGGTGTCTGTCTGAACCATCTCATCTAAAGAGGCAGCAGGGTCCTGCTGCTGTAGCTGTTGTAACTTTATCCTGATGTCTGATGCACACTGGGACAGGAATTTCTCCTTTAAAATCACTTGTCCCTCATAAGAGTCTAAGTTCACAATGGTAAATTTTTAGAGGGCTTCTTTTAGCCTTTCCAGAAAGGCA
Organism: Aepyceros melampus; assembly: GCA_006408695.1. NCBI lineage: Eukaryota > Metazoa > Chordata > Mammalia > Artiodactyla > Bovidae > Aepyceros > Aepyceros melampus. The sequence goes on along the minus strand of SJXQ01000585.1, from coordinate 83,826 downwards.
GTGGGATTCTTGTTGGGCTTCTGAGTTATTGCTGGACTGGACACAGTTCCACAACTATTAGGCTTCTTTCTATTTCCATGGATGGACTTCCTTAGCGGTGAGTCTTTCTGAAACTTATCCTCTGCAGTAAGATTGCAACCTGAGGGCTGGGCATCCCTGGGTTAGGGTGCAGATCCCCATGCAGGCTGAGGCATGACAGCCTCCTGGAGATCAAATCCCCAGGAAGGTTGACGCATGTTGACCTCCTGGGACGCCTGGACTGGCGGATCGCCAAGCAGTTTGAGGCATGATAAACTTCCGAGGACCAGATCCCGAGGTAGGCCTGTTAGGTAGGTAGAATAGGGAAAAAGAGTCCAAAATGGCTGTGGTTAAAAGACAAAGAAGGGAAAAGCCCACAAAAATAGAACAAAGGAAGGTCAAAGGAAGGTCCGAGGACCAGAGTGAAGACCTCAGGTAGAACAAGTAGCACTCCTGGCTAAGCCCAATTTGCGTAGGAAGGCCCAGGTGGAGGAAAAAACACATAAAAGGAGGCGCCAAAGCACTTCTCTATCTCTTTCTCTTCCACGTATGTGCCCTTTTTCTCTCTCTCTCCCTCTCTCTCTCTCTCTCTCCCTCCCCCGCACACTCCACTCTCTTCTCTTCGAGTCTTTGGGTTGGCATGCCCTCATGCCTCAAGGATGAATTCTCCTGCTATCTTCTAAATAAAATAGATCTGTAATACTGATTTGCCTAAGACACTGTTTGTCCAAGACCCGAGAGCTGTGATGCACTGAGGGCTTTAATGTCCATCGCTCCAAATCTTTGTTGTGATGAGAGAAAGAATGGAGGAACATACACTCGTGTGACAGGCCAAAGGAAGTAGACCTCCTGGGACCCCTGGACTGGAGTTGGGCATCCCCAAGGTCTCTAGCATGACCAGTGCTGGGTAGGATTAACTAATTGCTGGTTTGCCCACCACAGATGGGAATAGATATCATGATGTAAAGCAATCCAGCCTGTGCCCTGAAACTGGGAACCTGGTGAAACAGCCACAAGACATATCCGCTTACTGCTCTAAAGGATTGTAAGCCACTGATCTCCTCCCCTAGTCCTCCATAAGCGCAGTTTAGGGTGTTTCCAACGGAGTGAGGTTCATGACATTGTACAGGAGACAGGGATCAAGACCATCCCCATGGCAAAGAAAGGCAAAAAAGCAAAATGGCTGTCTGGGGCAGCCTTACAAATAGCTGTGAAAAGAAGAGAAGTGAAAAGCCAAGGAGAAAAGGAAAGATATAAGCATCTGAATGCAGAGTTCCAAAGAATAGCAAGAGAGATAAGAAAGCCTTCCTCAGCGATCAATGCAAAGAAATAGAGGAAAACAACAGAAGGGGAAAGACTAGAGATCTCTTCAAGAAAATTAGAGATACCAAGGGAACATTTCATGCAAAGATGCACTCAATAAAGGACAGAAATGGTCTGGACCTAACAGAAGCAGAAGATATTAAGAAGAGGTGGCAAGAATACACAGAAGAACTGTACAAAAAGGATCTTCATGACCAGATAATCATGATGGTGTGATCACTCACCTAGAGCCAGACATCCTGGAATATGAAGTCAAGTGGGCCTTAGAAAGCATCACTATGAACAAAGCTAGTAAAGGTGATGGAATTCCAGTAGAGATATTTCAAATCCTGAAAGATGATGCTGTGAAAGTGCTGCACTCAATATGCCAGCAAATTTGGAAAACTCAGCAGTGACCACAGGACTGGAAAAGGTCAGTTTTCATTTCAATCCCACAGAAAGGCAATGCCAAAGAATGCTCAAACTACCACACAATTGCACTCATCTCACATGCTAGCAAAGTAAAGCTCAAAATTCTCCAAGCCATGCTTCAGCAATACGTGAACTGTGAACTACCTGATGTTCAGGCTGGTTTTAGAAAAGGCAGAGGAACCAGAGATCAAATTGCCAACTCAAAGAATGCTCAAACTACCGCATAATTGCACTCATCTCACACGCTAGTAAAGTAATGCTCAAAATTCTCCAAGCCAGGCTTCAGCAGTATGTGAACTGTGAACTTCCTGATGTTCAAGCTGGTTTTAGAAAAGGCAGAGGAACCAGAGATCAAATTGCCAACATCCGCTGGATCATGGAAAAAGCAAGAGAGTTCCAGAAAAACATCTTTTTCTGCTTTATTGACTATGCCAAAGCCTTTGACTGTGTGGATCACAATAAACTGTGGAAAATTCTGAAAGAGATGGGAATACCAGATCACCTGACCTGCCTCTTGAGAAATCTGTATGCAGGTCAGGAAGCAACAGTTAGAACTGGACATGGACCAACAGACTGGTTCCAAATAGGAAAAGGAGTACGTCAAGGCTGTATGTTGTCACCCTCTAATTTAACTTCTATGCAGAGTACATCATGAGAAATGCTGGGCTAGAAGAAGCACAAGCTGGAATCAAGATGGCCGGGAGAAATATCAATAACCTGAGATATGCAGATGACACCACCCTTATGGCAGAAAGTGAAGAGGAGCTAAAAAGCCTCTTGGTGAAAGTGAAAGAGGAGAGTGAAAAAGTTGGCTTAAAGCTCAACATTCAGAAAATGAAGATCATGGCATCTGGCCCCATCACTTTATGGGAAATAGATGGGGAAATAGTGAAAACAGTGTCAGACTTTATTTTTTTGGGCTCCAAAATCACTGCAGATGTTGCAGCCATGAAATTGAGACACTTCTTGGAAGGAAAGTTATGACCAATCTAAACAGCATATTAAAAAGCAGAGACATTACTTTGTCAATGAAGGTCCATCTAGTCAAGGCTATGGTTTTTCCACTAGTCATGTATGGATAGAGAGTTGGACTATAAAGAAAGCTGAACACAGAAGAATTAATGCTTTTGAACTATAGTGTTGGAGAAGACTCTTGGGAATCCCTTGGAATGCGTGGAGATCCAAAGGAGATCAGTTCTGGGTGTTCATTGGTAGGACTGATTTTAAAGCTGAAACTTCAATACTTTGGCCACTTGATGTGAAGAGCTGACTCATATGAAAAGACCCTGATGCTGGGAAAGATTGAGGGCGGGAGGAGAAGGGGCTGAGGGGGGATGAGATGGTTGGATGGCATCACCAACTCAATGGACATGGGTTTGGGTGGACTCCAGGTGTTGGTGACGGACAGGGAGGCCTGATGTGCTGCGGTTCATGGGGTCACAAAGAGTCAGACACAACTGAGCAACTGAACTGAACTGAAACTGAGGTTTCAGAAAAGTGAAGAGGCTTGCTGAGTGTCCTAGAGCTAACTTGCAGCTAAGGAAGACTTTGAACCCAGGCATTTCTGACTTGACTGATTAACCACTTTCTACTTGAGCAGAACAAGAGAAAAGGGAGCAGAACATGACTGAAACTGGAGGAGGAATGGCAATCCACTCCAGTATTCCTGCCTAGAAAATCCCATGGGCAGAGGGGCCTGGCAGGCTATAGTCCAAGCGGTTGCAAAAGAGTCAGATACAAACTGGTGACTGAGTACACAGCCACTGACATGTAACACTGTGTAAGTTTAAGGTATGCAACATGATGATTTGATATCTGTATGTGTTGCAGAATATTATCACACTAATCTTAGTTAACAACCTCACCTCACATAGTTACAGACTTTCCTTGTGATAAGAAGTTTTAAATTCCACTCTCTGAGCAATTTTCAAATATACAGTGCAGTATTTTTTTTTTTAACTGTGGCTTCCCTCGTGGCCCAGTGGTAAAGAATCCACCTGTCAATGCAGGAGACGTGGGTTTATCCCTGGGTTGGGAGGATCCCCTGGAAAAGGAAATGGCAGCCCACTCCAGTGTTCTTGCCTGGGGAATCCTATGGACAGAGGAGCCTGGCAGGCTATAGTCCATGGGGTTGCAAAGAGTCAGACATGACTGAGCAACTGAAAAACAACAACAACAAACACGACTGCAGGGTTGGAATGTTTCTGCGGCTGAAGCTCTCCCTCTTTATCATGAACAGAGCCCAGAGACCCAGGAGGGCTGTGTGGGGCCTCATTTCTCAGAAATGCTGATACGATTTCACACTGTATTCTTAGGAGGTGAGCATCCTCTCTATTCTGTTTATAACTTAAAATCCAATTTTCTAGAGCTTTGCTGAAAGATCATAAAACTATATGACACTGTCCCTCCCTGAATTCGAAGGGAGAATAAAAGCCATCATGAATTCCAAGTATCGACAGAGACCTAGATATTTAGATATTTCCTGAAACTATTCTGGCTTCCTCATGGAAGAGAAAAGAAATGATTTGTGTCTGGCTCCAGTAGTTCTGCCCTTGTCCAGAAGGAAGAAATGTTGGCATATAAAGGTAACAAATTAAAGACTTTGCAGAACTTATAAGAGATATGTGTGGAGTTCAATTTGAGCTCAGTAATAATGAATTGTTTGTATGAAGTCTTGCTTGAGCTGATTGAATGTATCTATCTCTTTCATGTCACTCCTATACATTTTTATGTCCAGAAATTGCAGCGACCCTCTAGAAAGAATAATGGTTTCTGGTTAGAAATTTTTTTTTTTTTAAATTTGTGGGGTGTGTCCTGCAGAATGTCTATAAGAACCTAAGTCATTGGTATGAGTTCCCTTGATGGAAAGCATGGACCTTTCTGAGCTCATTTATTAACCTAAACTCCTGAGTTAGCACCTTGAAGAGTCATGGAATATTCGGAAATTAAGAGCAGAGAATGTGCTAACTTCATCTTGCTGAATGAGTTCATTCCTCCCCACAGTCTTTAATTAAGATAAGCTATCATATAGGGTATTTTAGACTTGACATAAATCAGAATGCGAGAGTTACATAGAATATAGCTATAACTTTGCCAGAACCCTCGTTCAAACTTGATAGATTCCAGGTCAAGGAAGCCAGCCAAATGCTTACTGAATCCACCGAGTAGGGCTGTTGCCAATGGCTATCTTGACAGAAAGCCATTCTGAAGATCTTGAGCTGCAGTCCATTGCAATAGAATGCATTAGGAAGAAGACAGTCTGAAGTTCATTTACAGGTAATCCATTATGAATTGGAGTAATCATTCATATCACTGAGGTCCTAGAAACCTGAGTACAACCACGAGGTGAAGAAACCTTCATAATTTTGCCTTGTGGTGGGCATGGGCTTGCTTGCTGGGCAGGAAATATACAACCAAATGTATTCTTCCTAAACTGTAAACCTCACTTAAGAGTGACCATCAATTCTATATAGACTATACTTTGTACCTGCATTAATAGTAATATATATATATATAATAAAACATATATATCAATTCTAACACACATATATACACAAATGGGCTTCCCTAATGGTTCAGATGGTAAAGAATCTACCTATAATGCAGGAGACCTGAGTTTGATCCCTATGTCAGGAAGATTCCCCTGGAGAAGGGAATGGCTATGCACTCCAGTACTCTTGCTTGGAGAATCCATGGACAGAGGAGCCTGGAAGGCTACAGTACATGGGGTTGCAAATAGCTGGACACAACTCAGCTATTAACACACACATACAACATACACATGTATGTATATATTAAAGACTTTGCTACTTATTTTTTCCTTTTCTTTATGTGGTTGGTTGAAAGGCTGGGTGGGTGAGTTGGGATCAAAGGAAGTCTCCCCAAATATTTATAATATTGCCTACCCTGTGTTATTTTCATACTGTTCATGAAAAACCAGAGACATTACTTTGCTAAAAAAAAGTTCCATATAGTCAAAGCTGTAGTTTTTCCAGTAGTCATGTGTGGATGTGAGAGTTGGACTGTAAAGAAGGCTGAGTGCCAAAGAATTAATGCTTTTGAATGGAGGTGCTGAAGAAGACTCTTGAGAGTCCCTTGGACTACAAGGAAATCCAACTAGTCCATCCTAAAGGAAATCAATCCTGAATATTCATTGGCAGGACTGATGCTGAGGCTGAAGCTCCAATAGTTTGGCCACTTGATGTGAAGAACTGACTCCTTTGAAAAGACCCTGCTGCTGGGAAGGATTAAAGGCAGGAGGAGAAGGGGACGACAGAGGATGAGATGGTTGGATGTCATCACCAACTCTGGACATGAGTTTGAGCAAGCTCTGGGAGATGGTAAAGGACAGGGAATCCTGACATGTTGCAGTTCATGGGGTCACAAAGAATCGGACACAATTGAACAACTGAACAACAACAACACCCTGTGTTGTAAAATTTTTGTGTATACTAAGCACCATAACAATACAAGGAGGCAGGAACTATTATTATCCCCAGGTTATGGAGGAGGAAGAGAGCTAAAGTAATTTGTCTGTTAGTAAGTCTTCTAACAATGACTGGGGAAATCAGAGGGAAGAGTGACAGGCACTATGAACCTCAGCCTTGATGATATTAACACACACACTAGAGGGTCTATCTGAAAATTCTCTTTCTTAGAAGAGCATCTTCTGACCCCTGCAGACGGTCAGTTCCACTTCAGGGCTTCCCTTACAGTCTTCATGAAAGTTAATGATCATACATCCACTTGTGGGACTGGCGGGTTAATATTGGTCTCCCCAGTAGGGGGTGCTGGAGACACATGCTCATCATTGCATGCCCAGGACCTGGCACACAGTAGGCGCTTTGTCCATAACTGCTGACTGAATGAAAGAATAATCCAGAGAGAAAAGTTAAAGGAAATAAAGGGACAGAAGACATCACAACAGCAGTCCCTGAAGTCATAGCTGGTGCAACTAGAAGCAGCCAGGCATTCTTAGGGCTGACTTCCTTTTCCTGAGTTAGATCTGAGCATCATAGCCTGGAAGGCACTGAGCTGGAGCCAGTGGGGTTGGACCCAAGGTTCTTTACTTCTTTTGTCTCCCTCCTGACCATTGTGGACCCTGCAGGACCAAGCAGAGGTCTTTGGGCAACACTGAGCTTTGTAGTCTATTGGCTCAGCATGGCTGATGAGCTGATTCTTGAGTAATTAAATGTTCAGTTCAGTTCAGTTCAGTCGCGCAGTCGTGTCCGACTCTTTGCGATCCCATGAATCGCAGTACGCCAGGCCTCCCTGTCCATCACCGACTGCTAATCCGTGGAAAAGGGAATGCTACAGCTGAATCAGCCTGTGGTCTCAGTGTGTCATTCATTCACTCATGAACACTCATTGAGCAATTCTTGCCCAGCTGGGTTCAGGCTGGTATCCACTGAAGCCATAAACCCAGGAATGACCGCCTTTGACCATTTCAGCCCTAAACAATGCATTTTCAGTGAGTCCCAGAAATCCATCTGGTTAGGTATCTCTGAAAGCCAGAGGGAACTTTGTTTTGTTAAAATGACTTATAGTTTTTCATGATGTGCTTTTGCCTAACTTTCTTCTCTGCTAGAGAAAGTCAAAGAATAGAGGATGATTTATCTGTGATACTGGAATTGCTTACACTAAACCAAAGCCTATTTGTCAGCACTCAGACCAGGCTGGCAGTGGCTTAGCAAGCTGTGGGGACCTGGGGATCTGTCTGCCCTTCTCTCCTCTGCAATGTAGCTTAGGAGACTTCAGTAGGACCAATTGGAGGCCTGGGCCAAACACAGGAAATGGGAAGATATTGAGATGAGGTTTAGATGAGCAAATGGGTCCTTTGCAATGTAAACATCCTGAAGAGCTCCCTGGTGGTTGTCCTTACAAGGTCCCCTGTGTGTCTGTGGCTTTTAGGACAATTATGTATGAGACAGTTGTGCACCGCACAACTCCAGAGAGCACCATCTGTGTCAGTGTCTATGTGAATGGCCCCCAGGCAGACTGGGCAGTGGCAGCTCTGAGCAGTGTGGGTGAACTTCACCTTGCAAGAGAGGGGGCCTGCTCACCAGGAAGCAGTGCGCCTTGGTGAAAATTGATGAAAAGTGCCTGGGCTCTGGAATCAGACCGACCTGCGCTTAAATTCTAACCCTGTTACTTGCTATAGACTCTGGTTGAAGGGCCTCATCTCTCTCTGCTGTAGTCATCTGATCTGTGCAGTGAAGAAAATTCACTTGTGAGCTCAGCTATGGAGAGGATTAAATGAACAGCATAAGTGAAGTATAATGGTCTTGAGACATTATTTGTTGGGTGTGATCTTTGTGCTGCTACCTCCTTTAATCTTCACGGCCTCTGACATGTGTATTCTCATTCCCTAGAAAAGAAATTCAAGGCTTCGAGGATTAACCATATCACATTAGTTGGGACTCTTTTTTTAAAGAAACTTTTTTAAAATTGGAGTATAGTTGCTTTACAATGTCGTGTTATTTTCTGGTGTATAATAAAGTGACTCAGCTATATGTATACATATATCCTCTCTAGTTTGGATTTTCTTTCCATTTAGGTCTCCGGAGCCAGAGAACAATGAGTAGAGTTTCCTGTGCTCTGTAGTAGGTTCTCATTAGTTATCTATTATAGTTTATATGGGGCTTCCCTGTTAGCTCAGTTGGTAAAGAATCTGCCTGCAGTGCAGGAGACCTGGGTTTGATCCCAGGGTCAGGAAGATTCCCTGGAGAAGGAAATGGCAAGCCATTCCAGTACTCTGCCTGGAAAATCCCATGGACAGAGGAGCCTGGTGGGCTGCAGCCCACGGGGTCGCAAAGAGTCAGGCATGATTGAATGACTAACACTTCACTTTCACTTTTCATAGTGTATTTGGGCTTCCCCAATGATTCAGTGGTAAAGAATCCACCTGCAACACAGGAGATGTGGGTTCGATCCCTGGGTTGGGAAGATTGTCTGGAGGAGAGCATGGCAACCCACTCCAGTATTCCTGCCTGGAGAATTCCACGGGCAGAGGAGCCTGGCAGGCTACAGTCCATGGGGTCACAAAGAGCTGGACATGACCGAAGGGCCTGAGCACTAGCATCTATACTATACGCATGTCAATCCCAGTCTCTCAATTCCTCCTGACCTTTTCCCTCCTTGGTGTCCATACTTTGCTCTCTACATCTGTGTCTCTATTTCTGCTTTGCAAATAGGTTCATCTCTACCATTTTTCTAGACTCCACATATTTTGATTATGTCAGAAACTCCGCTCAAACTAGCTCAAGCCAAAAAGTGACATCTGTTGTGTCAGGTAACAGAAGTTTCCAGAGATGGCTTTAGGCTTATTTGTATCCAGGGGCTCAAGTTATAAACCTAGCACTCTGTCTCTGCCATCTATTTTTATTGTTCTTGTTCTAGGCTTAATTCTCTTTTTCCAAAGAGATTCCATATTTACTAGTATTTGCTCTATTGCTATTTCAGGGACATTTTAACAAGAAAGGAAATGAACAGACATGAAAGTATGCTGAAAAGCACAAAATGGCCATGCTGTCACCTGTTTCATTACATTTGAATATATCCAGTGTATCACAATCACCCTGTAAGAAAAGAGGACACATGCTATTTTCTTCTATTTCACAGAGAAGAAAAGAGAGGAACTGAGAGTTCAAGTAACTGGGTCAACTTCAGCCTGAGGTTTGCGGTCCAATGTGGGTGAAACCCACATTTCTTGACTTTCAGTCCAGAAGTCTTCTCATCAGATAGTGTTTCTCAAATTCTATTCCAAGGAACACCAGGGTCCAAAGAAGTATATGGTGGGCAGCAGGTGCTAAGTAAGCAGGGAAGAACTTAGGGTCTTCAAAAGTCTCCATGAGACCAGCTCCTGGCCTTCTATGTTTATAGAAATAAGAATTTGAGCAAGATTTTATATGAAAAAGGTTGCATTATTCTTAAAATCTGGAAAACCAATGCAACAGACTAAGTAAGCAAAGAAACCTCAACTTGAGTTTCATAGTCAGAAGTCAACTGGAGTCGTGGAATACAATCAAATGAGGCTCCACAGGGGAAACTTTTCTTTTACTAGAATCATAAGGAAATCCTGAGGGAATAGAATCTGAGACAAGACTATGGTCTTAGAATGTTGACAGTGCCCTAGTTTTGTCTCTTAGAACCCTTCCTCCTGCAGGACCACACAATAGAAGGTCATGAGGATTGAGGTTTTCTCTATGTTATACTTTCTAGGTGTAAGGATGTTACACAGATGCCATGTAAGTGAATTTGAATATAGGCATCATCTGACTGGTTGAAGCACAAGCTGGAATCAATATTGCCAGGAGAAATATCAATAACCTCAGATATACAGATGACATCCACCCTTATGGCAGAAAGTGAAGAAGAATTAAAGAGCCTCTTGATGAAAGTGAAAGAGGAGAGTGAAAAAACTGGTTTAAAACTTAACATTCAGAAAACTAAGATCATGGCATCTAGTCCCATCACTTCATGGCGAATAAATGGAGAAACAATGGAAACTATGAGATATTTTATTTTGGGGGGCTCCAAAATCCCTGCAGATGGTGACTGCAGCCATGAAATTAAAAGACACTTGCTCCTTGGAAGAAAAGCTATGACTAACCTAGACAGCATATTCAAAAGCAGAGACATTACTTTGCCGACAAAGTTCTGTCTAGTCAAAGCACCCCACTCCAGTACTCTTGCCTGGAAAATCCCATGGGCGGTGGAGCCTGATAGGCTGCAGTCCATGGGGTCGCTAGGAGTCAGACATGACTTGGCGACTTCACTTTCACTTTTCACTTTCATGCACTGGAGAAGGAAATGGCAACCCACTCCAGTGTTATTGCCTGGAGAATCCCAGGGATGGGGGAGCCTGGTCTCTGGGGTTGCACAGAGTCGAACACGACTGAAATGACTTAGCAGTCAAAGCTATGGTTTTTCCAGTAGTCACATATGGATGTGAGAGTTGGACTATAAAGAAAGCTGAGCGCCAAAGAATTGATGCTTTTGAACTGTGGTATTGGAGAAGACTCTTGAGAGTCTCTTGGACAGCAAGGAGATCCAATCAGTCCATCCTAAAGGAAATCAGTCCTAAATATTCATTGGAAGGACTGATGCTGAAGCTGAAACTCCAATACTTTGGCCACCTGATGTGAAGCACTGACTCTTTGGAAAAAGACCCTGATGCTGCAGGAGGAGAAGGGGACAACAAGATGAGCTGGTTGGATGGCATCACTGACTTGAGGGACATGAGTTTGAGCAAGCTCTGGGAGTTGGTGATGGACAAGGAAACCTGGCGTGCTGCAGTCCATGGGGTCGCAAAGAGTCAGACACGACTAAACAACTGAACTGAACTGATCATCTGTTTTTAACCTTTTCTGGTGGCATCTGGACCAAATATAGCCACACAATGGGATTTTTCTTTTTGTTTCCTTCCCTTCCATGTGCAAAGCATGAGACAGAGGTCAGATACAAAGACCTGCTTAACAGTTCAGCACTGCAGATTAAGAATCTCCTTTAGATTCTGGATGGTATGACTTGAGCCCACATCTCGGACACTGTGTGGTGCTTTGTCCCAGGCCAGAATAAGACGTTAAGTCATCTGCCTGTGCTGTTGAAGGCAAAAGTTCTTCCCCACTGGGCTTTTTACAGTGATTTAATTCATGCTCTCATGCTGACTGAGCAAGTGTTCTCAGGTCAGTTAGCTGAGTAAACACAGAAGATCATGGGTGTTCCTGGATGCACACTCAGATCACATCTCATCAGAACCCCAAATATGAAACTCACCAGCTAAAGCCAAAATACAGACTACATTTTAAGTGTAAAATAACAAGGGTAACACACGAATTTGCTTATTTTCTTCTTTTTCATATGGTTGACTGAATTTTTTTACTGGTGAAATGTCTCAGCACCTTTACTATGACAAAGCACAGTGGGAATACTCAACATAGACCTTCCAAGTTGCAGTCACAGGGGTTAACAAAATTCACTTTACAGAGTAATGACACTGATTTTGGAGGATTAGCTTGACAGCTCACACATCGCCCAACATATTTATTAATTGGTTATATATACAAGCTCATTGGGTGGTTAAATCCACTTAACATAAAACTACTTTGGAACCAGGTGGATGTTTAGCCGTTCATTTGTACCTGTTTATCCAGACTTTGGAAAGGAGTGTCCCCTAGACCTAAGGCTATACATAAGAGTTGGAGGGCTCAAGGCCTGTGTCAGCATTTCAAAAAGTGGGTTTTGCCAAATATTAAAGATACACATAAGAATTATGTCGGTAGAAGAGTTTTGGAGACTCTTCTGTGAGTCAGAGTGTCCACTTGCACAATGCAGGTTCTAAGAAATTTTGAAGAGAGACAACTGTTCAGCAGTATTTAACCGAGAATCTTTTAAACTTATTGATACAATTCGCTTATGACCTAAAGACTGCAATTCGGGAAATATAGTTTTTAAACATATAATGTCTCACAACTGTCGTTTGCTCACTATTCAATGATAACACTAAAGAAAACAATTAGCTGTGCTTAGTAGGGTCTTTATGGGAAAGTATGTTCCAGGTCCTAACTAGGGAGACACAAATGTGCCATTTCTCAGTGATGCTCTCCTTGTGTTCCCCAGGACAGAGATTTCAAAGCCATTGTTGGTAGATAGATCATTTAACACCCCCAATAAAAACATATAACAAGAGAACATAAGATGATATGTGATCGATAACCAAGTGTTAAATGTGATGTTAACAGTGCTCCTGCTATACAAGAACCAGGCCATTGATTACTCCAATTAATGTTTCAGGACTCATTGAGAGGTCTTCCCTGAATAATACGAGAAAACAATTATTTATTTATTTATTTATTTTGTGTGTGTGTGTTTTATTTTTATT
>SJXQ01000585.1:0-70932 GCA_006408695.1 Aepyceros melampus | reverse complement strand
TTTTTTTTTTTTAATTAATTTTTATTTTTTAGTTTGTTTTGCTTTACAATACTGTATTCGTTTTGCTACACATCGACATGAATCAGCCACGAGTGTACATGAACTCCCAATCCCGACCCCCACCTCCGCCCTCCCGCCCCACACCCTCTCTCTGGATTATCCCCATGCATCAGTCCGAAGCATCCTGCATCCTGCATCAAACCTGGAATGGCGATTCATTTCACTTATGATATCACACATGTTACACTGCCACTCTGCCAACCCATCCCACCCTCTCCCTCTCCTACAGAGTCCAAAAGGCCGTTCTATACATCTGTGTCTCTTTTGCTGTCTTGCGTACAGGTTTACATTACCATCATTCTAAATTCCATATATATGTGTAAGTATACTGTATTGGTGTTTTTCTTTCTGTCTTACTTCACTCTGTATAATCGGCTCCAGTGTCATAATTGATGTAAGTTGATTACAGCAATTTACATCCTTTTACTGGTGTAGTAGCTCTAGCTTTAACTCCAGGCACACTGTGTATGACTAATCCTTATACAGAGAGAACAAGCCCACCCCTCTACCCCAAGTCCAGGAGAAAGCTAAATGCTTTGGGGAGTGGCTTGGACAGAGCCACTCAGGCACTTGTGTCTTCTCTGGGATGTATATGACTTCACAGGCGATGGCATGGGAGATGGCAGGGCAAGGTAGAAAGTACACAAACTCCAGGCCAAATAAGGTTCAGATTCTGCCTTTCCACTGTGTGACTTGGAGAAAGTCATGGACCTTCTCTGAGCCTAATTCATGTATCTGTGCAAGTTTACTCATTTTACTGCATAACAACAAAGAGCTGCCAAGAGACAAATTTCTTCCTGTTGAAGATGATCAATAAAACTCACATAGGAGTGGAAAACACAGCATTAGTTATCCTTTTCTGTTTGCTTACTGAGCACTCAATATGGTCAGCTGCATCTGAATGGCAGGCAGGGTGGGGGTTGTAGATAAGAATTCACAGAGGGACAAGTCCTAGATGGGGAGTGAAGTGAAGTGAAAGTTGCTCAGCTGTGTTCAACTCTTTGTGATCCCATGGACTATACAGGCCATGGAATTCTCCAGGCCAGAATACTGGAGTGAGTAGCCTTTCCCTTCTCCAGGGCATCTTCTCAACCCAGGGATCGAATCTAGGCCTCCTGCATTGCAGGTGGATTCTTTGCCAGCTGAGCCACAAGGGGAGCCCCTAGATGGAGAGGGCTCAGCCCAAACCCCCATCTGGCCATCACTGTTACTGATTTTTATTAAGACAGAGAAACATCCTGGTGACCAACTCACAAGTCACAGAGTTTTGAGGCAGAAGCTGATTTCATGGCTTCAGTGGGAGAAAGGCCTAGTTTCAGAGCTGGGGACAGCCATCTGTTCTGCCTTCCTTAGATCAAGTCACAGACTAGAAAGTTGCTTGGGGAGTATACAATTAAAAGACAGGAGTTAGATCTCCTGAAAAATTTCTCCTCTAGCCAGGAAAGTCAAATTAACTGTCTAAAGAGTGAGGCTTGCTGTCTAGAGAGTCTCATTTTCCTTGCTTGATGCTGATAAATTCTGACAAATTCCTAATATCCAATTTCCTTTTCCTTTTCTTTGTACCAAGAGTGCCAGAAAATTTACAATGTACTTATGGGGGTACACTTTCCTGCAGAATTCCCTATAGGTAGCGTTTTCTTTCCGTTGGTTACATTATGACAGTAATAATAACTGTAGCAGCCACTATCTACTGAGTAGTTACTATGTTCTAGACACAAGTTAAAATACTTTAACATATTGTATCTCCTTTAACCATTGCAACAAGCCTGTGTGACTGTAGAATTTACTGATGAGGAAACTGATACTTGACTCTGAGAGGTTAAATAACATACTACCATGAAACTGTGGGGTTGCAATCTGAACTTGGATCTTCCTGATTGTGAGCTCCTAACTATTAGACCTTGCCTTTGGTAAAATCTCACCAAGGTTTCGTAATACTCACATCAACTGGACCCAGAGATTCTTTGAATGGCTGTGGGATGTACCCTGGTTCCATTAATAAGTCTGTGGACCATCTGCTATGGACATGTCTAGAGGTGGCAAATTTTTACACAGAGTTTTCTTGTAGTTTCCATTTCAGATAATAAGGTTTTCTGATGGCCCCAAAGATCAGGCCTGCTCTTCTGGGGGTCTCCCTGCATAGTCTGTACCTACAGTGGCCACCAGGTTCTCTGCTTTACTCTGGCCAGCAAGGAGAAGACAATGTCTCAGGCTTCTTCACTGATGATCATCCGAACTGATGTGTTTCATTGACTCCACTGCACTGTTTAAATACATTGTAAACCGAGAAAGCCAAGCTGATTTCCCCAGGGATTTGTTCATTCACCTTTGTGAGATGGCAAAGTCAAGTTAAGTATCTTTCCTTCCAAATCAGCAGCCAGAGACATGCCAGGAAACTCACCACAATGCTTTTGCTATTGATAATAGTCAGATTGACTCAGTTGCCAGGTGCATGGATTTAGAGTTTAAAAAAAATCATTCTGCTTAAAGGTGAAGTGTTATCTGCAGAATAATACATGACAAGAATACCTACGGCCTTATTTGTTTGTTTACATATAACACAATTTATAATTTGAGCCATCATTTTTTATGTTACTGTCAAGGCAAATAATTTTTAATCCACTGCTGAAATCTCCACGTTGGGGAAACTGGACTGATGCTTTATCAGAAAGTCATTTTCTAGTGACATTCAATAATATTTTCTATCAAAGCAGAATCCGTCAGCACCAAATCCTGCTCTGTAGACATGTCTGGAATGTGAATGCAAATAAATTACATTACAGTAGGATTAGACATAGGATAGCATGCAATAAAGCCGTGTTAAATTCCTAACTCGGCCAAAGGAACTCCCAAATGAGGCACCGTTGTGAAGGGTAGCAGAGGCTCAGAGCTGCTGCCATTGGAATTTCTCTTATTTCCATGATGCAGGAAGGCATCATCATTTCTCTACAAATTCTCAAGCAGCCTGTTGTCTCTACTGCTCCTCAGTCATGCTTTCCATCTCTTGCATGTGGCCTGTCACTCATTCGCCTGCCCAGAGCCTTTGTAATCTTTGGGTGTTTCCCCCTCTCCTTGCCAGACTGGGAGTGACATCATGGTGTTTGGTGGCATGTTGGCATGCTTTGGAAGTGGGCATGCTTGGGCAGTATGCTTGCTGCCTTAGTGTAGGCTCTCCCAGAAGTAGATCCAAGACAAAGACTCAGATAGAAAATGGTTCACTGGGAGAAGTGGGGCTAACACTGACTGGCAAGTGAAGAAGGGATAAAGGGAAGGGAAGATAACTTAAAAGTGAATACTATTAAATCTACTAACTTGGAGGGTCCTAAAGCTTAATTCTATGGGGAAACTTTGGAAAATGGTGTGAAGCACAAGCCTCAGAATTATCCTAGCTGAGAGGCGTGGGAGCTAGAGTATTTACACGCCAACTTCTGAAAACCACTGGTTGATGGCTGCATTCCTTAGCACCACCTGAGTCATGGAAGCTTTTGACAGTTGGAGATAGGTAGGGGGAGAGAGTTCATCTTTTAGTGTCTTATCTTCTTGCCTTTTCATACTGTTCATGGGATTCTCAAGGCAAGAATACTGAAATGGTTTGCCATTCCCTTCTCTGGTGGACCACGTTTTGTCAGAACTCTCCACCATGACCCATCTGTCTTGGGTGGCCCTACACAGCACGGCTCATAGTTTCATTGAGTTAGATAAGACTGTGGTCCATGTGATCAGTTTGGTTAGTTTTCTGTGATTGTGGCTTTCATTCTGTCTGCCCTCTGATGGAGAAGGATAAGAGGCTTATGGAAGCTTCCTGATGGAAGAGACTGACTGAGGCTGAAGGTGAAATTCCATGACTTTGGGCACCGGATGCAAAGAACTGAGTCACTGGAAAAGACCCTGATGCTGGAGAAGATTGAAGGCAGGAGGGGAAGGGGATGACAGAGGATGAGATGGTTGGATGGCGTCACCAACGTGATGGACATGAGTTTGAGTAGGCTCTGGGAGTTGGTGATGGACAGGGAAGCCTGGTGTGCTGCAGTCCATGGGGTTGCAGAATCAGACACCACTGAATGACTGAACTGAACTGCACTGAGGGGGAGAGAGACCTCAGCAGAGAGATGCAGACACTAGTAGTTGGGAACCTACTGGAGCACCCAGAAAGGGCAACAGAGCATGGAGCACGGATAGGACAGTGGCTGCCTCTGTCGTATCTGTTGTATGAGACAGCAAATTTACCCAAGACCATAAATTTTACCTCCAGCATATCTTGGCTGAATCCATTTCTCTGTCTTTATTTGCACTCCTGGCCCTCGTGTATATTATTTCCCTATTGTCTGAATTAATACAATAGCATCTGGACCGATCTTTCTACTTTAGTTTTTAAAGTGTTAGTCACTCAGTCATATCTGACTCTTTGCGGCCCCATGGACTGTAGACCACCAGGCTCCTCTGCCCATGGGATTCTCCAGGCAAGAATACTGGAGTGGGTTGCCATGCCCTTCTCCGGGGATCTTCCCAACCCAGGGACTGAATCTGCATCTCCCGCATTGCAGGCAGATTCTTTTCTATCTGAGCCACCAGGGAAGCCCTTTCAATTTTTAAAAGTCAAATACATTTTAAAACTAATTTAAAAAATTTTATTATAAAAGCATTTCTTGCACACAGGAAAAATAAAGAGAATAATGTGTATATACCATTTCTACATGTTATCTAATTACTTCACTTACTTACTTAATAGCATTAAAGTTTTACAGATACCATTGAAGCTCCCTGTATGTTCCTTCTTGATCTCATTCTCCTTCAGTCCTCCCAGAGGGGCTGATACTTATCAACGACATGCTTGTTCTTCTATTCTTGTTACATATGCGTATGTCTGATGCACATGGGTATAGTATTGTACATAAGATCGCTTTACCTTTTTTCAACGTAAAGCAATTGTCGTCATGCAGATAAATCATAAATTATTCTGAATCTTTCTTTTTCATTATGTTTTTACAGTTGCATCTATGTTGGTACAGTTAGCCCTAGTTCAATGATTTTAACAGCTGTAAGATACTGCATTGTACAAATATACTACAAATTATTCATTAGTTTTCTATTAGCAGATTACAAACTCCCACTCTTCCCCACCACAACCAAAAGGTCTTTTTTTTTTTTTTTCCTGTTACCAATAGTGCTGCAATCAGTACTCTTCAGTTTTACCAGTTTCCTTATAAAGGTTCCTTTATAAACACACGGGAGCCTTTTTTGGGTATATTCCTTAAAATGGAAATGCTGAATCCTCCAGTGTTACTAAATATTGCCAAATTCCTCTCTAAATTGAACTAATTTGCTCTTCCATGGACAGTGTATAAAGATTCCTACTTCTCTACGTCCCTATCCAGCTCTTGATGTTGTCATTAGTATTCTTGCCAATCTAGTCTAAAACAAGTCATGTGCCTTGGACATTGCTCTGCTCTGGCTTTCTGCCCTTCCTGCAGCATCTGGGCAGAAGGGCCTGCCAGAGCTGACAGGGGTGGAAAAGATCCGCTACTTTAGTTTGCATTTTCCTGATTACTAGTGAGGTTCAACATCTTTCTTTGCATGCTGAAGGGACATTCCAGTGTGAATTTTCTATTCATAGCCTTTATCTTGGTTGTCTTGCTCTCACTGAATAGGAGGTATTGTTTGTATATTATGGATACTAACTTTTTGATTTTATATATAAGTATCTACTCCATTCTAAATTGTAGATATATCCTCTGTATAGTCTAGATGCTAGCTTCTTTTGCTTTTATCCATAAGTATCTACTCATTCTGTGATTTGTGTTTTTACTGTTTGCAGTGACTTTGTTTTCTAGATATTTCAGTTGTAATGTAGTCAGATTTCTCATATTTTCTTAACCCTCTATATGTTTTAAAGAAATTATCAAGAAATTATAAAAATATGTTTCTATATTTTCTCTTAAACATATTAAAGCTTTGCCTTTTTTATTGAGGTTTTATCCATGTAGGATTGGTATTTGTGTATTGACATATGAATCTAATTGATTTTTTTTTTCCATATGGAGAGATGGCAATCACAATACTACTTACTGTCAGTTCATCCCTTTTCTCCCTGATTCATAACGCCAAACGTATTATAGATTAAGTTCTCATATACCTGTGGGATTACATTGGAGCACTCTATTTCATTTCATTGATCTATTTGTCTATCTTTGAGTCAATATCATGTTGTCTTTATTACTATGACTTTATATTGTCTTGATACCTAGAAAGCTAAGCCCCTTCCCTATACTGATCTTTCTAAGAATTACTTGCCTCTTTGATTTTCCTTATATGATTTTCATGGAAAATTCTTTTAGAGTTGTAATTAGAATTATATTAACTTATACAATGATTTGGAAGAATTTCCATTTTACAATATTGATTCTTTAACTAATGAATATGACCCATCACTTTTATTTCTATTCTTCCATTTCTCTAGGTCTTATTTTATATCTTTCAATAAAGTTAAAAATTTCTCCGAAAAGGTTTATTCCTAGGTATCTAAGCTTTTATTGCTAATGTTATGGTGTCTTTTAAAAACTATATTTTCTAATTGCTGTGGCTGATGCATAAAATTGATTTTTGTGTACTTGAGCTTGTTCCTAGCAAGAGTGTCGAATTCTTAACTTAGCTTTATTAGCTGGGAGATGTATTATGTTGGCCGAAAAAATTCATTTGGACTTTCCAATAGCATTGCCCAATAGATTCTTTGAGTTTTCTATGTAGATAATTTTGTCTTTGCTGCTGCTAAGTCGCTTCAGTCATGTCTGACTCTGTGCAACCCCATAGACGGCAGCCCAGCAGGCTCCCCTATCCCAGGGATTCTCCAGGCAAGAACACTGGAGTAGGTTGCCATTTCCTTCTCTTTAAATTTTGTCTTTAAATAATGAAAAATTTGATTTTTTTCTTTCTGGTTGAGTATTTGAGTTCTTTAATTTTAAGTATTTCCTAAAGTGAAAGAAAAGTGAAAGTTAAGTCACTCAGTTGTGTCCGACTCTTTGTGACCCCGTGGACTGTAGCCCACCAGGCTCCTCTGTCCATGGGATTCTTCTCCAGGCAAGAATACTGGAGTGGGTTGCCATTTCCTTCTCCAGGGCATCTTCCCAACCCAGGGATCGAACCCAGGTCTCCTGTACTGTGAGCAGACACTTTAACCTCTGAGCCACCAGGGAAATCCCCAGGTATTTCCTAAAACATAGAACAAATAGATTTTGTTTGTTTACCAAGGAGTTGTTTACACCTTTTTTGATTTTTGATAAAGTTAGATTTATTTACTGATACACAGATTTTTTGTTGATCTTATTTTGTACTTGCTGTTTACTGTGTATTTTCATTGTACCCTTTCCACCTCTTTCCTGCTACCTATTGTGGTGGTTAAATTTCTTTATTGTATATATATTTTACTTAATAAAGTCTGAACTTAATCAGTATCCTTCATCTACTCCTGGACAAGGCAATGACATTAGAACTTTTAACCTCAAACATTTCCCTTAAATTTAACATATTATTAGTTTGGTATTTTAATTTCACCTTCTTTTTTACAGCTCTTTAGTCATAGTTTTATTTTTGCTTTTACTGTTTCATACATTTGATGCTTATTTATATTCCATCATATACTTTCCAGTTTCATCATTTAGTATAGCTTCGAATATCTTTCTATGTCTTCCTGGGTTTTTTTTCCCACTTCTTTCTGATGTTCACCTCTTAGCAGTTCTTTAGGTAAGATTCTATTAGTGGTAACCTCAGCCTTACCTGCCGGAAAATGTCTTTATTTCATCTGCACTTTTAAATAACTACTTGTCTTCATGCCTGCACGTGTGCGTGCTAAGTCGCTTTAGTCATGTCCAACTCTGAAACCCCATAGACTGTATGTAGCCCACCAGGCTCCTCTGTCCATTGGATTTTCCAGGCAAGAATACTGGAGTGGGTTGCTGTGCCCTTCTCCAGGTGATCTTTCTGACCTAAGAATTGAACTCGAGTCTGTTATGTCTCCTGCATTAGCGGACAGGTTCTTTACCATAGTGCCACTTGTAAAGATAACATTTCATTGTCTTCTAGATTATATTAACACTTTGAAAAATATACTATCTTCCTGGTCATTGCTCCCCTGTACTTTTCTCTCTGGGTGCTTTCAAAGTATTTTCTCTGTATTTGGTTAATTCTCCAGTTTCATTGTGTATCTAGTCACATATCTATTTTGTTCTTCCTGTAAAACTGTACAGTCTCGATATATAAATGCATGTGTTGTTTTATAAGGTTGCTATAACAAATTACTACAAACTTGGTGACTTATAAGGACTTAAATTTATTCTCTCCAGTTCTTAAGGCCAGAAGTCCAAAATCAGTGTCCTGGGCCAAAATCCAGATGTTGGCAAGGCCATGCTCCCTCCAGAAGCTCTGGGGGATGATCTGCTTCTTCTATCAGTTTTTGTCCTTTCCAGTGGCTGCTGGCATTCCTAGGTTTTAATGGCAATGCCACTCCCATTTTCAAGGCCAGCATCTTCGATCTCGCTCTACTCCATCTTTCCATTATCTTCAATGTGTGCCCCTTCTTAAAAAGACAAGTTGATTTTATTTAGTTCAGTTCAGTTTAGTCTCTTAGTCATGTCCGACTCTTTGCGATCCCATGAGTTGCAGCACACCAGGCCTCCCTGCCCATCACCAACTCCCGGAGTTTACTCATTCACATCCATTGAGTCAGTGATGCCATCCAGCCATCTCATCCTCTGTCATCCCCTTCTCCTCCTGCCCTGAATCCCTCCCAGCATCAGACTCTTTTCCAATGAGTCAGCTCTTTGCACAAGGTGGCCAAAGTACTGGAGTTTCAGCTTTAGCATCATTCCTTCCAAAGAACACCCGGGACTGATCTCCTTCAGAATGGACTGGTTGGATTTCCTTGCAGTCCAAGGGACTCTCAAGAGTCTTCTCCAACACCACAGTTCAAAAACATCAATTCTTCGGCACTCAGCTTTCTTCACAGTCCAACCTGGACCCTGTGTAATTCAGAATAACATTTCCATCTCAAGATCCTTAACTTAATCATAATTGCAAAGACCCTTTTCCTTCTAAGGTGACATCTAAAGGTCCCAGGGATTAGAACTTGGTATCTTTGTTGATGTTCAGTGGCTAAGTTGTGTCTGACTCTTTGGGATTCCATGGACTGCAGCATGCCAGGCTTCCTTGTCTTTCACCACCCCCCTCTGAATTGCTCAAACTTATGTGCATCAAGTCAGTGATGCTATCTAACCATCTCATTCCTCTGTCTCCTCATGCCCTAAATCTTTCCTAGCATCAGGGTCTTTTCCAATGAGTTAACACTTCGCATCAGGTGGCCAAAGTATCAGAGCTTCAGCATTAGTCCTTCCAATGAATATGTAGGGTGGATTTCCTTTAGTATTGACTGGTTTGATCTCCTTACTGTCCAAGGGACTCTCAAGAGTCTTCTCCAGTGCCACAGTTCAAAAACATCAATTCTTCTTCTTTATGGTCCAGCTCTCACATTTTGTATATGACTAATGGAAAAACCATAGTTTTGACTATATGGACCTTTGGTGGCAAAGTGATGTCTCTGTCTTTTAATATGCTGTCTTTCTGATATCTTTCAGTTCAGTTCAGTTCAGTCGCTCAATTGTGTCCGACTCTTTGCGACCCCATGAATCACAGCACGCCAGGCCTACCTGTCCATCACCAACTCCCGGAGTTCACTCAGACTCACATCCATCGAGTCAGTGATGCCATCCAGTCATCTCATCCTCTGTCGTCCCCTTCTCCTCCTGCCCCCAATCCCTCCCAGCATCAGGGTCTTTTCCAATGAGTCAACTCTTCGCATAAGGTGGCCAAAGTACTGGAGTTTCAGCTTTAGCATCATTCCTTCCAAAGAAATCCCAGGGCTGATCTCCTTCAGAATGGACTGGTTGGATCTCCTTGCAGTCCAAGGGACTCTCAAGAGTCTTTTCCAACACCACAGTTCAAAAGCATCAATTCTTCGGCGCTCAGCCTTCTTCACAGTCCAACTATCACATCCATACATAACCACAGGAAAAACCATAGCCTTGACTAGACGAACCTTAGTCGGCAAAGTAATGTCTCTGCTTTTGAATATACTAGATAGGTTGGTCATAACTTTTCTTCCAAGGAGTAAGTGCCTTTTAATTTCATGGCTGCAGTCACCATCTGCAGTGATTTTGGAGCCCCCAAAAATAAAGTCTGACATTGTTTCCACTATTTCCCCATCTATTTCCCATGAAGTGATGGGACCAGATGCCATGATCATCATTTTCTGAATGTTGAGCTTTAAGCCAACTTTTTCAGTCTCCTCTTTCACTTTCACCAAGAGGCTTTTTAGTTCCTCTTCACTTTCTGTCATAGGGGTGGTGTCATCTGCATATCTGAGGTTATTGATATTTCTCCCAGCAATCTTGATTCCAGCTTGTGTTTCTTCCAGTCCAGAATTTCTCATGATGTACTCTGCATAGAAGTTAAATAAGCAGGGTGACAATATATAGCCTTGACGTACTCCTTTTCCTATTTGGAACCAGTCTGTTGTTCCATGTCCAGTTCTAACTGTTGCTTCCTGACCTGCATCTTTGGGTGGCCATTATTCAGCTTACGTACATGCCTATCATTTAAATTCTGAAGATAGTCAGTCATAATAATGTCGAATATTCCCTTTCCTCAATTCTCTCTATTCTCAGCTTCTGGGAGTCCTATTAAAAGTAATTTGGACCTTTTCATTTGATCTTCTCTTTCATTTAACCTTTCTTTCATACCTTTTACCTTTTAACTCTATGCAGTACATTCTGAGTAGTTTCCTCCCATCTTCTAATTTATTTTATTTTTAAATCTGACTCACCTGTTGTTAAAACATGTGAACATTTGATTTAATTATTGTTTTAAAACTGAAAATTCAGTTGTCATTTTAAAAATCTGCTGTGTTTTTAATCTTTAGAGGATTGTCCTCTAAAGATCTTTATGTTTAATGGCCTTTTTATGACTTCAATCATTTTAGGTACATTATGTAGCCTTTTAGATAGTTCTTTTAACTGGAGTTCTTAGGGAGAAATATCTAGTCTACAGTTTATTATTCTTTCTGACTCTTACACATGGTGAAAAATGTACTTGTGCATTTATAATTTGAGATTGAGAGCTCATTCTTTCAGGCCCTTAACTGATCTGTGGGAATTTTGTGTGACCTGGGTTGATGGTATGTCTTTCTCTGGAATTTTTGTGTCTGATTCTTCTAGATTCTCCAAGGATATCCCTTTTTGGCATTGATGTTTGGGTTCCTTTTCAACTTGAAAATTCTAGGGAGTTGTGGGTAGTATAAAAGTTTGAACCCCAAACCTATCTTGGTATTGATTTTCAGAGCATTATTTTCTTTTAACAGGACCTATACAAGGTAATACAAGCTCTGTCACTATCTACCTGGGTGCACAGGTAATCTCCCTTCATCTACCCTTTTATGGAATGGGGGCTGTTATATTCTCAGAGTTCTAGCTTCATAGGGAGGCTCTCCTTTCTCATGACCTACTTCCCCTGAGTCTAAGACTTCAATCTCTATACCTTTCAAGGCATTGAATCTCTAACACCTGTGTCATCAAGATAGTTTTTCACTTTCTCTTTTGTTTTTGGTCCTTGAAACACTTTTACTTTCTTGGGAGCTCATCTGTGCATTTAAAACGATGCTTGCTATATTTGTGATGCATTCTGAAGTGTTTGTGTGGGAGAGTTCCCTCCTTAAAGACTATGCTCCAGCCATGCTAGTCTTTCTGACAGTTCCTAGAACACATTATGATATTCCTTGAATAAAGGCTCTGCATTTAAGAAAATTCTCTCTGCCTGAAATGTTTTCCCATGACTGGCTCTTCCACGTCCTTCTGACTTCAGTTTAAATGTCATCTCCTCTGGAAAGGGCTTCTTGATCTCATCTCCATAAACAGCTTCTATTATCCTCAGTCACACCCTCTCCACTTCCTTCATGGAACTGATCAGGATCTATTGATAGCTTACATGATGTCATGGTCTCTGAAGAAGAAGATTTAGCTTGGGACCAGGGATCAGGCTTGATCCTTCAAGAGCTTTTGTGTAGCAGAGTTTTATTAAAGAGAAAGAGGACAGAAAAAGGTTCTGATATAGACATCAGAAGGGGGACAGAGAGTGCCCCACTCACCAGTCTTGGCAAAGGAGCTATATACTTTTGAAATTGGTTTTTACAATAAATTATAAGAATGTCTCAAGATTGTAAAGACTAAACCCACTCCCACAATTTACGTTTTAAGATGACAGGATTAGAACTAACAACAGAAAGATCTTACCACACCTATTCCCATAATACACATTTTAAGATAACAGGATTAGTCAGCGGGTCCCAAGGAGAAGCTGTCTTCAAGCAGGACTGCTGTTATGTAATCCTGAGTACAGAGTTTAAACTGAGCTGTTTTGTTGCATAATCATCAGCTCTGGGCTTAAAGGGAAAAACAACAACAGCAACAGCAAGACACCTTCATGTGACTAAGACTAAGGAATGCAGGAAAAAAATTGTCCTTCTCCTTGAGAATTCCAGACCCTTATCTCCTCCTTCAGAGCCCCAGATCCCTTTCTCCCCCTCAGGGACCCTGGACTTCTTATCAACCTGCCTAGGAACTGACTTTCTCATCTATAACTGCCTTACTTATTTATGTACTTGCTCATGGCCGTCTTGCCTCCTAGAAGAGATGATGAAGCAATCTTATTTGATTTGCCCGACTCTGTATCTACAGCATCTACAATAACATAAGACACATAGCACATTTCCAATAAATGTCTACTGGATGAACAAAGGAATGTACCCCAAACTGCAGGCTTTCAACAGGCTCCATTCATGCCCAGGACACGCTCACAGTAAGGCCATGATGTTTTATAGAGCTAGGAACGTTACATCCCCAAGGCCTATGGGCCTAAACTCTTCCCTTGTTCCCATGCACAAACTCTTAATACTCAGAAAATCCAGGCTCCAGAAAAGGTAGAAAAATGGTATTTGCTTATAGCTTTTAATTATAATCAAATCATTAGGTTTCTTTTTCCTTATAGGTCCCTACTGGAGATTATGCTTACTTTATGTAAGCCTTGGACCTAGAGGCGGCTTCTTGGAAATCAGGTACCTGCCTGTGTTAACTGAAGTCCAACAACTCTGTGCCCCAGCTCCCCACGGAGGGGATGCACTGAGCTGAGAGGTGTGTGAGTAAATAAAAGTAGCACATGGCAACCAAATAACATAGCAAATATGGAATCTTTAAAAAAACAAGTTCATTTTCCTATTTTGAAAGTAATAGAATCACTTTCCAGGAGCTCTACATATAGAAAAAGAAACCACTTATAATTTAAGACCTACATAAACCTCAGTAATCATTCTAGTGCATATTTGTCAGGTTTTTAGAATTATGTTTGGCTTTTTTGGGCCATCAGTATTGAGTACTTACTGTATGCATGAGCTCAGTTTATGTGGTACTCTGAACTAGGTGTGATTTATTACTCCCATTTAAAAAATGTGATCCCAAGGGCATATAGAGATCAAGTTATTAGCTCAAGGTTTCAGTCAGGCAATAAGCAAGTGAAGACTTGACCCCAGGTCTGTCTGATTCCCAGACCCTGTTCAAGCCTTTTCCTGCAACTCTGATATTATATTGTCTCTTATCTATGAGCTGTGATCACATTTAATTGTAAGCTCTTTTTTCCCCTACTTAATATCATAAACTGTTTTTGCCCATTCTTGGATAGTCTTTATAAGTACCCATTTTAATGATAAACAAGAGGATCATTATTTCCTCATTCAACAGGGCAAAGTGACCACTTTGGGGAACAATTTACCTTGATTTTATAAAATGGAACACTTGCCTATCTGTGACTCAGCAATTCCACATACTAGAGAAGATCACACTGGCCTCACTTACTATAGCAAGACTACTCACAGGAGCAATGTCCATAATGGAGAAACTAGGAAAGAACTCCAAATCCATCCACAGGACGGGTATTCTCAGTAGTATCTGAATACCTACGGTTACATGCAATAACATGGGTGAATGCTGCTAATATAATATTGACTGAACAAAGCAAGTCTCTGAAATGCTAAAAAAGCAAAAAGATGCTTACTCTTTGGAAGAAAAGCTATGAGAAACCTAGACAATATATTAAAAAGCAGAGACATCACTTTACTGACAAAGGTCCATATAGTCAAAGCTATGGTTTTTCCAGTAGTCATGTATGGATGTTAGAGTTAGATCAGAAAGAAGGCTGAGCACCAGCAAATTGATGGTTTTGAATTGTGGTGGTAGAGAAGACTCTTGAGAGTCCCTTGAACAGTAAGGAGATCAAACCAGTCAATCCTAAAGGAAATCAACTCTGACTATTCATTGGAAGGTCTGATGCTTAAGCTGAAGCCCCAGTGCTTTGGCCACCTGATGGGAAGAGCTGAATCAGTAGAAAAGACCCTGATGCTGGGAAAGATTGAGGGCAGGAGGAGAAGGGGGCAACAGAGAAGGAGATGGTTGGATGGCATCACCAACTCTGTGGACATAAGTTTGAGCAAACTCTGGGAGATGGTGAAAGACAGGAAAACCTGGTGTGATGCAGTTCATGGAGTCACAGAGAGCTGGATACGACTTAGCAACTCAACACAAAACAACAAATGTAATCTACCATTTAGACACTCAAACATGACTAGAAAACTGTATAAAAAATGCAAGAAAGTGAGAAACACAAAATTATGACTGAATGCCACTCTGAGTTCTGTGCACTAACTCATTTGGTAAATATTTATTGAGCATCTACTAAGTCCCAGCTCCTCTGCATGCTCTTTATAGACACCAACTTATTTACTCCTTATTTCAACTCTATGAGCTATTTATTAATATTGGTAGCCTTTTACAGATGAGGAAACCAGGGCTTAGAAAAGCTTAGTGTAGTGGTTAATTGTATGGATCAACTGGACTGAGCCAAAGGATGCCCAAAATATTTAGTCAAACCATATTCTGTGTGTTTCTATTAGGACATTTTTGCATAAGGCTAATATTTGAATTAATAGACTGAATAAAGCAGAATGCCCTCCCTAATGTAGGAGGGCTTCATCTAATCAATTGAAGTTCTGAATAGAACAAAAAGGCTGACCTTCCCCTTGAGTAAGAGAAAATTCCTTCTCTCTAGCTGCCTTTGATCTGAAACATCAGGTCTTCCTGGGTCTCCAGGTTATCCACTCACTCTGCAGATCTTGGGATTTGTCAGTTTCCATAATTGCATGACCCAATTCCTTGTACTAAATGAATTACTATGGATATATACATACATCTCATTGGCTCCGTGTCTCTGGAGAACCCTGACTAATATAGTAAGTAGTCTGCCCAAATGTCACACAGCTAGGAAGCAGGGAAGCAGGTTTGACCCCAGAGTGAGAATGCTTATCCACTCCACTCTACTGCCTCTCCAACACAACACAAAACTAGTCATATAGGACTCCTAAGCTTCAGTGAGAATGTAAGTGTCAAAACTTTATAATCTGAATGGACATATAGGTTTCCTGAAAATCTCTATAATTCTTAGTTTAGATGCTCCACAAATCATACACTTTCTTCTTGTATGCTGGGCGTACAACCAATTTCTAACATCACATTTGGACTTAAACAGGCTCAGATCCAACACAAAGTATCCTGCATTCCACACTGGTTTCTATCAGAGTAAAAGAGGAAGAATTGCATTTCAAATCATTGTATTTGTTGTTATGACAACACAGCCTGGATCTGTTCTGAGAGGCAGTATGCAAAGTTCTAAGTTTGAAAGCATTTCGATTATGTGATTCAGAAGGTTTCTGAGAGAGGTGAGTCTAATTCACACACACTGCCCCCCTGCCCACCATGCACAAAGATGAAAATGTTTCTCTGCTACCTTAATGCAAGGTAGCAAACATAAAGAATGCACAAAAGCGTCGCACAGAAGTATCATAAGTGAAGCTCTCCCAGCAGGGAGGCTGAGCAGTTTGCTCTTTCTTCCTCACTCATCTTAACAATAAAGTGACAAAATGTCGGGCACCAGACAGCACAGGGAAACCTGATTTCTTCTACTGGATTATTGAGTGTCCTTTAAGTCATTTCCTTATTCTTTTACATATATACCTATTAGTGACAGTATGCGATTTTCATTTGCATAGTGAAAGTGAAAGTGAAGTCACTCAGTCGTGTCCGACTCTTTGCGATCCCGTGGACTGTATGTAGCCCACCAGGTTCCTCCATCCATGGGATTCTCCAGGCAAGAATACTGGAGTGGGTTGCCATTTCCTTCTCCAGGAAATCTTCCTGACCCAGGGATCGAACCCAGGTCTCCCGCATTGTAGGCAGACGCTTTAACCTCTGAGCCACCCTTGTATACATGTGTTTTATTCCACAGTTTGAGGCGTTTGTTGTTACTGGTCACTCACGTTTTTGAGAAGTTTCGATAGTTCATTCCTTTAGTTGTGTTAAATAGTCTTATGAACAGAGCCCATTATTTCTCTCCTATTTATAGATGCTTAAATTGTTTCTATGTTTTTGTTTTCCTTCTCTGAGTAAACGGTACTGCAATGAACATCTTCATGGATGCATTGTACACTTTTTCAGTTTAACTAGATAAGCACAAGATATTAACTAGATCCTGCCAAACTGCCCATCAAGGAAGTTGTTCCAGCATATTCTTTCATCAGTAGTGTATGCAAGTTCCTGTTTCCCCATCCTTCACTGATGTTGATACTATCAGATTTTAAATTTTCCTCTGTGGATGGCCATAAAATGATATCTGGTTGCAGTTTCCACACTGTCAGTGAGGTTGAGCCTCCCCTTCTGTGCAGCTGGCCCAGTCAATTCACATTCCTTTACTGTTCTGCTTGTTTTTCATTTTTTCATTTTCTTTTGCTCTTACTTGTTAGTCATTTTCTTATCGATGACTTGAACATTGTTTATATATTCCAGATACTAATTCAGCTATATACTGCAAATATTTACTTCCAGTCTATAGTCTGTCTTTTGGAGAAGGAAATGGCAACCCACTCCAGTGTTCTTGCCTGGAGAATCCCACGGATGGGGGAGCTTGGTGGGCTGCCGTCTATGGGGTTGCACAGGGTCGGACATGACTGAAGTGACTTAGCAGCAGCAGCAGCATAGTCTGTCTATAAACTTGCTCACAAAAGTCATGTGTTTGGAATGAACAAAACTTATGAATATTTCATATGCTGATTTTTTGTGGGGAGGGTGGTAGATCAGTGGTCTTACTAAGAACTCCTTTCCTTGCCTGAAGACTTAAAGATATTTTGTTTCATTTTTTTCTAATAGATTAAAAATTTTCTTTTTTGTATCTAGGTCTTTGACCCATCTGAGTTTTATTTTGTGTATGATGTGAGGCGTGGCTATAGTTTCAATTTTTTTCTTCCTATGGAAATTTAATTCTCAGAATCATTTGTAAAGGTATTTAATGGATCATATTTTCCCTATTAGTTTGCAATGTAAATTCTTTCATTTATTAAGTTTATATATGTATATATGTTTGTGTCTATCTGTGAGTTCTTCTTTTCTATCAATATATTCAACTATTTCTGTATTACTCTCATAAACATGAGAGTACTATGAGAATATTAGTCTAGTAACTGATAGAGCAGGATTTTCTTCTTTGTCTTTATCAGATTTTTTTTTTTTTTGGCTCTTCTTAGATGTTTACTCTTTTCTAGGAATTTTAGAATCAATTTGTCTAGTTTTGTTCCCCAAAACTTTCTTTAGGACTTTGACTGAACTGTATTAACTGTACAAACTAATTTGGGGAAAACTGATGTTTATGATTTTATATGTTGATTCTCTCATCAAACTTATTTGAGCCTTTTATGCCCTTTAATAACATTGTTTAATTCTGTCTATAAAGTTCTTCTGTCTTTTGTTAGATTTATTCATAGTTAGAAGTTATAGAATTGTTAAGAAAATTAAACAGAAGAATGTAAACCCTTAGAACACTAGAAAGAATTCAATAAGTATTAACAATTACTGTCTCATAAATTTGTTGATATTGTAAACAAGCTACTTTTGAAATTATATTTTCTAGTATCAGTTCAATCCCTCAGTCATGTCTGACTCTTTGTGACCCCATGAATTGCAGCATGCCAGGCTTCCCAGTCCATCACCAACTCCCGGAACTAGGTGAAACTCATTGAGTCGATCAAGTTGGTGATGCCATTCAACCATCTCACCCTTTTCATCCCCTTCTCCTGCCTTCAATCTTTCTCAGCATCAGGGTCTTTTCCAATGAGTCAGTTCTTCACATCAGGTAGCCAAAGTATTGGAGCTTCAGCTTCAGCATCAGTCCTTCCAATGAATATTCAGGGTTGATTTCCTTTAGGATTGACTGGTTGGATCTCTCAAGGATCTTCTCCAATACCATAGTATATTTTCTAGTATATTTTATGATAAAGATTCTTGTGCTTCTTCTGAACATTTTTTATAAGAAAAGGGTTATTATCTTCTTTTTGCAAGCTTTAGTAAAATTCTTTATCACCTTTTGGACTTAAGAGTTATCCTCTCTACTTAGAATTCTCCTTCCTGATTTGAAAGTCTCACTCAAATGTCATCAGCTCTTTGAAGCCTTATTTGAATCCTTCCCTTACCACCACTCCATTCCCTTACTGACTTAGGAAATCCATCATTCTTGTTCTCTCCCTGGCAGCCTCAGACCAATTTGTTTGTTCCATGCTTGTAGCATTTATCCTCCATTTTGGGAGAAATATCCCCATCTCTCTCAAAGTGCCTACACGGGCCTTTATCTTAGATGTTTAACATGCAGTTTGTTAAATGAATGTATATATAGCATTATTGCTCTTGTTCCACATTTCAAATATAGACACATATACTTACCAGGCAACTAGGAATATCATGAAAAAAATATGTTTTTATTTTTAATAGGTTTCTGATGCTAATTCTTATGATTTGCCCACATCTGGCAGAGCCTTGCTTTTATGCAAGAAATGCCATTACTTAGGCTCCAAAGTGATGGGCAGTGCAGCAAGGGCCAGGCCTGGGAGAGCATATTGGGCAAAAACATTTATTTAGGGTTAATGGGCCAAATAAAGCTTCTGCATTGCATACTTATCACAGAGGTTTATTACTCTGGACACAAGTAATTACAGCACCTGTTACAGTCAATGGCATACCTTGGACACAGTAACCCATTCCTTCTCTGCAATCCCAGCTCACCATGGGGTGGTAAATGAGCACTAGTTATGAAGCTGGAGAACTAGATTTCAGTCCCAGCCCTAGTACTGGCTCTATGTCCTTGGGCTACATGCATCTGTACAGTGCATGAACCCTGAGAGACAGTATCTCCCAAAGAATGCATTTTTTAATGAATGGACTGGACAAGATGACTTCTAAGTGTCTGTCTAGCTCTATGTGTTTATGATTTATGAGAGCTTAAAGTACAAGGAGCATAACACCAAGAGCCTCGCTTGACAAGCTTTAAATTCACTGACAATGGGACTTCTCTTTGCCAAGTTATTTTCACAATGCTCTTCTTTTTTTAAAGTCTTCTCTTAGTTTCTTTTCTTTATTATTATAATTTTTTTATTTTTTAATCACTGTATTGGTTTTGCCATACATCAACATGAATTTGCCATGAGTGTACACGTGTTCCCCATCCTGAACCCTGCCTCCCACCTCCCTCCCTATACCATCTCTCTGGGTCATCCCAGTGCACCAGCCCCAAGCATCTTGCATCCTGCATTGAAATTTTATTTGACTTGAATCAGCCACGAGTATACATGAACTCCCAATCCCACCCCCACCTCCCCCCTGATTCAAGTCAATGTATAGCAAAACGAATACAGTATTGTAAAGCAAAACAAACTAAAAAATAAAAATTAAAAAAAAAAAGAAATTTTATTTGTTTGGCCATGTTGGGTCATAGCTGCCACATGCAGGGTCTTCGCTGCATCACACAGGATCTTTCATTGAAATGCATGGACTCTCCAGTTGTGGGGCACAGGCTACAGAGTACATAGGCTTCAGCTGTTGTGGCATATGGGCTCTCTACTTGCAGCCTGCAGGTTTCAGTAGTTGTGGCATGTGAGTTTAGTTGCTCTGTGGGATTTTAGTTTCTGGATCAGGGATCAAGCCCCTGTTCCCTGTATTGCAAGTTTGAATTCTTAACCACTGGTCCACCAAGGAAGTCCCACACTGCTCTTAAAGATGCTTATATTTCTTCCTTTGTGATTCTTTTAGGACAAACACTGCCTGAGATGGCATCAAAGAAAGACGTTAGAGCAAAAGGGCATGCTAGCACTTTGTCCCTGTCCCATATACCCAAGGAGGATAGGAGAAATGGTTCAGTACTTCTGGAAGCCAGAGGAACATACCGGAGGCCTGGGTTTTGGGGATTATCACATATTTATGGGGAAGGATGCAAGGAGATTCAGGGCATCTGTGGTGATGGTGGTGGCAGTCCCAAGACTTTGGAAGGGAGGAAAATCTTGGGCAATTTAGTTGAAAAAGTATAAGAACCCCAAGTGCCTAGATGCGGGGAGAAAAGGGAGGAAACAAAGAGGGGTCTGCACTTTTTAGGTGGTTGTCCACACTGGAATCACTTGGTTGCTGGCTTCTCTCTTCCCCATTACTTCTACATGGGAGAAGGAGTAATGTCATCAAAACATTAATGCCTATTTCCCAGAGAAGATTAAAAAAAAAATAGTCATCTCAGAATTCTAAAGCAGTCTTGATTGCATTTCCTATATTTGGAAAAGTGAGCTCATCTTATGTTAAAATGAGAGATCACTTTTATTTAACAGTGGAGTTAATGCTACTGGGCATTAACCAACTTCACCTCCAGCCAGCTCTCTTCAAGTCTCAAGCACTTGGGAAGGAATAATAACAAACGCTTATTCGGTGCTTGCTCTGCATCAGGCACTGAAGTACTTTATATGCATTAACCCATTTAACATTCATAAATGACCTATATGATACTGTTATCACATCCATTTTATAGATGAGAAGATTGAAGCATCTTGCCTAAGTTTACACAGACAGTAAGTGGCCGTGGTTAGTGGTTTAGATGCATTTGACTCTTGTGACCCCGTGGACTGTAGTCCACTAGGCTCCTCTGCCCATGGGATTTCCCAGGCAAGAATACTGTAGTGGGTTGCCATTTTCTTCTCCAGGGGATCTTCCTGACCCAGGGATCTAACCCAGGTCTCCTGCATTGCAGGCAGTTTCTTTACTGACTGAGCTGCTAGGGAGGCCCATATAAGTGGCAGAGGCAGGAATAAAATTCAAGAAGGCTGGATCCACTTCATGCTTTTAAACACTGCACTCAACTTCCATTCTAGGAAGAGTATAAATAATAATGATTATCCAGTAACCAAGCTATATTGGTCAGCTATTGCTGCATAACAAACCACTCTAATATTCAGCAGCATAAAACCACAACCATTTATTACTGTAACTTGTGCATTTGTAGGTAGGTGAGTGAGTCACCTGGTGTAGGCTGGATTTGGTTGATCTTGGCTAGGGTCCTTCGTGTAGCTATCGGTCAACTGAGAGCTTAGTTCTAAGCCGGCAAAGGCTGGGCCACCTTAGCTAGGGAGTTTGACACCATACATCTCTTATCCTCCTGTAGTGATGCAAGAGAGCAAAATAAACCCCACGAGGACTTTTGAAGCCTAGTCTTAGAACTGGCTTCTTCCAGTTCTAAGTTCTAACTCACTGTTTTCTTCCTTCTACTGGTCAAAGTTAAGTCACGTGATATCATGGAGTGAATGCTTGTGTCACTAATAAACCCACATATTGCAGCCCTAACCCTTAGCATGATTGCACTGGGAGGTGGAGTATTAGGGTTAGATGGGAGACAATCAGGTTTAGATGAGGTCACGAGGGTAGGTCCCCTGTGATGGGATTATTGTCCCTTTAAGAAAAAGAAGAGATGAGATGAAAGCTCTCTTTCTCTGCCATGTGAAGACATAAGATAGTAGCATCTGCAAATCAAGAAGAGAGGTCTCACCAGAACCCAACCATGCTGGTACTTTGATCCTGGACTTTCAGCCTACAGAACTGTGACAAAGATATTTCGGTTGTTTAAGCCACCCCCTCAATGGTAGTTTGTCACGGCAGCCAAATCTGACTAAGACAAACAGGAAACAAAATATCCTCCACCTTTAGGTGGCTCAGATGGTAAAGAATCTGCCTGCAATGCAGAAAACCTGGGTTTGGTCCCTGGGTCAGGAAGATCCCCTGAAGAAGGGAACGACCACCCCCTCCAGTACTCTTGTCTGGAGAATTTCATGGAGAGAGGAGCCTGGCGGGCTACAGTCCATCAGGTCATAGAGAGCTGGACACTACTGAGCGCCTCACACTACTCCTACCCATGAGAAAGGAGACAGGTATAAAGAGAACTGAGTGGAGCCATTATTGAAATCAGTCCACGTGAGTCTTCCAGAGGCAAGTTGACTCTCAGCTCTTGAAAAAGGGGAGAAATAAATCTTCAGAATCCAATGTCACTGAAGTCTCTGAAGGAAGAGTATATTGGAATAGATATGGAGACAAACACTTTCTATATAACTTACTTTATTTTTCAGATGCCAATCTCGTTCTAAGTAAAAAAGGCTCCTAGAGCAGAGAAAATGGAATCTGTCTAAAAAGACGGCTGGTGTTAGTGGAAAAGCATTTAGGTGACAGCACTTTTTCAATCTCATTGCTATAAACAGACCCAGGCTGTACAGCTTTAATTGAGTGGCATATTCCCCCACATTTATTATAGATATTCATGACCAACCCAAAGTTTTCTTCTACATTTATAATAATGTGTTAAAGAGGTGAGATGAGGACAACGCTGGCCCGTTTCTCCATTTCAGAGATCTTCCAGAAAACTCAAGTACACAGCCATAGAAATTATCCCCAGTAATTTCAAGTTGGCGGAGCCAGGCTAATTATCTGCAATTTTATCTGTCAAAATAGTTTGGAAAATCATCACGTGCTAGGGGAATGAGTTGGACGGAAGAGTTTCTCCAAAGCTCTGGAACTTTCACAAGTTTGAAATGGTGTTAGATGTTGGTCTTGCTGCTTCCATTTTGTGGCCCCCCCGTGTCTGAGCCATGTCGTCACATTCTGTGGCCAGTGGGGACTTGATTCTGTCCTGTCTAAACCACAGTTGAGGCCACAGAAATTCCTGTAAGTGGCCAAAGTACAGAAACTGTGTGCACAGTCATATGAATTGCCCTGGATGCATGATCATGCCTTTTCCAGGGACTCACCTTAAGGGTGCACCAGTGTGAGGCTTCAGTTCTACAAAGTCTCATTATTCTTGGTACTGCTCTGATTGACCATTGCTGTTCGAGTTGCTACATACCTAACAAAGGACAGAGTTAAGTTGTTCTTCCAACTCTGTCCAAGATATTCTTGTCTTTCCAAATCTACTCTCCATCTTTCCCTGGGAGGCTGGTTTTGATCTTAGCAAGGCAGCAATGAGCAGTGGCATGAAGTGAGACCTTAATTTTCTGCCCAAGAATTGAACCTGGATAACCTGAATGAGAACCAGGAATCCTAGCCACCAGATGAGTAAGGGCTATCGGCTGGAAGCTATTTTTCCCTGAATCTTTGCCCTCAGTGAAAAATGCATTTATCACAGAGGCAGAAACTGTAAATGCAGGTACAAAGTGTATTATTAGAGATAGAGCACAACAATAACTGGGAGGGCACTCAGAGAAATGGTTTGTTTAGTTAAGACAGAAGCGAGGCAGACATGTACTCCTGGAGAGAAAGGGTGTGGGTGTGCCCCGAGTGAGGAGGAAAGCAGTCAAGAGTGAAGTCATTTACATAGGTCAGTTCTTCTGGGTCTTTGTCTCCTTCAAGCCAATTATCTGGTTTCTTCCTCCACACTGACCTACCCTGGGACACTCCCCTGGGGTGCACACGCACCTCTCACACAAGACGGGTCTCAGAGTGAAGGCTTCTGGGAGGAACAAGACTCATGGTCTGGTGTTATCCCCTAACTTTTGACCCACAAGGAGCCTTTCTGCACATGCGTAGGGTCTCCCTTGCCCCCGAAGAGGGAGCAGAGCTCCAGTAATCCTTTACTAAAACAGGGTTTTCCCTTCTTTGTCCTTGTCACCACTATTACCTTGACTATTGCTATGAGTATCACCTTAAGGTGTTCACAAGAGACAAACACTGGCTATTTATCCTATTTCTATTGTTATTTCCATTTTGGAGGGCAAACAGGAAGCCAATTGTAAATGTCTTAACTGGAGCCCACCTATCTCTTGTCTCAGAAAATGGTCAACACATGGCCATTGGGATGGCCATGGTAGGAAGTGGGTACTGCCGGGGACTGAAAGATGAGAGGGAAGGAGTGGGTAAGTTATTCCCACCAGTTGCCTTTTGTCATAGCTGGGCAGCAGCTGCACCCCCCACCAGGGGCCACAGCTCCCTCCAGTCCTAGAGCAGCTCCTTCTCTGGTTTCCAAGAAGCTCTTCTGGAACCCTAGGCATAACAGCAGTCCCTCAGCCCAGAGCTCTCACTGGTCTCCCTTAAACCAGATCTCACCTTTGTAAATAGACCCTAAATTAAAATCTCTTCAATGATCCCATTTGACTGCACCATCTGTTTCCAGCTAAGACTCTATTAAAAAAAAAAAATAGTAGTGATGGTGGAGAACCCAGTGATATGGCTTATATGTTAACAGAATAACAATGAACAATAACAACAACAGAGACTCCTTATTCTATTTTCAGAGATAAGGAGATGCCTTTAAAACAGAACTGCTTCCTTCCCTCCCATTCCTCTCTATCCCTCTCTTTTTCCTTCCCTCCCTCTCTTCTAAGGGCCTCCACCTCTTTCTGTCTCTTCCCCCGTCTTCTTCCATTCTTCAGCCCTAATTAGGGCCTGTTCTCTACTAGGCCAGTGCAAAGTTCTGGAGAGGGAGAGATGAGTTAGATGGTCTTTGACCTCAAAGAACGCCCAGCCTAGCATTTCACTCATTCAGGAAGCACAAACCCTGTCCTGAGCAGAGGTTCTGAAGTCCACAGACACTGGGTCAACATTCCAGTTGTGTTGCTCACAGACTGGGTGACCTGGACTATACCTTTAGTCAAACTTGTCTGAAGCTGTTCCCGTATGCATGAAACAGGAACACTTCTTGCCTATCTCACAGAGCTCTTGAGAGATTTCAGTGTGATAATATATGTAAACGACCCCCTGCTAAGCATATAATAGGTGGTGATAGGTGATAAACACTGAGATTGTTCACTTTTCTCTGTGTGTGTGTGTGTGCTCAGTCATGTCTGACTTTCTGCGACAACTTGGACTGCAGCCTGCCTGGCTCTTCTGTCCATAGAATTTCCCAGGCAAGAATACTGGAGTGGGTTGACCTTTCTTGCTCCAAGGGATCTTTCTGACTCAGAGATCCAATGATGGAGAGTTAAGATCTTATGCAAGCTACTTAACCTCCAGGTTTAACGGGGCAAATAGAAATTACTTTCTACTTATAACTCAGAGGGGTTATGATGATTATACATGAACATGTGATTACTTACGTATATGCATGTTCTATATATATCTGTATATGTATATTATATATGTATGTAGAAAGTTCCAGATAATAAATATTGTAAATATCAACCAAATACCAGTACATATTGTTATATAATGCTGGTGCATTTTTTAATAAGTTCTTTACTTTTTTCTTCAATCACTGGACAGGTGATTTCACCTACCATCTCATTCCCAGGCCCCTCATTGTTTATTTACTGAGTACCTTGAAATAGTCTGACCAGGAGAAAATTGGAAATCAATTTCTCTGCTGAAGTGGCAGGGGTGGTAAGAGGGTCCCCAGGTGCCAGGCCGTTGTCACTACCCTGGACATAAGAGCACATGGCATTTTTATCCCTGGTGTAAGCTCCCATACCTTGTGAACCTACTAAGAAACAGGAAATCAGGATCATGAACACTAATTCCCTTACTAAGCTCAACCCTGTGCTGCCGGGGGAGGGGGATCCCTCCATCAGAACTGAGCTTTCCCTCCATCCTGCCTATCTGTTGGCAGGAAGACATCAAAAAACCCAAAGCAGCTGCACAGTGTTAGATAAATGCCAGTTGGGCCGGCCTGCCTTTGATCATCACATCCTTACAGCAAAGCTCTAATTCCCCTGGTATGATTAAAATTAGTTTAAAGGGTTCCCAATTGCTTAAAAATAAAAAACAAAACACCAAAAAACCTTGCTTCCACATGAAGTGAGGTGAAGTGAAGTCGCTCAGTCATGTCCGACTCTTTGCAACCCCATGGACAGTAGCCTACCAGGCTCTGTCATCCATGGGATTTTCCAGGCAAGAATACTGGAGGGGGCTGCCATTTCCTTCTCCAGGGGATCTTCCCAACCCAGGGATTGAACCAGGGTCTCCTGCATTGCAGACAGACGCTTTACCATCTGAGCCAGATCCAGGTTCTGTTTTCCATGACTTTCATAAGATTCACCCAGTTCTGGTGCTGTAGGATACCAGTGGCATCCGAGGGTTTTCTGAGAAAACATCTGTCAATGTTAAATGTCAGAGAGCAAAATATGAATCATTGGCGATTGGGGAGGAGTCCACGAGTCACTCTTGAAAATGTGCCCTGGAAGAAGCACAGAATAGCAGGACACCAGTTATGGCAAACTCATGATGAGACTGTGTTACACACAAAGCTTGCATTTCCTTGGCATTGAAAGTTAGCTGCTCAGTTGAGTCCGACTCTTTGCAATCCCATGGGCTTTAGCCCACCAAGCATTTCTGTCCAAGGAATTCTCCAGGCAAAAATACTGAAGTGGGTTGCTATTTCCTTCTCCAGGGGATCTTCCCAACCCAGGGATTGAACCAGGGTCTTCTGCATTGCAGGCAGTTTCTTTACCATCTGAGCCACTGGGGAAGACCTCTTTTAACATTAGAAGCATGGCTTATTGTCATAGTTCGAAGGCACAAGGAAGATACTTAGCATCATGTGACTCCTCTAAAACTAAATCATGTCTGCAAGAGTTTATGACCTAAATGTTTCTACTTATATACATTTATTCTTGCTATATATTGATACAACTATTATAAGGATACTAACACAGCAACATCTATCATTTGGTGAGCATCTACTCTGAGCCAACTGCTTAAATGCTTTACAGGAATTATCTCAGGGTCTCAAACTTGTGGAATAAGAAGTGCCACCAAAAAAAAAAAAAAAAAAGGGTTTATTGGGCAAAGAAGTTTGAGACGGGGCTTTGACAAGTCCTATAATCTGTGTGTGAAGGCTGGCCGTTTGGTTTGGCCTTGATCAATGTCTGCAGTGGAGTCCAGAGCAGCTGTGTTAGAACCTTAAAGGAAACAATGTTTTGAGTTTGGATAAATTATCCAGCAGTGAAAAATAGCCTGGGGTGGGGGAGTGCAGAATGCTCCCTTCTCTCCACACTTGACCATGTGTGCATTACCCGCACAGAGTCGGAC
This sequence comes from Aepyceros melampus, assembly GCA_006408695.1. Taxonomy (NCBI): domain Eukaryota; kingdom Metazoa; phylum Chordata; class Mammalia; order Artiodactyla; family Bovidae; genus Aepyceros; species Aepyceros melampus. Next base: position 43,372 of record SJXQ01000585.1, on the reverse strand, counting down.
ACGACTGAAGTGACTTAGCAGCAGCATTACCTTCTGTATATATTGAAACATATCCTTAGGGCAGAAAGAAAGTCAAGGGCAAATGTCTCCATTTCCACCAGAAATCCCCTAACTTGAAAATAGATGGACTTACTCTGTACACTGAAATAGTAATGCTCTGCCTGCCCACATTAGAATCACCTGGGGAATTCTGAAAAGAGAAGGGTGTCTTCAATTGGGCCAGACCAGCAGTTCTCTGGGTAATTTACATTCCCTCCTCACCCTAAGGCAACATTTACCTATGTCTGGAGACATTCTCAGTTGTCACAACTGGGAGGGGGGTTTGATGCTGGCATCTAGCATGTAGAGGGTAACTGCTGCTGCATTGCTTCAGTCGTGTCCAACTCTGTGCGACCCCATAGACGGCAGCCCACCAGGGTCCCCCGTCCCTGGGATTCTCCAGGCAAGAACACTGGAGTGGGTTGCCATTTCCTTCTCTGATGCATAAAAGTGAAAGGTGAAATGAAGTCACTCAGTTGTGTCCGACTCTTGGTGACCCCATGGACTGTAGTCCACCAGGCTCCTCCATCCATGGGATTTTCCAGGCAAGAGTACTGGAGTGGGGTGCCATTGCCTTCTCCGGTAGAGGGTAAGGGTGCTGCTAAATGTCCTACAGTGTACAGGGCAGTCTCCCTCCCCTTCCCACCTTCTGTCTCCCAACAAAGGGTTATCTGGCTATAGATGTCAATAGTGCCACAGTTTGGAAAGCCTGTCTAGATCGAAGTTCAGTAAAATTCAACTAAATAAGATTGAACCCTGTCTACCTTATTGGATGCTGTGTCTCCAGCACCCTACACAGGGGCTGGCACGAAACAGGCCTTTATTAAATGCCTGAAGACTGACTAATCAAATATGGACTAAATCCAGCTAGAGGAGAAATGAAAATGCCACCTCCACTAGTCACAGTAGGGTATTCTTCAGTCTCTCCCTATTAGGAGCATCACAGAGATTTGAGAAAGGTAAGTTATTACAGAATATACTTTAGTGTACATTTCTAACTCAAATACCCTTACCTTCTCTCTCCAAAATATTTGACAAAGAAATAACTTTTTTCCTCTATATGATTTTCTTGTTTTCTCCGGAAGTCTATACTATCAATAAAATGCTTGTGTGAAAGAAAGTGTGAACGTGGTAGTTGCTCAGTCATGTCCAACTCTCTGTGATTCCATGGATTGTGGCCCAACAGGCTCCTCTGTCCATGGGATATCCCAGGCAAGAATACTGGAGTGGGTTGCCATTCCCTTCTCCAGAGGATCTTCCTGACCCAGGGATCAAATTCAGGCCTCCTGCATTGCAGGCAGAAGCTACTGTCTATACTATCAATAAAATGTTTGTGTTACCCTCAAATTCATATGTTGAAGTTCTAACCCCCAAGACAATAATATTAAGAGGTGGGGTCTTTGGGAGGTTATTAGGTCATAAGAGTGGAGCCCCCATGAATGGCATTTGTGCCCTTATAAAAGGGACGCAGAGAGTTGCCTTGCCCTTCCACCATATAAAATTACAGGGAGGAGATGGCTGGCTATGAACCAGGAGGCAGGCCTTCACCAGACAATGGATCTGCCAGTGCCTTTATCTTGGTCATCCCAGCCTCCAGAAACATGAGAAATAAATACTCATTGTTTAAGCCACCCAGCCTGTGGTATTTTTGTTACAGTAGCCTATTGGACTGTCTCAGGAATCGCAGGAGGTGAAGAGGTGAGAACTGTATTTAATGAAGGAAAACCAGACATTGTGCTTCCACACCTTGGCCACACTCACCATGCTTTCCGTGACACTGGAGGGGCTTGTTGCTGCTTGAATCTATGGAAACTCCCAAGGACAAGTCATGTTCCTGGATGTCAAAGTCCACAGCTAGCCAGGAATGATTTGTTCCCAGTGGGGATTTGAAGACATGAGGCTGAGAACTGTGTGTGCAGGTAGTGTAACACTATATCTGATTAATGGGCAAAAGAGGAATAAAAAGACTCAGAAATACCCTGGCTCCACAAAGAGAGAATAGCCAAATGCCCAGTTGCTGTGAGAAGTCAGGCTTCTGGTATGCGTCTCTTCATCCCACTTCTGTCAATGATTACATACACAAAGTTAATGTGTGGGCGGCTTACACAAGCTGTTAATGGAGAGGGTGGGATTGCTGGAGACTCTGTTTCTAATCACTTTCCCAGTTATATTTGGAAGGTGATGCCAATAAGATTTCCTGGCAGATCAGAGGTGGGTGTGGGAGAAGGAACGAGGGGTGGGAAGAGGTCCCACAGAGGACAGGTAGGAGGAACAGGTTGGGGTGTTGGGTAAGTTAAGGTTGAGACGCCTAGAGGACATCCAAGCTGAGAGGTGGGGCAGGTGGTCAGCCATCTCTATGAGTCTTGAGAGAAGTTGACTGTCGATACAAAGATGTGATGAGATCGCCAGGAAATGAATGTCATTAGTGAAGAGAAGAGGGCTGAGCCTCAGGACCGTACCATTCAGAACCGAGCCTGAGAGGATCCCTCAGAAGTGACCGAGGAGCACCAGAGCTGAGGCAGAGAGCCGGGAGAGTGTGACTGGCCTCTCTGTGCCACCTCCAGGGCCCTCAATACTCCAAGGGCCAATCACCCCCTCCCCACACTCACCCCACAACCCTGCCTCTTCCTGAGTACGGCAATGGCCTCCTGCTTATAAAGCCTTATAAACCCCACCCCAGCCAACTCTCAACACCTTCACCAGAGCAGCCCTGTCTGTGCACTTTCAAGGGCTCCTACCTCACTCCAAGTGAAAGCCAAGGTCCTCACAATGAGCTGGCCTCACCATCTCCCTGAATTTACCTCCACCAGCAGCACAAGGCCAGTCCCCCCTCAGGGCTCCCACACTTGCTGTTCCCTCTGCATGAAATTCTCTTTCTCCAAATATCTGCACACTCGCTCTCACCTCCCTTAGATCTTTACTCAAATGATCCATCTCAAAGAGGGCTCCCACAGAGCACCATAGCTCCCTTCATCTTGGATTATTTCCCCCTTGCCAGCGAGGTAGGGTTTCTTCCTTAGAAGTTTATACCATAGATCATACTATGCATTTTTCTTATTGATCTGATGTTCTGTCTTTCCCACTAGAATACAAGCTTCAGATGGGCAGAGAAATTTGCCTCGTTTACTCACCACTTTGTCCCCAGAGCTTGATCAATCTCAGCATGTAGTAGGTGCTGGATACAGGATTAGTCTACAACAAAACTTGCTGTAATGTTTATTTTTTCTTACACATAGCAGATTTTGTTGTAACTGGGGGAAAAACAATGGAATTCACCTATCTATTTGTTTATCACAATCTCAGCTACATCCATATACTTATTTGGTTTGTCCATTTGCTTTTAAAATACATTTTCTTTAAAAGATATTTATTTTTTTTGACATGGATCATTTTTAAAATCTTTTTTCAATTTGTTACAATGTTGCTTCTGTTTTATGTTTTGATATTTTAGCCATGAGGCATATGGGATCTGAGCTCCCTGACCAGGAATTGAACCTGTACCCCCTACATTGGAAGAATGGAGTCTTAACAGTGGAGCCCTGGGAAAGTCTCTAAATAAGCCTTTCATTGTAGCTAGCTTCGAATGAATTTTTGCAGTATGAATTAAATAATCAAATTTTATTTCTAACATTGATAATTGTGTTCCATGAAATTTATCCGTTCTTGATGAGAGAAACTCTATAACTGCCCTGTTATGTTTTTGTCTCAGTGACCCTCCCAGAAAATCAGCTCCACTAGAGTAGGAACCTGGTTGTAACAGGTGCTTAGAATGGCACCTGTTACATATTAGGGCCTTATTGAATGTTCAGTGAGTGAATGAATGGATAAATAACTGAAGAAACAAATTTCAAAATACTGACCCCTGAAATGTTGGCTTATAAGGTCATAAACCAGTGGTTCTAAACTGTGGAGGTTTTGCCCCCTCAGGGAACATTTGACAGTATCTGGAGATGTTCTTTTTTTTTTACCTTTTTTTGATGTGGACCATTTTTAAATTCTTTATTGAATTTGTTACAATACTGCTTTTGTTTTCGTTGTTATTTTTTTTTTGGCTATGAGGCAAGTAGAATCTTAGCTCCCCAGCCAGGGATAGAACCTGTACCTTCTATATTGGAAGGCAAAGTCTTAACTGCTGGACCACCAGGAAAGTCCCCCTAGAGGTGTTCTTAGTTGTCTCATCTGGGGAGGGGTGGTACTTCTGGCATCTGGTGGGTAGAGACCAGAGATGATGCTACACATCCCATAACACACAGCACAGTCCTCGTGACAAAGAGTGATACAGACCCAAATGCCAATAGTGCCGAGGTTGAAAAGCCCAGACTTGAATCAAATAGACAAGTTGTTACTGTGTGCTTGGGACCTAGCTTTTGGCAGTGGAATAGCAGTGGGTCTCCGCACAAGGGCAGTCTCTTCTCTGTCCTAAAAGACATAATGTTTTGAAGTCTTGGTTCTACTGTCCAGGCACTCAAGCTGTCCCTGACTCACCAGTAGCCTGAGCATTAAGTCAGCTGCACAGGTACCTCCCCTTACCGTTAGTGACCTGTCCCATTGGAAAATGGGATACAAGGAGTTGGGATCGTTGACAATGGGAAAGGGTAGAGGCTGGCTTCTCCGCTTGGTGGGATTGCTACTTCTTACATTTTCTGACTGTCATTGTTGCCATGGAGAGCATTTTCTTTGAGCGAAAGGAGAGTGGGACTGATAACCCTCATGCTGCAGTGTTTCCACTGATGTGCTGGCCCCTTGGACCTGCCCCCTCCGGTTCCTACAAGGCTCTTCCACATGTCATCTCTGAAACAGACAGAAGCTTAGTGACTGACTGATGGATAGGAAACCAATTACCAGCTAAAATGATCTTGAAGGTGGGTTGATTCCCACTCCCATGCTATTTCAAAATGTCTATATTATACTGAACAGCTAGATACCTTAGAATGTCTCCCATGTAACTAACACAGCAGAATACTGTCATTCCCATAAGCTGGCACACAGAAATAACAGGAAAGGGAAAATGGATAAGTAGCTGCTTTTCTTCAATTATTATGCAAGATGGTATTTCTTTTCCAACAACAAAAAAGTACAGAAATGTCTGGCTGATAGGGAGGATTCCGGTATTAAAAAATCCCATTTACTACTCGCACCAGTAGACATTTAATGCCACCGGGGAGTATCTGCTTTGCAAATGAAAATGCACACGCCCAAGACAATCTCATTTCGCATAATACTTCGTGGTTTGCCGTCACCGCTCTGCTGCAATTATTTCACACCCAGAATCTAAGGCTGATTTGATTGCCTCCATTTATTGAGCACTTACTACAGTTTATCCGGATTACTGTATTTAACAGCAGGACATGACTCTGGGCAGTCATATGATCTGCCCAAGGTTTTGTAGCCAGGATGTGGGGTTGAGTGATGCCAGCTCCTACTGCTGCAGCTTTTATTTCTTGTTATAGGAATGCGCTGTTTCTGGGTACTCTGCATGTACTAGCCACTCAAGTTCAGGAGCTGAAAGTACATTTTCTTTTTTTTTTTTTCCAAGTTTTAATTTTATATTGGAGTACAGCTGATAAACAATGTGTGACAGTTGTCAGGTGGACAGCAAAGGGGCTCAGCCTACAGATACATTTATCCACTCTCCCTCAACCCTCCCATCCAGGCTACCACAGAACATTGAGCAGAGTTCCACATGCTATACAGTAGGTCCTTGTTGGTTACCCATTTTAAATATAGCAGTGTGCCTATGTTTATCCGAAATTCCCTAACTATCCCTTCCCCCCATTCTTCCCCTTTGGGAACCATAAGTTCTTTCTCTAAGTCTGTGAGTTTGTTTCTCTTTCGTAAATAAGTTCATTTGTATCATTTCTTTGTAGATTCCACGTGTAAGGAATGTCATAAAGACATCTCCCCTTCTCTGTCTGACTTACTTCACTCAGTGTGACAGTCTCTAGGTCCATCCATGTTGCTGCAAATGGCCTTATTTCATTCTTTTTAATGGCTGAGTAATAGTCCATTGTATATATGTCCTGTGTGTGCGTGCATGCTAAGTTGCTTCAGGTGTGTCCGATTCTGTGTAACACTATGAACTGTAGACTGCTGGGCTCCTCTGTCCATGGGATTTCCCAGGCAAGAATACTGGAGTGGGTCGCCATGCCCTCCTCCAGGGAATCTTCCTGACCTAGGGATAGAAGCCACGTCTGTTACATCTCCTCTACTGGCAGGCAGGTTCTTTACCCCTAGCACCACCTGGGAAGCCCCATATATGTACAACGTCTTTATCCATTCCTCTGTTGATGGACATTTAGGTTGCTTCCATGACTTGGCTATTGCAAACAATGCTACAGCGAATATTAGGGCACATGTATCTTCTTCAAGATGTGCAGTTTGGCTATAATATTCTCCAGAAGCTCCACACCTTTGCCTTGAGTGGATATGAGAACCATGCAGGCACTCTTTCCTTCTCCCTTTGGGATGGGGCTTGAGACATGAACCCCAAACTGTCCTGGGTCCAGCAAATAGGAAATTCTGTTTGCTTGCTGCCTGCTGTGAGATTAGTTTCCTCCTGAAAAGTGTCTCATTTGCTTGGGGTGAGGGCTCCATGGTGGTGTGTCCAGAGCTCATACAAGGACAAGTAGGTGGAATTTTGTGGAGCTCACATTGAACACATTTGTTTTATGGTCTGATGTCAACTTGCTACTATTAATAAATGTCTGCCTGTGGTTCAGGGTTTGGTCTGAAATGTGCTTTCATTATAACCCAGTAGCTAGGCTGCAGGTGAGTAACTAATTCCCAACTCTCTTCAACTACTGTCAATAGCTACCAAAAAGTACTTAATAGATGCACAGGCTCAAATTGGCTTATGTCAGTTTATAATACTACCTGGTTAGTTTTGTAAAAATGGTAGGGTTCTTTTTTTCAATTCTCTACAAGATTCATTTAAGAAACCTGGATAACCAAATCCTTAGCAAATTTCACCATGCTTAGCACAGAGGTATAACTTTAATCTTTGGAAAAAACTCTCAATTCCCTATGAAATTGGAAGCCATCTTTTCACCTGATGCATTGCCTTGGAATCAGAGAGGCAACACATCACCAGGCCTGTTGCCCCAAGCTCCAGGACTATGTAGGATTTACTCTTCCCTAGAAGAAAAGCTTCCCCTAGGCCAGTGAGGTTATATCTGATTCCTAGAAAACTGCCTCTTACAGTCCTCATGTACTGTTCTTTCTTTGCTTCAGTCCTTCCCCGCCTGCCTTTTTCTGCATGTACTATAGTTCCTCTAGCTATTCACATGGCTGCCTCCTGCTTATTGTGCAGCCTCAATGTCACCTCCTCAGGGAGGCCTTCCTGGATTACTCTGCCTACATAGGCTGTTTTTGTGTTAACCTCTAACCCAAATCTTTGTTTTCATCACATGATTTTATATTTTACAATTAATTACTAATTTGTTTACTTATTGGCCACTTGACCATCCCACCAGGATGTAATGTTCTTTAAGACAGAGCCCAAGAAAATATACTGAGCACAATTCATCATTCCTTCATGACTATAGAAACATTTTCATTGTTTTATTGACCTCAAACTGATGGTACAGCACTCATGATTTGACAAAAACTTTTACTAGAGGAATCACAGAGATGGCCTGAGTTGACCCAGTAAAATTCACAGCAGACATTTAACAATGAATCTCTGCTATAAACATTTCATTTACTTTTCCCAAAGTAAGAATGCTGACAAATTCCTCTTACTTTCATTTTCAGACTCTTCAAATCTACCAAAAAAAAAAAAAAAAAATCGAAGCTAATAAGGTCGGTAAATGAGAGGGACACTTATTCACATTAGTGAGTGATTCTTTGTTTTTCAGGATTCTCTGCCAGGTTCCTTTAGATAGTTAGCTCTTCTCATGCATTTGAAATCTAACTTGGTTTACAAAAGCATTAATTTATGTGCACACTTTCAGGCCCACTTCCACTGGGAGATGCAAACTGCATTTTTCATGGGAAGTACATCAGCCTCACCTTCTCCTGTTTCTTGGTTTTCTTTTCAGAATATGGTCTTTTTGAAGGGCAAGGTCCATGTCTCTTGGATGTTTGGTTCTGCTTCCAGCATCAAACATTTTAGGAAACCAATAAATATTTATTGATTGTGCTGAGATGAGCAGAACCAGAGAGGTGTTTTCTCTTATTCTTGCCATATTTTTTATGGGACATTTTTTGTCAGCATCTGCAAAACATGCATCAAGAAACTCTTTTCTGGGGCTTCCCCAGTGGCTCAGTGGTAGAGAGTCCATCTGCCAGTGTGGGAGACAAGGGTTCGATCCCTGGTCTAGGAAGATCCCACAGTCGCAGGGCAACGAAGCCCGTGAACCACAGCTACTGAAGCCTGTGCACATAGAGCCCATGCTCTGCAACAAGAGAAACCACAGCAATTGGAAGCCTGCGAACTGCAACTGAGAGAAGCCTCTGCTTGCCGTAACTAGAGAAAACCCCGTGCAAAAGCACAGACCCAGCAGAGCCAAGAAATAAATGAAGAAAATAAAACTTTAACTATTTTTTTTCAAACATTCAGCCTCTCAAAGGGACTGGGATGCTTTCTAGAGGTTCTGTGACCACATGTCTCCAATTTAGCCCTTGTTCATCTCCTATCAGGAGAAGGCAATGGCAACCCACTCCAGTACTCTTGCCTGGAAACTCCCATGGACTGAAGAGCCTGGTAGGCGGCAGTCCATGGGGTCACTAAGAGTCGCACATGACTGAGCGGATTCACTTTCACTTTTCATTTTCATGCACTGGAGAAGGAAATGGCAACCCACTCCAGCGTGCTTGCCTGGAGAATCCCAGGGACGGAGGAGCCTGGTAGGCTGCCGTCTATGGGGTCGCACAGAGTCAGACATGACTGAAGCGACTTAGCAGCAGCAGCATCTCCTATCAGATACTCTGCAGGCATAATTTCCTGCCCACACATAGCATCTCAGCTGCAGAGGATGGGCTTAGCCTCGACCCCTAAGAGCATAGATACCTTGGATAAGATGGGATTAAGCATGGATTTAATGTCTCAAGATCATGAAAAAGAATTCAGAGACTAGTAGAATTTTTTTTTATTTGCTTTCCATTTGAGGAGTGGAAGAGCAATAGCTCTCAAGTGTGGTACTAGGACCAGGAACATCAGCACCTGTTTTAACTGAATCAGTATCTCAAAGCAGAAACCCAGGTTCTCCTACAGGTGTGTGGAGATGTCGGATTTACTTTATGTAACTGGAACTAGAGCTGTGGTCAGGTTCAGTCCCCTGAGGTCCTTGCTCCTGTATGAAACATCTTCCCCAGGAGACGTGCTGTTTCTATTGATTGATGCTGCCCTGAAAGAGCAGTTCACAGTTCTGAGCCCATCCCAGCCTAGGAAGCCTTCTCATCCTTTCCTTGTCACTCTCTAAACACCTCTCTTCTCTGTTAACCACTTTCCCGACAGAGAAGTCACTTGACAAACATGGGAGAATATATTGAAATGTCCTTCTTTGAAGCAAAATATATTCTGCGATAAAGTGTCTCCTTTTGGGATACCAACGTTTTAAGCACTAGGTCATGCACATCCTTTAAGATAAATACGGGCAGGAAAGCATTTGGCTAGTATTAAACTTAATGACCCAGTGTTGAGTGAGGAAATTAAAGCACGACAATACGCTTCTGACATTTCTGCTACCTAGACGGCAGCGGCCACTTTGCCATCACACGCACAACATAAAGAACCTTTCTTCTCAGAGGAAGTGCTCAGATGGAGGATCTCTCATTTTGCATTTAGAAATGTGTCCCAGGCCTGACTCTTTCCTGGGGCAATCCTGTAGAAGCACATCTCTGAACTTCCAGTGGGTGTGTGTTGGAGCTGATGAAAGCCAACACTGTTTATTCAACTCCTGGGAAGCCTGGAGCTCCATATTAGCTGCTGTTTGAAACATGGTCCAAAGAAAGTTGAGCGAGGTAAGATATGGACAAGAAATGAACATGCAGAACACAGGGGCTGTTAATACGCTTGAGATGGGGAGAGAGAGAGAAAGGGAAAGAGAGAGAGGTGGTGGGGAGCAGGGAGAAGAGAGAGAGGTAGCTAGTATTTCTCCACTTGACCATCTTACTTTTTTTTTGCAATGAATTCTCCAGAAGATAATTTGATGAGTAGCTTTCAACAACTATGAAAACCCAATTGCTGAAAATTAAAGCAATGCCTTCCCCCCCCCCCCCCCTTTTTTTTTCTTCTGGCTTGATCGCATACTCCAGGCAAAAGACCCCAGGAGCCAAATAGCCTGAAGCAGGATTGAGCTGGAGGCCCGGCAGGTAGGAGGCACATCACAGGTGATGCCCACCTATGCACACTCCCCAGATTGCAGCATCTACTTCTCAGCTATCGACAAAGTGTTTTTTCCAGCCCCCATGGTGATTCCAAGGGTCCAGTTCTGTTATAAACATTGTGAGAGTCGATTCTGTATTTTGACAGAGTCAAAACTGTCAGGGATCTAGAAGCTTCATTGGCCACTGCATCATGGGAGAGCCTAATGGATGGTTCATTCATAAACACTCTGATAACACAGTGTCAACACATGCTTCTCAGTAAACAGTTGCTTTTCATGGACTGACTGATGCTCAGAAGTTAAACTCCAGCTCTCTGGGATGTGTCCCATAAGTAAACAGATTTATACTGAGGTCCTGCTGCTTTCGAAATACAAGATTGCTTTCCAGATCTTGAAGTACACCGTAGTGGTTGAGAAGAAGCCAAGCCTATCTTTGTCTCTATCTTGCACTGTCCCTCATAGCTGTCAACACTCTCATATCGAATGCCCTTATGTCTGGGGTATCACGCTAGACATCTGCTGTATGTTCTATCTAGCTATTTAGATTGAGATAAAGTCAGCTATTCATGTCTTCACAGTAGAGCTGGGTGGTGAACTTGAATGGTAAACTTCACATTTGCAAGTAACTAAAGCTAGAAAATGGAACAGAGCTCTGAACTTAGATCAGACCTCCAAGCTCTGGCCACCTTTCTCCTTTTAGACCTCTCATACTTCACATGCCCTGGTTCATTCTGATATAATGGGGCCAAAGTTCAGACACAGTCAGACAGAAGCATCTCCATGGAACTGAGAGAAAAGGGAGCACGTAGGGACAGTGGACAGATGTAGGGGGAATACAGACATAGGTGGGGATACATATGCAGCAACAGGAGTCTCCCTGGGGTCCCTCAAATCACATAACACAGTGGAGTACCATTGCCTATGTACATATCCAGGGAAAGTCTCCGCTTTTGGCTGGTTTGTGTGAAAGCCAAGAATCTCACTGGGGAGGGAGTTGACACCAGTGACTGATAGGCTGGATCACTTCCAGGGTATCTATGACACTTTCCTTGAAAATCTTCCAAGTTTCCTATAGATGGATGAAGAGCGCTGACCATTTAATCACCTAAAAACTTGCCACTCCCTGCATTGCCCCCACCAAAATTTGAACTGGGGACACTGGGTAGCTAACAGCCTCAATGGGGAGTTAGTCTACAAAACTTCATTTTCCATTTGAACATCCAGAGGGCTCTGTAACAGTCACATACACCAAATAAACTACACTTAATTGCTAAACCATTTCCACAGACTTCACGAACATGTTCTCTATAACTTTCCACTGTAAAAGATTATGTTTAGATCTTTAGTTTTTAAATGGGAACAGCTGCAATGGACTCAAGGCAGCTCTAATGAACAGATGTGTATTTCTAGAGAAATCGATTTTCCTTTTTATTATTATGTCACCAAATTTGGTTGACTTCCAAGCAATTTACATTTTAAGTGACGACTCACTTATGAACTAACAATAATAACTATGTCCTCCAGGTAGGGAAATTTATTTCAGCAAAAAGGTCTGCTAAGCAATGCAAAATTTTTAGTTATTAGTATTAGCAATATGCCATAGTTACAATGTAACTGCAGTGTTAGCCATTTCTGCAGTCTTTCCTCGGAATAAGTCTTTTTGTTTTGAGTTGGGGTCCCCGACACCTGGTACTGCAGCCAGTTAGGCTGCACAGCTGGAGGTGGGCAGAGGGCAAGCAAGCCAAGCTTCCTCTGCTGCTGTCCATCACCTTCATTACCATCTGAACCATACCCCACCCCTGCCTCTGCTGCAGTCCATGGAAAAATTGTCTTCCATGAAAATGGTCTCTGGTGCTAAGAAGTTTGGGGCCCACTGGTCTAGAAAGTATCATATTTTTAACCCAGGAGTTCTCAACTGGGCTAAGTGATATCTAGAAATAGCTAGAGACATTTTTGATTGTTGTGACTGGGGTGGGGGATGCTGCTGGTATTGGTTAGTAGAGGCCAGGGAAGTTACTAAACATCCTACATGCTCAGGGTGGCCCCACAACAAGGAATTATCTTGCCCTGAATGTCATTGGTGCCAAGGTTGCAAAACATTGCTGTGGGTTGAATTAAGTTGAGCTGTTGAGTTTCCCTACAAAGATATGCTTAAGTCTGGACCCTCAGAATATGACCTTATTTGGAATAAGGATCACTGCAGGTGTAATGAGTTAAGAGGAGGTCATATTGGAATCGAGTGAGTCCTTCATCTAATGTGACTGGTGTCTTTTTATAAGTGGAGGAAAGATGGACTTCCCTGGTGGTGCAGTGGTTAAAAATACGCCTTCCGGTGTAGGGGACACAGGTTCAATCCCTGGTCTGGGAAGATGCCACATGACTTGGAGCCGCTAAGCCCAATGTCACAACTACTGAGCCAGTGCTCTAGATCCTCAGCTTCACAACAGGAGAAGCCGCAATGGTGAGAAGCCTGCACACCACAACTAGAGAAGCTCCCACTCACCACAACTGGAAAAAGCCCATGCACCACAACAAAGAACCCACACAGGCAAAATGAATGAATAAACCCCATTTAAAAAAAGATGAAGCAAGACAACATGGAGACAGATACAAAGGGGCAACACCACATGAAACTGGAGGCAGAGATGGGAGTGATGCTGCCGTGGGCCAGTGGATGCATGCAGTCACCAGAAGCTGGAAGAGGCCAGCAAGGGCCCTGCCCCCAGAGGCTTCATGGCTCAGATGGTGAAGAAACTGCCTGCAGTGCAGGAGACTGGGCTTGATCCCCGGGTCAGGAAGATCCTCTAGAGAAGGGAATGGCAACCCACTCCAGTATTCTTGCCTGAAGAATTCCATGGACAGAGGAGCCTGGTGGGTTACAGTTGATAGGATCACAGAGAACTGGACATGGCTGAGCAACTATCATTTTCACGGGGATCATGGCCCTGATGCAGCCTTGATTTCAGACTTCTGGCCTCCAGAACTCCAAGAGAATACTTTGTTTTAAATCACTCCATTGGTGGTATCTTCTTACAGCAGCCCTAGGAAACTTACACACTTCCTGTAAACAAGTGAAACTTTCTTTTTCTTAGAAAGGTCATAGTTATATTTTACTAAGAAAATACACTGTTTCCTCATTATGAATCCCTTCCCCATACATTATTTTGCTAAATGTCTCTGTTAGGCAGGCATCACGACTCTCCTTATAGAGATGTGCTGTGCTCTGCTCAGCCTGTTGTGTCTGACTCTTTGCGACCCCATGGACTGCAGCCAGGCTCCTCGGGCCATGGGATTTTTCAGGGAAGAATACTGGAGTGGGTTGTCATTTCCTCCTCCAGGGGATCTTCTCAACCCAAGGATCGAACTTGCGTCTCCTGGGTCTCCTGCATTGCAAGGGGATTCTTTATCACTGAGCCACTGGGAGCCTTGTAGAGATAAATGTTAATGACAGCAGTAGTTGCCATTTTTCCAGAGCTTACTCATCCCAGCCTCCCTGCTATTATTTTTACAATCATCATCTCACGTGATTGTTGCGGTGACCCTCGGGGAGAGTTGCCATGGTTACTTCATTTTGCAGTGAAGAAAACTGAGGCACAGAGAGGTAAACTGCATCTCCTAAGGTCCCACAGGCAGTAAGTGGAGGAAATTTCAAATCCAGTAAGACGCTACAGCCTGAACTCTACCACAAGCTCTCTGGCTCTGAAGTGCAGCCAGTCAATGGCAATGGCAGGCCCTTGCCCAGCCAAACGCCTTGGTTTTGTTAAGAACACACCTCTGGGACTTCCCTGGTGGTCCGGGAGTTGGGACACCATGCTCCTAGTGCAGGGGGCCTGGATGCGATCCCTGGTCAGGGAACTAGATCCTTGCATGTGGCAACTAAAGATCTTGCATGCCACAACTGAAAAACCCATGCACTGCAACTGAGACCCAGCACAGCCAAAATACAAAACAAAAACACATCTCTAATGAAGAGGGCGTCTTAATATAATGCAGTTCCAGAATCTCCTCCCACAAGAAAGGAGGCAGAAGGAGCATGGAATAATTTCATACTATATCCCTCTCTTTGAGATTCAAAAATGTTTATTAATAAAGGCTTTGATAAGGTGTGCATTTACAAAAGACTACTAAACCCTCTTTGTTGTGTTAATACAGTAACAGCAATTTGGGGAACCAGCAATTTGCTTCCCCAAGTTGTTTGGCCATGAAAATATTTTTTCTTTTGCACGACACTATTATTAATATTATCTAGATCAGGGAGCAGCAAAATTTTTCTGTAAAGGACCAGTGGCTTTGTAGGCCACATATCGGAGAAGGCAATGGCAACCCACTCCAGTACTCTTGCCTGGAAAATCCATGGATGGAAGACCCTTGTAGGCTGCAATCCATGGGGTCGCAAAGAGTTGGACACAACTAAGTAATTTTACTTTCACTTTTCACTTTCCTCATTGGAGAAGGAAATGGCAACCCACTCCATGTTCTTGCCTGGAGAATCCCAGGGACGGGGGAGCCTGGTGGGCTGCCATCTATGGGGTCGCACAGAGTCGGACACGACTGAAGCGATTTAGCAAAAGCAGCAGCAGCAGCAGGCCACATATGGTCTCTGTCACTTATTTATCTTTTCTTTAAACACGACTTTAAAAATGTAAAATCCATTCTTAACTTGTGCTCAGTCATCACGTCTTACTCTTTGCAGCGCCATGGACTGTAGCTCACCAAGCTCCTCTGCCTGTGGAATTTTCCAGGCAAGAATATTGGAGTGGGTTGCCATTTTCTACTCCAGGGGATCTTCCCAACCCAGGGATCAAACCCAAATAGCTTGCATCTCCTGCATTGGCAGGCAGATTCCTTACAACTAGCACCACCTGAGTAACCCATTCTTAGCTTGAGGGTCATAAATAAAAAAAAAAGCCAGCTGCTGGCTGACATTGGCCTACTCAAATTGGCCTGACACCCCTAGACTCCTCTAGAAGGATAGAGTTCAGAACACAAACAGAAGACAACTTTTTGATATACTGTTTTTCATTAGGAGAACATTGAGAAATTCACTGTTAGATGTCCAGGAACAGAAAACCAAAATTCTCTACGTTACTAGTGTTCTGTGTAACAGATGAGAAAATAAAAGTCTGAGCAGTACCTTGTTTTGGATTGAGATTCCTCCCTTAGAGGGAAAGTGACTCATGGCCAGAGGGTGAGTGGGTGTGAGCTTACACCTACTCAGACCCTTGAAATGTCCCTCTACCCATGCGGTGGGCGATGGAGATGTTTAAACATTGTCTCGACATTAGGCAGATGATTTTCTCTCTGTCTACCAGGCTAAGGTGGATGCTTGCCAGGAGTAGTTTACAGAGATTCCAGCTATTTCAGAGTTCCCAACTGCCAACCTTAGCAGGATAATGAGGAATTTTATGGGCACCAAATTGATTTCCTTTAAAAATGCAACTATGGCTCCCTGGAGTTTCACTCCAGGCTTTCTGGAGCCAGGATATCATCTTGGAGATCTATTGAGAGGTAGTTGCTTCTTTGTGGAGGAAATATCATGTAAAACAAATCATGGGGTACGATGCAAGACTTGGAATCCTCTGTGGGTTCTGCTAGCACTTCACTGAAGGACCTCCTAGAGGCAGAGCCTCCTTTCTGTGTCAGCCTCACTATCTGTAGGTGAGAAGTGGTATCTCATTTTGGCTTAAATTTGCAATTTTCCTACTGATATTGAGCACAGATGTTGAACACATTATCACATCTTTATTGATCATTTATATACCTTCTTGTGTGAACTATTAGCTGTCTATTCAAGTGTTTGGCCCCTCTTTAAAAATTGAGTTGTCTTCTTATTAGTGATTTATAGAATTTTCTTACATATTCTAGATATAAGTCTTTTGTTAGAGACATTGTGAAATTTTCCTTTTAGCTTGTGGACTGTCTGCACTTTCTTAATGGTGTCTTTTTAAAAATTATTTTATTATTGTTATTTTATTTATTTTTACAGTTTTTGGCCATGCTATTCAGCATGAGGAATCTTAGTTCCCAGACCAGGGCTTGAATCTATGCCCCTGAATTGGAAGCATGGAGTCTTATCCACTGGACCCCCAGGGAAGCCCCCCTTAATGGTAAGAGAACATCTCTTATCGCTTTCAATAAAAGAACAATTTAAAGTCTAATTTATCAATTTTCTTTCATGTTTTGTGCTTTCTATGTTCTATCCAAGAAATCTTCGCCTAACTTGAGGTTGTGAAAATATTTCCCCATGTTCTCTTCTAAAATTTTATAGTTTGTGTCATTTATGTTATTAGGCTTGGGCTTCTCTGGAGGCTCGGATAATAAAGAATATGCCTTCAATGTGAGAGACCTGGGTTCAATCCCTGGATGGGGAAGATCCCCTGGAGAAGTGAATGGCTACCCACTCCAGTATTCTTGCCTGGAGCATTCCATGAGCAAAGGAGCCTAGCGCGCTACAGTCCATGGGGTCTCAAAGAGTTGGACATGACTGGTAACACTTATCAGTTCAGTTCAGCCACTCAGTCATGTCTAACTTTTTGCGACCCCATGAACTGCAGCATGCCAGGCCTCCCTGTCCATCACCAGCTCCCGGAGTTTACCCAAACTCATGTCCATTGAGTCGGTGATGTCATCCAACCATCTCATCCTCTGTCGTCCCCTTCTCCTCCTGCCCTCAATCTTTCCCAGCATCAAGGTCTTTTCAAATGAGTCAGCTCTTCACATCAGATGGCCAAAGTATTGAGTTTCAGC
Organism: Aepyceros melampus; assembly: GCA_006408695.1. Classification (NCBI taxonomy): domain Eukaryota; kingdom Metazoa; phylum Chordata; class Mammalia; order Artiodactyla; family Bovidae; genus Aepyceros; species Aepyceros melampus. The sequence goes on along the minus strand of SJXQ01000585.1, from coordinate 26,258 downwards.
TTCAACATCAGTTCTTCCGATGAACACCCAGGACTGATCCTCTTTAGGATGGACTGGTTGGATCTCCTTGCAATCCAAGGGACTCTCAAGAGTCTTCTCCAACACCACAGTTCAAAAGCCTCAATTCTTGTGCTCAGCTTTCTTTATGGTCCAACTCTCACATCCATACATGACTACTGGAAAAACCATAACATTGACAAGATGGACCTTTGTTGACAAAGTAATGTTTCTGGTTTTTAATATGTTTCTAGGTTTGTCATAACTTTCCTTCCAAGGAGTAAGGCCTAATACTTATAATCTATCACAAATTAATTTTTGTGTATAGTATAAGGTAGGGATTAAAGCTGTACCCCCTGCCCAAGATATCCAGTTGTTTTGGCCCTTTTTCTTGAGAAAACTTTCCTTTTCTCCTTGAATGGTTTGGCATTCTTGTCAACCATATATGTGTGTATCTATTTATATTCCTGAGTCTCCAGTCTTCTTAAAATGCCACACTATCTTGATCACTGTAACTTTATATTTTATTAAAAAAATTTTTATGTGGACCATTTTAAAAGTCTCTATTAAATTTGTTACAATATTGCTTCTTTTTTGTGTGTGTTCTTTTTGGCTGAAAGGTATGTGGGATCTTAGTTCTCCAACCAGGGATTGAACCACACCTGCTGTATTGGAAGGCAAATTCTTTGCCCCTTGACTGCCCAGAAGGTCCCAATCGCTATAACTTTAAAGGTGCATTTTGAACTTGTAGAGAGTACATACACTCTTGCTTTATTTAATATTATTTTAACAATTATTTATCTTTTGAATTTCTAAGTATAATCATCTTACTCATCCCCTGGGGAAAAGAAAAAAGCCAGCTAAGATTTTGATTGGAATGGCTAGAATTTATGGCCAGTTGTGGGAAAACTGATACTTTTATAATACTGAGTAATATATATCTATACTTATTTTGTTCTTTAATTTCTATCCATGAGTTTTTATATTTTAATGTAAAAATCTTGGCATTAAAAATCAGTAGTCCTGAGTATTTTTGTGGGTTTAGATGCTATTTTAATTAATTAAAATGTCACAGATTGTAACAGTGATAAATTCACTTATTAGGTCTAGTAGAGTTCTTGGTAAATTCCTTTAACTTTCTACATACAAAATTAGATCATCTGCAAAGACAGTTTTACTTCTTCCTCCCTGATTGTTGTGCCTTTATTTTATTTTCCTGCCTTCTTGTACTGGCTAGGACTTCCCATAAAGATGTGAGCAGATACTGCTTGACTAATCTCCAAATTTAGGGGGAAGATGCTCAATATTACAACAGTATGTATGCTGCTTACCACTAAATGTTCATAGACACTGTATGACAGATTGATAAAACTTATTCCTATTCCTAAATTTTCAAAGTATATTTCATTTATAACTAGGTGTTAAATTTAGTAAAATGCTTTTTCTCCCTCTAGTAAAAATAATTGTGTCATATTTTCTTTTCATGTGTTAATACCATGAATTTCTTAATTGATTTTTGTTGGTTAAACTTTGCATTTCTGGGATAAACCCCAATCAGTCATGATATATTATACCTTTTAATAAGTAGGTCTGCGATTTTCTTATCTTGTGATATCTGTCTGGCTGTAATTTTTCATGTATTTGTTTGTTTGATTAAAATGTGTTTGTGTCATGAACCGAGGAATCATGTCTTTTTGGCTCACTTTTTTCTTATATGTTAAGAATGTAATAATAGTTTGTTGAATGAATTAATGAATGGATGAGTAAATTATTTCTGGTTATAACATTGAAAAGTACTTTATGAGCCCTGAAGCATAAAGCACACACAAGTAGTAGATTAGGTTTAGATTGGAAACATGGGTTTCACAGTAGTAGATTAGAACTATATTGGTACTTTTATAGGGTTCAGAGTCTGAAGTAATCAATTTTATTGTAGTGAATGAATTCAGAGTCGGGAAGCTTCACCTAGCTTGCCTTGGAGCAGACTCCCTCATATTCTTTCTTCCACCTATGGGGCCAGTAGGAGCTCAGGCAGCACTTGGGTATTTATGCACAGAAATGTTTAAGACTCTCCTTTTCCACAGTGGGAAACAATTCTACTGACCTGATTCTGTGTCTAAATGGACATAGCCCTGCACATCTACAGACCTGTAAAACTTTCCTTTCACAGTGAGCTCTGTTATAGGCATAGTATAGCGGACCCACAAGATTTTGCAGGGATGTATAAAAATGTCTGCAACCTGAAAATACGTCATGGCTTTAATATATTGTGAATGTGTGTGTGTGTGCTCAGTCGCTAAGTCGTGTCTGACTCCTTAGCGGCCCCATGGACTGAGCTCACCAGGCTCCTCTGTCCATGGGATTTTCCAGGCAAGAACACTGGAGTGGGTTGCCATTTCCTTCTACAGGGTATCTTCCCAACCCTGGGATAGAACCTGAGTTTCCTGCATCTCCTACATTGGCAGGCAGATTCTTTACCGTTGAGCCACCTGGGAAGCCCCATATATATATAACTGAAAAAGAGAAATAAATACATGTCTGTGAAATGTCACATTATCCAAACTTCACCAACTATTCAATCTGGTGTTCAAAACTTCTGTGGCATTTGAAAATAATCTATGTGTTTAGTTTTTAAATTTTCTGCTTTAGAAGAATTCTTGGGTATATTATGAGTCCCTAAGTGATCAGAGCTAATCTTAAATTAAAATGGGCTTATAGAAGCCAACTAATTTCAAAAGCTTCAAAAGTTATAAAAATTCTTCCAAAATTTATGCAGATCAGCACTTGCATCTAACATGTGATCCGGTCATGGTCACAGTGTCTTGTATGGTGGGGGATGGGCCTCAGACAGAAGAACGCCTCCTGATCTCCTAGAAGAGATCATGAAATGGCCTGCTCTTTGTCTGGGGGAACACGTGTTTCCTTTCAGAGATGATGGACTGTGCTTTTGCTTATGATGATCAAGTCTTTGGCTCTGATTATTTTATAAGTAAAATATCCTAAGTTTCACATGAGAGGAAGGAGTCTTCCCTTTCTTCCAATGCCTTTTGGCTGTTGGTTAAATGACAAAAGCGTCTGAGTTTACGTGTCAGAGATTTGTTGAAAATAGGAAGGCAGCTGCTGGGATGAGGCAGGCTGATGGAACTTTAAGGGTTTAGAACACAAGACTGCTGCCCATGTGAAGGACAGGCCAGGTTCTGGTCAGGTCATACACTCCTCTTTCACAGACAGGTCTTATGTATCTACTAAGTCAAACCAGGCTAAGCTTGTCCCTCCCAGTGGACCACAGACACCTCTGTCTGAGAGGCACACCTCAGTATCCACAGGACACCTGGTCCTGGGAGACACCAGAGTGCACGAGAGCCTAGTGCCTTTTGGTCCATGACTGCCAAACATGGCTAAGGAGCGGAACGCTGGGGAACTTTGCTAGAACATGAATTGCAGGGCCAGCTTCCAGATGGGCTGACCCAGCATCTTGGGAGGAAGGGCTAGGAATCTGTGTCCTCAGCACATTTGCTGGGTGATTCTGTGAAGTTGGTTCTAGGTAACAATCGTTGTAGACAGGCTTTCTCTGTCCACACTGTGGACACCTGGGGCTGGATCATTCTTTGTAGTGGGGGCTATCTTCTGCATTGTAGGATGTTTACTAGCATCCCTGGCCTCTTCTTGCTAGATGCTAGTGGTACCACTTCCTGAGCCCCTCCCAATTCATGGAATGATGACCAAAAAGTAATTCTGGACACTGCCGCATGTGCTCAAGGGGGCAAATTCCCTCCCCTATGGTAGCCACTGTTCTGCTGCTGCTGCTGCTGCTGCTAAGTCGCTTCAGTCTGTCTGACTCTGTGTGACCCCGTAGACGGCAGCCTGTCAGGCTCCTCCATCCCTGGGATTCTCCAGGCAAGAACACTGGAGTGGGTTGCCATTTCTTTCTCCAATGCATGAGAGTGAAAAGTGAAAGTGAAAGTCGCTCAGTCGTGCCCAACCCTTAGCGACCCCATGGACTGCAGCCCATCTATTCTAGACCATTCTATATTATGTCAACTACAAATTGGCACTTGCCATGGACATTTGCCATCTAACTCTACAAGGCTTAAGTCATGTACTGCTGCAGCTGATGACCTTCAACAACCCCTGAAAGGAGTTCAGGATGGAGAGCATTGAGGTACTCCAGTTTTTCCACAGGGAAAAACTGGCAGGACAGGTTATCAGATAGTTAGATATTTTCAGGAGCTGATTTTATGAGTCCAATGATAGTATCTCCCCATATCTAGAAAAGCACTAATATCCTTCATGGTGATGACTCCTTATGACTAGCAAAAGCTTCACGAGACTAGTAGAAATCTGCTGGAAAAATATATGCTTGATTGCATGTACTCACCCTCTCCCTAAACCACATGTATACTGTCTTTTACCTCTACCTCTTTGGAACAATTTCTCAGGGCTATCTGAGGTGCTATTTCCCGGGCTACAGCAATCATTCTGCCCCAAATAAAACTCAACTTGCAACTCTCACATTGTACATCTTTTTTTAAGTAGACAATTATAATACTAATGCTGACAATGATGATAATGAAGACAGATTATTCAGAACCAGGCTGTGTGCCAACAAGTTACTACAGCTTATTCTGCTCAATTCTCATGATAATATTGTTAGGCATCATTCTTATCACCATTTTATAAGGTTTAGAAAAGATTCAGAGCATTTAAACACTTTTCTCAAGGTCAAGTGTAATCAGCGACCATAGTTTGAGTCTGTGTTTGACTTCAAAGTGGGTGCTGGTGTCAGCTAGATCCAGAGGGGCAATGAGACTCATCCTCATCTTATCCTCCAATGCGTGTTCTTGTCACCATTTACAACTCACAACTCCTAATGTCTAGTCCCCAAGATCCGTGTTCTTTAGCCTGGCAGGCCAGGCTGGCTTTGATCTGCTGTTCTATTCTGACCTTAGACCAATCTCCTCTCTGACCCTGGATGTATCCTGCTAATTTCTACTCTAGGGCTATTTCTTTCATTCTAAGGTCTCAAACTCAAAAGTCTACAGGGATCTAGAAGGAAAAAATAAAAAAAGTAGTACAAGATGCTTAAGGGCAAATAAACTTTTAGCCTCATTTAGGGAGAACTTGGGAATGGTGGCTGCTGCTGCTCAGCCGCTCAGTTGTGTCCAACTCTTTGCCACCCTATGGACAATAGTCTGCCCAGGCTCCTCTGTCCATGGGATTTTCCTGGCAAGAATATTGGAGTGGGGTGCCATTTCCTATTCCAGGGGATCTTCCCAGCCCAGGGATCAAACCCAGGTCTCTTACATCTCCTGCATTGGCAGGCAGGTTCTTTACCACTAGCACCCGCTGAGAAGTTCCAGTAAATATATGTTCAACTAAATAAACATTCTTCTTCACAGCCAATCCTGATCACTTGGGTTGGCATGTAAACCTGTTTCTCTCATTTCTTCATTGCAGACTATATGACAGATTTGCATTCAGCCTACAAGACCTTTTATAAATATAGAAAAACACATAAAGTAATCACCCTTAAGGAAATGGCACCCCACTCCAGTACTCTTGCCTGGAGAATCCCATGGATGGAGGAGCCTGGTGGGCTACAGTCCATGGGGTCGCAAAGAGTTGGACACGACTGAGCGACTTCACTTTCACTTTCACTTTAGCCTTCTTTATCTCTAGGCTAAAAGCTCCAAATACTTTAAGAAAAGTATATAAGACCTTGATTTGCTTAACTTTGGTTATTGTTCAAAAACTAGACCCCTGTATGTATGTGTGTGTGTGTGTGTGTGTATGCATATATGTGTAGTTTCCTAATTCTTTTTCAGTTTCTCAATTTGAAAAAAAGGTAAAAATATAGATTATTCCCCTCCTCACTTTTTCTAGTTAAACTGATAGATTTCAGAGATTTTGTATAAAACTAAGTTTGTTTTGTTGATCATGATGCAGAGAAATGGCTAACATTCAAATCCTCAACCACCTGTCAACAGGCATTTGCAGTACCATCACTTGAGAACCCTCTAGGAAAATGTAAATTTATTAATAACTTTATTTACATTTATTTATTTATAAATGGAGCATTGGCTCAAAATCCCTATGGTGTCAGGTGTAAGTTTTGTGCAGACTTTAATTTTCCTGTTAAAAAGTAGTACATGATCCTTATAGAAATTTTAGAAGATACAGTTAATCAAAGAGAAAATAGAAGTCATCTGTGATCTCAGTACCCAGAGAACTGGGTTTTTTAGTCACACACACATATTCATATATACACATGTATTGGGTTGTCCAAAAAGTTGTTCGGGTTTTTTTCTAAGATGGTACAGCGAAACATGAACAAACTTTTTGGCAAACCCAAGAGTATAGGCGTAATATATAATGCTATATATATATAGTATAATGTATAATATTATATGTATAATATAATATATATATTAGAGTCATATGGTAACTGGTAACCATCAGTCAGTGGTAATTCACTCCAATATTCTTGCCTGGAGAATCCCATAGATAGACAGAGGAGCCTGGTGAGCTGTAGCCCATAGGGTCACAAAGAGCTGGACACAAGTGAAGCAACTTAGCACACAAGCATAATTTTTATATAAATGGAATAATTTTATACATATCATTTCAACAAGGAAGCCATCAGAATTTTGTTGTTGTAAGTAACAGAAACAACTCTGACCTTTGCAACAAAAAAGAACCTATTGGAAAGACACCAAGAAGGCTCGAAGATCAAATGCTAATCTGAACAATCAGGCTATGAGGAGGCTGGGGGTCAGGTGAATCTTGGAATCTAGGTAACAGGACAAATTTTTCACAGTTTCCATTGGGAAGACTCAGTTCCAGTTATTTCCTGGCATTACAGCACTCCACTCAAGATATGCGTTTCTGGAGGTCTGATGGCCTGGCTAGACCACATGCTTGGACTGCTGGTATAATTTTCCAGGTTTTTCACAACATAAGCCTTGGGAGCATCGTCACTTTGGAATCTAGGAGGGTGCAATGACCTGCTAAAACAACCTACATGGTGGCTTTACATATAAATGCTCACTCTGAATGACAGGTCCCATCCCGCGTCACTGGGGTGGGGGCAGGGAAGTTGCAAAAGCCAAGGTGATCACCAGTAGAAGAGAGAGGAAAGGACTTCCCTGGTGGTTCAGGGGTTAAGAATCCTGTTGCCAATGAAAGGAACGGGGATTCCATCACTAGTCTGGGAAGATTCCACGTGCCTTGGAGAAACTAAGCACAGGCACCACAGCCTGTGCTCTAGAGCCCACGGGCCACAACTAGAGAAAGCCTGAGAGCAGCAACGAAGACCCAGAGCAGCCAATAAGTAAATGAACTGCTTTGAAAGAGAGAGAGAGGAGAAATACTGGGCCGCCAAAACCCAAAATGTCCACTGCATATAGTTTCTTGAGTTATTATCTTATAGGCATCCAGGATGTAACTGAACATTCTCCCTTGATCTTTTGGTTGTATAACATTCTGTGACATGGCTAGACCATACTTTATTTGGTATAATTAGACATTTTTGTCTATTTTTTTCAGTACTCTATCCCTACCACTTAGTCCCTAGCACAGAGTCGATGCCTAGTAAATATTCATTGAATTAGTCTGTATTCTAATTGTTTATATATTGTTACAAGGACAACTTGGGAGTTGTTCTTAGGATATACTCATGATTATATTTAATAGGGTGACCAAATTGCCCTGGCTTGCCCAGGGCTTTCTTAGGATCCCATGTCCTGGGCCCCACCTCAGCCCTGAGCAAACTGTCACCCTATAACGGGTTCTGCACCCAATTCCAGTGTGGCAGGGTGGGGGGTGTTACCCTATACCATCAGGCAATTCCCGGACACCAGCTGGGAGCCTTACAATTCAACTCAATTCTAACACTATCTACTTGGAGATGGATCCTATAGTTAAGGGCTTAGGCCTACAAGACCAAATATATATTTCTTATTATACAACACAGTATCCCACACCTGACCCCCCAATTCAGAAGACAATCACAAGTCCAGGTTGTCACTTGTGCTTCTGACCAACTGGCTGAGGTCAGACATTCCGATAACTCCAACTTGGGTTTGATTAATTTCCTAGAGTAGGTCAGAGAACTCAGAGAAACCTTTTACTCACTAGATCACTGGTTTATTATAAAAGGACATAACTCAGGAACAGCCAGATGGAAGAGGTATATACGGCAAGGCATGGGGAAAAGGGACACAGCTTCCAGGCCTCCTCCCCAAACCCCCATGTGTTAACCAACCCAGAAGTTCTCCAAACCCCCTCCTTTTGCATTTTTATGGAGGCTTCATTACACAGGTATGTTTGAATAAATCATTTGCCATTGGTGATTGATTCAACCTCCAGCCCTACTTCCTTCCCCAGAGGTCACCCTCTAATCACTTGACTTGTTCCTCTGGTAACCAACCTCATCCTCAGATGTTTCCAAAAATCACTTTATTAACACAATAAGAGATACATTCTGCCCTCATCACAGGAAATTCCAAGGGTTTAAGAAGCTCAGTGCCAGAAAACAAAACAGGCTGAAGACCAAGTATATATTTCTTATTATACAACACAGTATCCCACACTACTAAGAAACCACACTCTGAACTGCATTCTGGAGTCTTATCTGCTGATGGTGAGTGGACATACAGAAAATTCACCCAAGGATAAAGGAGGCTGCCCAAAGCTCTGAGAAGCAACTAAAACCATCCCCACAATACCTTCTTCTCTGTGACCCCACTCTTCTTCCACCATGCCTACCCAGGGCCAGTCATGAGGAGGGGTGAGAAAGAACATCAGGGTAAAGGCAAGGCAGGGGCCAGCTGAGAGGCATAGTCTCCAGCCTGGAGCTATGACTCATCCCTTAGTCATCCCTCTTGGAGCTCCACTCTGTCATCAGGCACCCTAGCTGTACCCTAGAGAACAATAGTGTTAGGGAAACACGGACTGAAACCACCCAACCTAGCCAGGTACCATAGTAACCATTTGCAAGAGTTATTTCATGACAGGAGGTTCTGATAAGAAACATGCAACTAACAAGCCACCACCAACCAGAAGAATTCAGGAAAAGTCAAGAGGAGATGCCACCTGTCCTACCAACCCCCCCAGAATCCTTCTTGCTGAAATGCATCCTCACTCAGCAATGAGGGCACCACCAGGAAGAACCCTGAGTCAGAGTGACTGGCCAAAGACAACCTGGAAACTAACCCATCACCATAAAACCTGACACTGTGAGCCATGCGGCAGAGCAGTCCTCCTGGGCTCCCTGACCCTCCTGCTCTCCTCCCGGGCACCCCTTCCCAGGGAAGTCTCTTGCTGTTTCAGCACATGTGTCCCCTCAGACAATTCATTTCTGAGTGTTAGACATGAGCCCACTCTCAGGCCCTGGAAGGGGGTCCTCCTTCCTGTAATACCTTCATCTCAGTTTTCTCAGCCCTTTAATGTGGACTGTGTTCCGATGGGCAGTCAGGCAGGGCTGGACCTTAGCTTCCTCCCTGATGGGCCACAGGTGCCACCAGCATACCCCTGGCTCCCCCAGCCTCCTGGCTTCACATCAGCCCAGGTGCTCACTTTCTTCCCTGGATCGGCCCCAGGACCATGTGACCTGGTGACCCCCTACTGGGCATTAAATCAGATAATATATTTTTACAGGGATAGCCATTGAAATTTGTCTTGCTTGTATTCTTTTTTTTAATTATTTATTTTTAATTGGGGGAAAAAATGGAAACAGTGACAGACTTTATTTTGTTGGGCTCCAAAGTCACTGTGGATAGTGACTGCAGCCATGAAATTGAAAGATGCTTGCTCCCTGATGCTGGGAGGGATTGGGGGCAGGAGGAGAAGGGGACGACCGAGGATGAGATGGCTGGATGGCATCATGGACTCAATGGACGTGAGTCTGAGTGAACTCCGGGAGTTGGTGATGGACAGGGAGGCCTGGCGTGCTGCGATTCATGGGTCGCAAAGAGTCGGACACGACTGAGCGACTGAACTGAACTGAAATGCTCCTTGGAAGAAAAGCTATGACCAACCTAGAGAGAGTATTAAAAAGCATAGACATTACTTTGCTGACAAAGGTCCATATAGTCGAAGCTATCATTTCTCCAGTAGTCATGTACAGATGTGACAGTGGACCATAAAGACGGCTGAGCACTGATGAATTGATGCTTTTGAACTGTGGTGTTGGAGAAGACCCTTGAGTGTCCCTTGGACTGCAAGGAGATCCAACCAGTCAATCCTAAAGGAAATCAACCCTGAATATTCATTGGGAGGATTGATGCTAATAGCTGAAGCTCCAATACTTTGGCCACCTGATGCAAAGAGCCAACTCACTGGAAAAGACCCTGATGCTAGAAAGGATTGAGGGCAGGAGGAGAAGAGGGCAAAAGAGGATGAGATGGTTGGATGGCATCACTGACTCAATGGATATGAATTTGAGCAAACCCTGGGAGATAGTGAAGGACAAAGAAGCCTGCTATGCTGCAGTCTATGGAGTCGCAAAGAGTCAGACAGAATGGAGCAACAAACAACAACAAATAATTAATTTGAGGATAATTGCCTTACAAAATTGTATTGGCTCCTGGCATATATCAACATAAATCAGCCATAGGTATATATATGTTCCCTCCCTTTTAAACCTCCTTCCCACTCTGCCCCATTCTACCCCTCTAGGTTGTCACAGAACATGGGTTTGACTTCCCTGCATCATACAGCAAATTCCCACTAGGAATCTATTATACTTATGGCAATGTATATGCTTCCATACAACAATAAAACCAAGCGTTTCTTTCTCCTGCTTGTGAATAAACTGAGTTCAGCAGTAGGAAAAGCACTGCCTGTGCCCCTCTGCAGGCAGTGATGAGGCCCCCAAGTCTCAGGAAGCACCCAGGAAGACCGTCCAGCTGGGGTCACTGTGGGACCAGGATCCACCTGGAGGGTGGCCTCTTAATTTATTACTACACCTCAAGAATGCACACCAGAACCACCTACTGCCTAATAGCAAATGCCATCTTTTCAGGTATATATATTTTTTTTTTTCTGAAAATCCATCTTTTATTTTTATAAAATAGTACATATGGAGTTTTTAAAAGCCCAACAGTACCCATAAGGCTTATAACAGACATTAGCAGCCTTCTGTCCCTCCTCTCTCACTCCTGATTCCATCTTCCCTAAGACAAACCTCTTTTTGCTCTTTGAACTATTTCTCACATTGTCATCACCACGTTTTCAGATAGCACACTTATTCTTCCACTTGTTGGTTTTAAAAATGTATGTGTTGAACTTCCTTGGTGGTACAGTAGATGAAGAATCTGCCTGCCAGTGCAGGGGACTTGGGTTTGATCCCTGATCTGGGAAGATGTCACATGTTGAGGAGCAACTAAGCCCATTTGCCATGATTACTCAGCCTGGACTCTAGAGCTTGGGAGCCACAGCTACTAAAGTCCATGTGCCTAGAGCCTGTGCTCCATAACAAAAGAAGCCACTGCAATGAGAAGCCCAAGCACTTCAATGAAGAGCAGTCCTGCTCGCTACAAATAGAGAAAAGCCTGAGCTGCAATGAAGACCCAGGGTGGCAAAAAATAAAATAATGGAAAAAAAGGAATGACGTCCTGACACATGCTACAACCCTGGGTGAACCTTGAAAACATTATAAAAATACAGTAATAAAAAAAATATAGGGTCCTCTAACACAGTGGTGCTCAAAGGGTGGCCCCTGGACCCCTAGCACGAGTAGCACCTGGACACTTACCAAAAAAGCAAATTCTTGGGTCCATCCCAGACCTGTGGAATCAGAAGCTTTGAGGGCTTCAGACAAGTCCTCAGGTGATATTGATGCAGCAGGAGTTTGATAAACACTGTCTTGTGTCTGCCTGCTGCAGATATCAGGATGTAAGAGAGACTGGGGATGGTGTGTATTTGCGTGTGTAGAACGCCTGAAGCCAGCTCCACCCATGAGCTCCCCATCTACAAGAGATAAACTAAAGATTCCTTTTTTTCCCCCCCTTGGTAGGAGTTTTTGTCAGTTTGAGAGTCCTGACCAATGAGGATACTGTTAACATTTTCTTCCCTGAAATGGCTTCTTGCAAAACAGTCTCACTTAGCACTGGCTGTTCCCACATTGAAGTGCTCTTCTCCCCAAAGAGTCTCAGTTTTGTTGCAGTCTTCCTGAACTCCCTATTTAAATGATCTACCTGTTTCCTCCCCCTCTTTAGCCTCCTCTCCTGTTTTATTGTATTTTCCCCATAGCATGCATCACAATTTGACAGACTATGCATTTTAATTCTTTTTGTTTTCGAAGTCCATACTCTCTCCACTAGAATGGAAGTTGCATGAAGACAGGAATTTTTGATTTGTTTTTCCTGGTGGATCCCCAGTTCCCAGACCAGCATTGTTTCATTGGCATGTAATTTGAAACCACAAATGTAATAGTAACCTTAAGAAGCTGATGGTCACTGTCTTAGCACGGGCCTACGTAGAGCCTAGGCTATAGTGTCCTTTAGTGTATATTTGGTGAAAGACGGATGTAGCATCTGAAAAATGAATAAATACTCCTTCTCTAGAGATTAGAATGCCTGTAATACAATTCACAGGGTCTTGGAACGTGATGCTATTGCCATCAATGGGAGAGTAAAAATTCTAGCTGGTGGGGCCAGAGGATGAGGTTCTGTTTCTGGATCCATCATCTAGCAAGAAAAAGAACAGCTGAGCTGGAGAAAATTCAGAAACTCATTCTAATGTAACATAGCCATCGCAGTTAAGGTCCAGGGCTTTTAAAAAACAAAATGGCACCCAATTTCTTTACATGAAAATGCTATAATGTATTTTTAATTGGATGAGTTCTCTAAAGGAGATGAAAGGGAAGTGGCTGCCTGCCAGTGTTAAGTGTCTCAAAATGGGTCTCAAAATCAATTAAAGCTAAAACTAATTAGCAGAGGAATTAATTGAAAGAGAGATTTTAAAAAATTCTGTTCGTTTCCAAACTACCTTATGAACAAAATTCAGTTTGTAGCTCCAAATTAAATCACACAAACTGAACATGCTTCTCAAAAGTAGGGTCGCCAGGACTGGAATGATGATCTGCTTTTAGGGCAGCTGGTTAATGGACCTGAAGTTTTATAAGCATGGCACTCACAAACAGTGTGCTGCCACACGAGGAGACGGGAAACGCCAGCGTCGGTGCCACTCAGAAGATTATCACAGAAATCCATCACCCACATCTTCACTGGCTGACCTTCATATCAATAGCTCTTAACCAAGGAAGAATTATCTTTCACTCCTGCAATCAAGCACTTCAGCACAAAGCAATCTCCATTTATTTGCGCCAATTTTCCTAAATTGCTGGAGTGTGGCAGAAAAAAGGCAAGAAGTGGACTCAAATCATCTTTCTGATGTCTTTCCTCGACATTCCCCCTCCCACACCCACAATGATTGGATGCTCTTACAAATTTATGGTTTTGACTTTAGAAGACAGCACTGAGTGGGACATGACATTTGATTAGGACAACTGCAGCTCTAGGTTTCCCTTTGATGGTTCTCATCCCTTAGGTTTTCCTGAAAGTGCTCCTGACTTGTGTTCTTCCTCATTTCTTTAGAAATCTACTTCTTTTCCCAATCTCCTTGCAGGTTGATGCTCCTCTCCTCATCCTGTTTATTTACAAGTGATACAGGTGACATTTTAAATAAACAAGATGAGGAGGTGATATTTGGGGGCCCTTCCTATCAATATATGCCAAGCATTGGACTAAGCACTTTACGTGAGTTATCTCAGAGGTTCCACTTATGGAGAGCCACTATGTGCAAGGCATGTTGTTGTTGTTTAGTAGATAAGTCGAGTTTCTAGGCAAGAATCCTGGAGTGGGTCTGCTGGTAGCTCAGTGATTAAGAATCTGCCTGCTAATGCAGGAGACAGAGGTTTGACCCCTGGGTAGAGAAGTCCATGGCAACCCACTCCAGTGTTCTTGCCTGGGAAATCCCATGGACAGAGAAGCCTGGTGGGCTACAGTCCACTGGGTCACAAAGAGTCAGACATAACTTAGAGAATAAACACAGCAACTGTGTGCAAGGCACTACTGTAGGCACTGGGGATATAGTCATGAACAAATGGACAAAAATTCTCCCCCTCATGGAGCTTACATGCTAGTGGGAGAGGCAGGAAATGAATGTAATATATTAGGACTGTATTCAGATTGTCAGGAAGGGGTCAACACTAAGAAGAATGGAGCAGGACAAAGAATTGGAAGTATTGTTTGGGGGGAGGTGAGTGGATTGAGGTTCTAGATGGGTAGCTACAAGAGGCTTTCTGTGAACATGAGAGCTGAGTCAAGAGCTGAAGGATGTGAATGATTAACTACATGGATGACTGAGGGCAGGGTACCCAGGTAAAGGGAAAGACATGTGCCAAGGTCTGAAGTCAGGAGCATCCTTGAGTGTTTGCAGAACAGCAAAGAGGAGCATGCAGCTGGAAAGGATTCACAAAGGAAGAGTGTGCGGGACAGTGAGGGGTCATGGGAGCATGTGGACTTGGTGGGCTGGGAACCACTTCAGCACTCTGAGTCAGAGAGCAGCATGGCCTGACTTAAGGTTCCACAAGGGTCACAGTCTGTATCATGAAGAATGTGGCGAAGAGCGTCAATACAGGTGGATATTGTATTTGATCATTAAAACGGCCCCTTGAGGTCATCATTGCTATCTCCCTATTTCACAGACGAGTGTTTTGTAAATACTAACTAAAAAGGAAAACCATGAGGCTTCTCTGGTGATCCAGTGTTTAAGAGTTCACCTGCCAATGCAAGAGACATGAGTTCAATCCCTGTCTGGGAAGATTCCATACACCCGAAAGAGGCTAAGCCCATGTACCACAGCTACTGAAGTCTGTGAGTCCTGGGGCCTATGCTCTGCAACAAGAGAAGCCAGAGCAATACGAAGCCCAGGCACTGCAACAACAGAGCGGTTCTTGCTCCCTGCAACTAGAGAAAGCCCTTGCAGCAACAAAGACCCAGTGCAGTGGGAAAAAAACAAAAAATGGAAATCATGACACTCATGCAGATAGGCTGTGGTACTCAGTCACCAGTTGTGCCCGACTCTTTGCAAACTTTTGGACTGTAGCCCACCAGGGTCCTCTGTCCATTTCTCAGGCAAGAATACTGGAGTGGGTTGCCCTTTTCTTCTCCAGAGGATCTTCCTGATCCAGGGATTGAACCTGGGTCTTCTGGATCTCTTGCATTGCAAGTGGATTCTTTAACCACTGCATTTTATATCATTCAGATACAAAATAAACAAATAACCCCAAAATGTTAAATACACTCAGAATGAGTGAACCAAACAAATGTCAAGAGGTCAGAAAACAAGCACATTTGTAGCTCAAGAATGTTGGAATGAATAGCAGATGAAGGAAAAACTGGCTTCTTCCACAATGGGCCAAAAAAGATCAGGATACCTCTACCACCACAGGACAGAACATGACTTGCATGTCTACCGTCAAGCAATATTTTGGATCGCTATTTGTTGTTTGCAACTTACATGAGATCAGAATCAGGTTAACTAGAGAGGTGTCTTCTAGACAGTACATAACTTTGGGAAAAAGAATGCACACTTTTTTCCTCCTTAGAGGAAAAAATAATCTAAGGCTTAGAGAGGTTAAGAAACATGCTAAGCTCACTGAGCAACTGCTGCAGCTGGGGTCTGAATCCAGCTCTTTCTAACTCTCAAGTTGGTTCCCCATACATCCCACACTGACCAAGAAGATGCCTAGTGATTCAGGAAGAGCCCTCAGAAAATATTTTCAGAGATTTGGAGGGCAGTAAAACTTGGTTATATAAAGCAAGCCTTTTAAAAAGAAATGCGTAGCTTAATATCTAAATCAACAAATATTTCAAGAATGTCTTCTCTGTGCAAAGCATGGAAATAGGGCATGGGGGACCCAAAGATAAATAAGAAATAGCTTCCAATGAGCCAGCAATTTAATGATGCAAAAAGCAACTCTGGCACAATGGAGAGGTTTATAATTCACTGAATGTATTCATCCAGCGCACTGATGGAAGACCCTTCAACCTTCCCTCACATCCCTGTTGTTTCCAGCTACATATTCAGAACAAGAGGAATAAAACATCCAGATAGGTTAATGTGTCCATTGTCATGCAGAATTCCACAGAATACTACAGCTGGGAAAATTCACAGTAAAGTGTGCTGGGACTGATGCTTAAAATAGCTGGATAAGGAAGACAGGTATCTTGTGTATATTTGCATCCAAATTTGAGAGGTGTTTTATTAACCCTGGTAAGAAGTTGAGGGCTTATGGGCAACTTGTGGAAGGAGGGAAGACTGTATTTTGGGAGAAAACCCATTGCTGCTTGTGATGGTAAATTTCATGTGTCAATTGACGAAGGCCATGCTGGGGTGGGAGGGCTGATATTTGGTCAAACATTATTCTGAATGTTTCCATGAGAGTGGTTTTTGATGAATTCAACACAATAAAGGACCGAATGATATGGACCTTACAGAAGCAGAAGATATTAAGAAGAGGTGGCAAGAATACACAGAAGAACTATACAAAAAAGAACTTAAAGACCCAGATAAAGACAACAGTGTGATCACTTACCTAGAGCCAGACATCTGGAGTGTGAAGTCAAGTGGGCTTTAGGAAGCATCCCTACGAACAAAGCTAGTGGAGGTGATGGAATTCTAACTGAGCTATTTCAAATCCTAAAAGATGATGCTGTGCAAATGCTGTACTCAGTATGCCAGCAAATTTGGAACACTCAGCAGTGGCCAGAGGACTGGACAATGTCACTTTTCATCCCAAAGAAGGCCAATGCTAAAAAATGTTCAAACTACTGCACAATTGCACTCATTTCATATGCTAGCAAATTAATACTCAAAATTCTCCAACCAAGCCTTAAATTACATGAACCGAGAACTTCCTGATGTTGAAGCTCATTTTAGAAAAGGCAGAGGGACCAGAGATCAAATTGCCAGCATTCACTGAATCATTGAAGAAGCAAGAGAATTCCACAAAAACATCTATTTCTGTTTCATCGACCACACTGAAGCCTTTGACTGTGTGGATAACAACAAACTGTAGAAAATTCTTAAAGAGATGGGAATACTAGGCCACCTTACCTGCCTCCTGAGAAACCTGTATACAGATCAAGAAGCAACAATTAGAACCGGACATGGAAAAACTGACTGGTTCTAAACTGGGAAAGGAGTATATCAAGGCTGTATATTGTCACCCTGCTTATTTAATTTCTATGCAGAGTACATCATGTGAAATGCCAGGCTGGATGAAGCACAAGCTGCAATCAAGATTGATGAGAAAAATATCAATAACCTCAGATATGCAGATGATACCACCCTCATGGCAGAAAGTGAAGAGGAACTAAAGAGCCTCTTAATGAAGGTGAAAGAGAAGAGTGAAAAAGCTGGCTTAAAAGTCAACATTAAAAAAACTAAAGTCCCATCACTTCATGGCAAGTAGATGGGGAAACAATGGAAACAGTGACAGACTTTATTTTCTTGGGCTCCAAGAAAATCACTGCAGATGGTGACTGTAGCCATGAAATTAAAAGGTGCTCACTCCTTGGAAGAAAAGCTACGACCAACCTAGGCACTGTATTAAAAAGAAAAGACATTACTTTGCGAACAAAGGTCTGTATAGTCAAAGCTACGGTTTTTCCAGTAGTTATGTATGGATGTAAGAGTTGGACCATAAAGAAGGCTGAGCGCCGAAGAATTGATAACTTTGAACTATGGTGTTGGGAGAAGACTTTTGAGAGTCCCTTAGACTGTAAGGAGATCAAACCAATCAATTCTAAAGGAAATCAATCCTGAATATTCATTGATGGGACTGGTGCTGAGGCTGAAGCTCCAATACTTTGGCCACCTGATACAAAAGAGCCGACTCACTGGAGAAGACCCTGATGCTGGGAAAGAATGAAGGCAGGAGAAGAAGGGGACGACCAAGGATGACATGGTTGGATGGCATCTCTGACTCAGTGCACATGTGTTTGAGCAAGCTCCAGGAGATAGTGAAGGACATGAAGCCTGGCATGCTGCAGTCCACGGGGTTGTAAAGAGTCGGACATGACTGAGTAACTAAACAACAACACTTAAATTGACAGGCTGTGTAAAGCAGATTGCCCACCTCAATGTGGATGGGCCCTTCCCAATCAGTTGAAGGCCAGAACAGTGCAAAAACTGACTATTCTCTAAATTAGAGGAAATTCCTCCTGCCTGACTGCCTTTCCTTAGACTTAAACTGAAACATTAGCTCTCCCTGAGTCTTGAGTCTACCAACCTTTGGGTTGAAACTATAGCATCATCTTTCTTGAGTCTCCAACTTGTTGACTCACCCTGCTGATCTTGGGACTTGTCAGTTCCATAAGCATGTGAGCCAATGCCTTATAATAAATCTCTTTCTATAAATATTTATGTTTTATTGGTTCTGTTTCTCTGGACAGCCCTAACACACAGCTCCACACAATCTAATTTCCCTCCCCTCCTGTGCCTAATATATAGTAGATACTTAATTCATATTCATGGGATACTTAATTTGCTGAGGGTCTAAAGTGGTTCAAGCACTGATTTTTGACTGCCCTTTTCTCCTCCTCACCATTCAGAGAATGAGAACAAGAGCATCTCCTAAGGGACAATAGCAGTTGAAAGTTTTGAATGTCTATGCTGTGTTTGTTTTTGTTTTTTTTTTTTGTTTGTTTGTTTGGTTTTTTAATTTCATAAAGAATCCAATCTCTCTCTTTTTACCACAGATCATGCTCATCTATGAATTCCAATAAAAGTAAGAGCCTTGCTGATTTTTCCTTTATTGGTTTCTGGGTAGTGGAATCTTGACATCTTTTCCACATTGGTCCTAAGGATTGATTTGGTTACCTGCCCAACTAGGAGAATGCTGCTTTCCACCATGGGATGCGTATGTGGGTCTCTCCTGATATGGGCTTCGCTGGTGGTTCAGCTGGTAAAGAATATACCTGCAATGTGGGAGGCCTGGGTTTGATCCCTGGGTTGGGAAGATTCCCTGGGAAAGGGAAAGGCTACCCACTCCAGTATTCTGGCCTGGAGAATGCCATGGACTGTATAGTTCATGGGGTTGCAAAGAGTCAGACACATTTTGTGATGTTTGCTTTCACTTTCCTGATATTGTGCATCCTTTAAAGTGCTTTTAACTATTGGCAACAAGAAATGTAACTGAAAGTGTGTAAACAGGAAGGACATTTGTCATCTCCCCTCTCTAACACACATTCTGAAGATGGGATGAATCCAGGGTGGGCTCATTTGCGCAACACCAGCAACAGAAGATCCAGGTCTTCTGTGTCACTGCATTTGACATGGTGGATCCTATTTGGGGTCACATACTGGCTAAAAGAGTTCCTGCCTTTTTCTGCAGACATAATGACATGCAGCAAGAAGAGGAATATTTTCTCTCATCAGCTCTCTTTCTTTCTTTCTTTCTTTTTTTTAATTAATTTTTATTTTTTAGTTTGTTTTGCTTTACAATACTGTATTCGTATTGCTACACATCGACATGGATCAGCCACGAGTGTACATGAACTCCCAATCCCGACCCCCACCTCCCCCATCCCACCCCACACCCTCTCTCTGGATTATCCCCGTGCATCAGTCCCAAGCATCCTGCATCCTGCATCAAACCTGGACTGGCGATTCGTTTCACTTATGATATCACACATGTTACACTGCCACTCTACCAACCCATCCCACCCTCTCCCTCTCCTACAGAGTCCAAAAGGCCGTTCTATACATCTGTGTCTCTTTTGCTGTCTTGCGTACAGGTTTATCATTACCATCATTCTAAATTCCATATATATGTGTAAGTATACTGTATTGGTGTTTTTCTTTCTGGCTTACTTCACTCTGTATAATCGGCTCCAGCGTCATCCACCTCATTAGAACTGATTCAAATGTATTCTTTTTAATAGCTGAGTAATACTCCATTGTGTATATGTACCACAGCTTTCTTATCCATTCATCTGCTGATGGACATCTAGGTTGCTTCCATGTCCTGGCTATTATAAACAGTGCCGCAATGAACATTGGGGTACACGTGTCTCTTTCAATTCTGGTTTCCTTGGTGTGTATGCCCAGCAGTGGGATCGCTGGATCATAAGGCAGTTCTATTTGCAATTTTTTAAGGAATCTCCACACTGTTCTCCATAGTGGCTGTACTAATTTGCATTCCCACCAACAGTGTAAGAGGGTTCCCTTTTCTCCACACCCTCTCCAGCATTTATTGCTTGTTGACTTTTGGATCGCAGCCATTCTGACTGGTGTGAAATGGTACCTCATTGTGGTTTTGATTTGCATTTCTCTGATAATGAGTGATGTTGAGCATCTTTTCATGTGTTTGTTAGCCATTCGTATGTCTTCTTTGGAGAAATGTCTATTTAGTTCTTTGGCCCATTTTTTGATTGGGTCATTTATTTTTCTGGAGTTGAGCTGCATAAGCTGCTTGTATATTTTTGAGATTAGTTGTTTGTCAGTTGCTTCATTTGCTATTATTTTCTCCCATTCAGAAGGCTGTCTTTTCACCTTGCTTATAGTTTCCTTTGTTGTGCAGAAGCTTTTAATTTTAATTAGATCCCATTTGTTTATTTTTGCTTTTATTTCCAGTATTCTGGGAGGTGGATCATAGAGGATCCTGCTGTGATTTATGTCAGAGAGTGTTTTGCCTATGTTCTCCTCTAAGAGTTTTATAGTTTCTTGTCTTACGTTTAGATCTTTAATCCATTTTGAGTTTATTTTTGTGTATGGTGTTAGAAAGTGATCTAATTTCATTCTTTTACAAGTGGTTGACCAGTTTTCCCAGCACCACTTGTTAAAAAGATTGTCTTTAATCCACTGTATATTCTTGCCTCCTTTGTTGAAGATAAGCTGTCCATAGGTGTGTGGATTTATCTCTGGGCTTTCTATTTTGTTCCATTGATCTATATTTCTGTCTTTGTGCCAGTACCATACTATCTTGATGACTGTGGCTTTGTAGTAAAGCCTGAAGTCAGGCAGGTTGATTCCTCCAGTTCCATTCTTCTTTCTCAAGATGGCTTTGGCTATTCGAAGCTCTCTTTATTTCTAAGGACACCTTTCCCAGAAGCCACACAGAAAGCTTTCTTTTACATATTATTGGCCAGAAGAAGGTCAATGCCATTTCTAAACCAATACCTGGGCAAGAGGACAGAGAAACCTCCTTGACTAGCTCAGGAAAATGAACTTCTCTCTTTGGAGTATTGGAATGGGCCCAAGCTCACCAGACGATATGACTACTCTATGGAATTTTGATATAATCATCTACTAGGATCAAAGAATAGGCTTGTGGTTCAGTGGAAAAGAATCCACCTGCAATGCAGGAGTGGAGGGTTTGATCCTTGGGTGGGGAAGTTCCTCTGGAGAAGGAAATGGCAACCCACTTCAGTATTCTTGCCTGGAAAATCCCATGAACAGAGGAGCCTCGTGAGTTACAGTCCATGGGGTTGCAAACAGTCAGACATGACTAAGCTACTAAACAACAATAGGATCAAAGAAAAGAGGGAGATAACCATTAGGTAGATAATCAAGAGTGACAGCCACAAGCAGTCCTGAAACGAATTTCTCAGATGGAGAAGGTCATTTCTTTCTTACATATAGCTGCTTGCTAGAGAGGTAGAAAAGGAATAAGGGAGGAGAATTTTAGGGATTTCCAGACCTGTGCATGCATCTAGACTCAGCTTTAAGTCTTGACAACATATAAAACTGACTGAGGAAAAATAGTATTTGTAAACATATTTCTAAACATATTTTCCTCCCTAAAGACTGAACTATTAAACTATTGCCAAGTCAAAAAAAATTCAGATTCTTTTCCACTAGGGATGCTTCCAATACCATTTTCTCCCTCTCTCCCCCTAGAAAATCTACTTACTCTGGACAGAGACCAGAGACAAAATGCAGCATCTGTCTGTACCATATTTATTCTTTCCCAAATTACACATCAAACACTTGTGCTAGACACAAATAATAAGAGTTAACATTTATTAGGCACTTACTCTGTGCTAAATGCTTGGTATGTGTCATCTCATTTAATTGTCTAACAACCTGTGAAGTTGCTAATTGTGGTGGATGTTTATTGTTTTGCCCACTTGGCATATATTCTCACCTCATTCTGATAAAGCCATCACATTTTTGACTTGGATAAGATTTCACCCAGTGTCCAGACAAGCAACAAAAGAAAAATTGGATAAATCAGACTTTATCAAAATTACAAACTTCTGTGAATCAAAGGACACTATCAAGAAAGTGAAAAAACCTACAGAATGAGAGATGGTATTCATGAATTATATAATTACTAAAGGTCTAGTATACAGTTATACTTATAATCCAACAAAATGATAAACAAGCAAATTTTTAAAAAATGGGGAAGGGCTTGAGTAGACATTTCTCCAAAGAAGATAAACAAATGAACAAGAAACACATAAAAGGTATTGGACATTATTAGTCATTGTTGTTGCTGTTTAGTTGCTAAGTTGTGTCCAACTCTTTTGCGACCTCATGGACTGCAGCCCACCAGGCTCTTCTGTCCATGAGCTTTCCCAGCCAAGAATACTAGAATGGGTAGCCATTCCTTCTCCAGGGAATCTTCCCAACTCAGGAATCAAACCTAAGTCCCCTGCATTGGCAGGCGGATTCTTTACTACCTGCAATGAAGCCACCAGGGAAGCCACTAGTCACTATTCAGTTCAGTCGCTCAGTCATGTCTGACTCTTTGCGACCCCATGAATCGCAGCATGCCAGGCCTCCCTGTCCGTCACCATCTCCCTGAGTTCACTCAAACTCATGCCCATCGAGTCAGTGATGCCATCCAGTCATCTCATCCTCTGTTGTTCCCTTCTCCTGCCCCCAATCCCTCCCAGCATCAGAGTCTTTTCCAATGAGTCAACTCTTCACATGAGGTGGCCAAATCTGAAGAGGAAAGCGCTTGGCGGTGTTCCAGTCCTTCAGGCCGGTGGACCTGCTCTTTCTGAGGCGCGGGGCGTCTGACCCGCTGAGCGTGTCATTTTGAACAGAAATTTATTTTCCGTAGTAATGGCGAAATGAATGGAATAACAGTGATAGGAAAGAAATAGAGATGGTGAAAATTTTCTTTCCTTGAAGTTGTTGACTGGGGAAAAAAAGCACAAGGTAAAAGTTGAGAGTTGTTTTATCTAGCAGACAAAACTGAGGACTTGATCCCAGGACACAGTAGCTAAGATAACTCCGAGAGGCTCTGGTGGCAGAGGGGGTTGTAGAAGGGGTTTGGAGTGGGTTGGGGGCAGAAAATATAAGAGATTTTGCAGGGAAGACAGGGTAGTTGGAGCATCAAAAGATTACTCTTAAAGCAAGCCAGATATCTCAGGGATTTAGTGCTTTTCTATGTATGAGAAGATGCAAGAGTCTAGGGTCACTGAGATCATTGTTTTGATATGCACCTCAGCTATTTGGGGCTAGTATGAGTGAACCCCGGGAATTGGTGATGGACAGGGAGGCCTGGCGTGCTGCAATTCATGGCGTCGCCAAGAGTCGGACACGACGGAGCGACTGAACTGACTGGCTGACAGATCCTGTTTTCTCATCCCGAGTCTCCTCAGGTTGCTCCATTCAGTGAGTGGCTGCAGTGTCTGATGCTTCACTGAGGAGGGTTATGTTTCTGTCCTGAGTTTCCTTGGGGTTTACTGTGATGGAGAGGAGGTGCCTGCACTGGCTGATGGCTGCCACATTGTTTAGTGATGTGGCAGGCGACATTTTTAATTCACAAAGCACATATAACCATCCTAGTTGAAGAAAAAGTACTGTGCTCAAAGAAAAAGTAATGACTTAATATTTTAAAATTCAGTTCAGTTCAGTTGTTCAGTCGTGCCTGACTCTTTGCGACCCCATGGACCATAGCACTCCAGGCTTCTCCGTCCATCACCAACTCCTGGAGTTTACCCAAACTCATGTCCATCGAGTCGGTGATGCCATCCAACCATCTCATCCTCTGTCGTCCCCTTCTCCTGCCCTTAGTCTTTCCCAGCATCAGGGTCTTTTCAAATTAGTCAGCTCTTTGCATCATTTTTTAAAAAAATTACATCACTGTGTTTTTTATTTTAAAAGGGGAAAACATATGTATGCATTTATGTGTTAAAGAAATGAACAATAACATTATAATTTCTGGTTTTGAGCCTTTGTGTCAGCTGATTTGCAATGACTTAGTCAAAATTGTTCCTTGTTATGTATTCAGATGTGTCCCCCCGCAAAAAATATATGCTAAGTTCTACCCCACCCCCACACCTCCTGTATCTCCTTCACCCAATACCTCAGGATGTGACTTTCTTTGGAAATAGAGTCCTTGCAGATGTAATTGGTTAAGATGAGGTCAAACTGGACTAGTTCAGTTCAGTTCAGTTCATTCGCTCGGTTCAGTCGTGTCTCACTCTTTGCAACCCCATGGACTGCAGCTGGACTAGGATGGATGCCTAATCCAAAATGGCTGGTGTCCTTATAAAAAGAACACTTGTAAAGAGACAGAGACACACAAGGACAATGCTATGTCACCAGGAAGGCAGAGATCAGAGTGGTCTAATGCAAGACAAGGATTCTGGCAAACATAAGAAACTTAAGAGCAACTGAAACTGTCAAGTGTCCTATTGGGAGGCTCTGAGGAGTCGTGGTCCTTTATGTCTCAGTGCAGAAAGAATTCATCGAGAGGCAAAGTGATAGATAAGAATTGTTTTATTAGAATAGGATGCTTGTGAGACTTACAAGCAGGCAGACAAAAGGTTGCTGCACCTCAAGAACATACTGGGCTACAGTTTTATAATCAAGTGAGGAGGAGGAGAAGACGTCTTTGTCATTTTTGAGTAGAGGTCATGCTTCCATCATTTGTTCCTCCTCCAGGCTGGGCAGGGGAGTTTTCTTGTCCCTATGTGGTCAAGCTAGGTTCACAGATTATTGTTTTTATGTGTGCACAGAGCATGTCCTAAGTTACTGAGTTCATTGGTCAGGATGTGGGGCTCATGCTACCATTGTTTTCTTGTTTGGGCCATGTGTCTGGCTTCTATTCATGGTTTTGTTGCTAAGCAAGCCTGCTTGGTTTTGTGGTTAAGCAAACCTGCTTTATTGAGTAATCATTAACTTACAGGGGTCTCCCATGTATTTTTCTGTTTGCAAACCCCTAGTGGGATTAACTCAGAGAAGGCAATGGCACCCCACTCCAGTACCCTTGCCTGGAAAATCCAATGGATGGAGGAGCCTGGAAGGCTGCAGTCCATGGGGTTGCTGAGGGTCGGACATGACTGAGCGACTTCACTTTCACTTTTCACTTTCATGCATTGGAGAAGGAAATGGCAACCCACTCCAGTGTTCTTGCCTGGAGAATCCCAGGGATGGGGGAGCCTGTTGGGCTGCCGTCTATGGGGTCGCACAGAGTCAGACACGACTAACGTGACTTAGCAGCAGCAGCAGCAGCAGCAGCAGCAGTGGGATTAACTATTTAATCACCTACTTCTCTCCTTTACTCTGTCCCTGTCACAAGATGTGGAACAGATTCTTCCCTAGATCCTTCAGAGAATGCTTGGCCTAGCGGACAAGTTGATTTTGGACTTCTGAACTATAAGATAGTAAATTTCGGCCCAGTTTGTGACATTTTTGTTACAGAAGCCCTAGATACATATTTATGTTTGTTAGAAAGCATGTTTATATTTGTAATTCTGTTTTCCTCTTAAATAACCAGAGAACACTTCTTGTTAATTTTAGTTTTGAAAAATGTCCTTAGTCTGAAGCAACAATTATGCAAGTAGGAAAAGTCTTTTTTTTTAGGAAAATTCTTAAAGATATGGATATGTTGGCAGAAAATTATACAAACCACAGTTCACAATAAATTCCAGAAATTGCAATATTCTCTATGTCTCATTTATTTGGGATTAATTCTTACAGCTTTCAGTTATCTCCACATTTTCCTATAACATCGTCACCAGAAAATTCATCCTAAATTTCTACTGGTAAAAATTGGGTAGATTTTCTTCTTTGCAAAATTCAGGGAAATTGAATATTGACACTGATGTTATTTGATCCATTGCTTTAAAAAAGGAATATCCACATGGTGAAAATGTACAGCATCAAACATCATCCTTATTTGTATCAGTTCAGTTCAGTCGCTCAGTCGTGTCCGACTCTTTGCGACCTCATGAATCGCAGCACGCCAGGCCTCCCTGTCCATCACCAACTCCCAGAGTTCACTCAGA